>OX638099.1:18888318-19488318 GCA_951804965.1 Horisme vitalbata
ACAGAGGCATACCAGCCTGTGCATTGTATATGGACCTCACAAAAGCTTTTGATTATGTAGACCACCAAACTCTTCTAAACAAATTGGAGGCTTATGGCGTAAGGGGGAATATTTTAAATCTTATGAAGCTTTCCTATCTTACAAATCGTAAGATAGGAAAGAAATCAAATTTCAGTCAGCCATTAGAACTGTGCAATTTGGCGTCCCCCAGGATAGCGTGCTTGTTCCTTTGTTATTTATTATTTACATTAACGATCTCCCGAGAGTGACGAGTCATGATACGGTTTTGTTTGCCGACGACAACACTATTCTTTTTTTTCTTTTTATCTAATGACAAATCTTCAGTAGATAACGAATTATAAATTGGTTGAAATTAAATAATCTCCAAATTAACTTGACGAAAACGAATATAATGTCATATAGAATTAGAACAACTAAAATAGCATATTTTGACATAAATTATTGGGGACAAAAAATTTAACAAATTGACTTTACAAAAATTTATAGGTTTAAACATTGACAGTACTCTGAATTGCTCATCTTGAAAGTCTAAGTATTAATCGGCCTATCATGGGTATGTGGCATCCCTGCTGAGTTATGGAATCTTGTTTTGTGGTAACTCTCTGTCGACACAGAAGCTCTTTTAAAAACGCAAAAAAATGTGTGCGAGCAATATGCAAGCTCCGCCAGACGGATAGTTGTAAACCACATTTTAAGAATTTACATATTTTAACGTTACCTGGCTTATATATCTTTGAAGTTGTCCAATTTGTAAGGAATAATATAGACCTTTTCAATAACTTTAAAAGTAAGCTGAAATTACGTAATATATGTTGTCCATTAAATAAAACGGCCTTAATCACCTACCGCTAAATATGCTTGAAACATCCTCGAACGACGTGTTTAAATTAAAACTTTAATAAATGGTCATAGATAAGGTTTACTATAGTGTGGATGAGTAACTTAGTGATAAGTTTTCTTAACAATGTTTAATTACTAATCTGATACTTACAAGGACACTATTACTTAATGTTTTTTTGTCCTTTTTAATTGACATTAAATAATAACTAATCCTGTTTGATTATATTTATGCACGACAATAATGACACCTAGCTGCACCTACTTAATATTTAACATGTTACACAAGCTGATCATGGCTGAACTTATACATTAAGTACCATCTCCTGTACCCATGTTTCGTTAAATAAATGATTATGAGTATTATGATATGTTTATCATATACTGTTACACCTGCCATGAAATAAGATAGTTTAGTGAGTGTGAAAAAATCACAAATGATAGTTTAGTGAGTTCTTAGTGAAAAAAACAAAAATAAAAAAGCCGGTTTATTCCGTCGGTTTAGCTTATTTTGTTGGTAAGCTAAAACTCCTCGTCCTCTTGGTGTTCAATAAGGTTTGAATTTGCCTACAAAATATAATTGGAACGAGACGGCGACAAACTTTTAAAAGGCATCTCGTCTGAATGGAACGCATTTCCGGGGCGAGATGACGACCGACTCGAAGAAAAAAAATATAATTTACAAAGAAATAACCGAAACTGCAACTTTAGTTAATTGCGTCCCGGCCAAGGTCTTTAAAACGTTTCCTTAAGACCTTGACCACGGTTGAGCTTCGTTTACCGACTAACGTTTGAATTTAATTTGATCGAACGAATTTGTCTACCTCTGTGGCGCAGTGGGCAAGAGGCCGCCTGAGACTCGGAAGGTTGCGAGTTCGATTCCCGCTGCGAGACAAATATTGTATCTTCTGTAAGTATTTGTCTCAGGTCTGGGTGTTTTATATGTATACTAGCTGACCCGCTCGCAACTTCGTTTATACTCTTTTTTTTACATAGGTCTTTTCATGTGAAATGCTTCCCAAGCCCGGTAATTTGACATATGAATGGAATAAAAAGTACCTACATATTACTACATTACCTACCCCGTAATGTAGTAATATGTAGGTACCTGTTCCCGCTCTCACTCCTTTTTTCGTTCCTGTTTCCGTTGGCAACCCGTCGCCAAGTTAACAGCCGGTATAGGTATGATGAATTTTTATATGCCTCACTCTTGATTATGATTGGTTACCCATGCAAACTTTCATCACATAAATCACCCTCTTTAAGTTTCATTTTCGCTACAAAAAGCAGCAAGTCCTTCTCCAAGGTCCCACCCATGGTTCAGCGCTTTAGGTGTTTATTTATTTTCGTTATAGTCTCTGTGAAAAATCTAAAGTCTTTATGTAAAAAAAAAACTTGCTATCCCCGTGGTATTCAAATATCCAAGAACAAATGAATGAAGTTGAAATTTCCAATTCTAATCCGATTTAAATATTATTTTTTATTTGACATTCCAATTTTAAAGAGTATCGCATTGCACCAAGCTTTTAAGGCTCCCTCACACAGGTGTGTTATTATCGGCGATAATATCGCATGCGTTATTGCGATAATGCGTCCCAATTCGTTGCACATAATTGCGTTTTCGCAGCAGTATGTAACTTTTTAGCCATCCTAATACATAATGTACTAAAATTCTACAGATCTCACTCTACGCGCAACTATCAAGGGCATTGAAAATGTAATTTAGAATTTATTTCTATAAAATTTTCTTGCACACGATAAAATTTGACTATAATGTACTGACGAAAAGGTGAACGGAGCGCAGTCTCGAGATATTTTTTTTTCCGTTTCTTGAATAGCGAGCTCAAAAAAAGAAATTGGGAAATTCTCGATCCAGAAAATTGACGAATTTTGACAAATTTTGGAAAATCTCAAAAAGATGCCACCCGATTTTGGAAATTTTAATTGCACTTTGAAGTCCTCCGGCAGACGCAAATATTGACATAATTGTGACCGATCACTTTATTCAATTACACATCTTTTTTTTAATGCATGTGACGAATTTACTTTTCATGTATGGAGTTTCAAAAATGTGAAGAAATTTACTTTGTGGCAAATGTACAACCACCCCTCTCATATCTGTGAAACTACAGGCAAATGTCAGAATTTCATGAGTCGGCGCACTATACTCGATCAGAAAAACTTAAACATTTTCAATATTTGCGCATGCGATATTGCGATATATTCTGTTAAATTGTCTGATATTATCGCCAATAATAACGTACCTATGCCCACGCACCTGTGTGTAGGAGCCTTTATGTGAGAACAACGTTTTTGAATAAAATTGGAATGAGTTTTCAAACACGACAGTGTCAAAATAAAATGGCATAACATGTGTCACTAAGGAGTATTGATATCAACTTCGATGCAAATCACCCCTAAAAAACTTTGTATAACTTTTTAACCCCGTAAGGCGATAAATTTCAATAATATACGAAACACGTATTTCATCAATTTTGTTAATTAATGTTTATGAAAATTTGAATTAGATTGGACCAAGGAATCACGTTGTTCCATACAAACTTTGCCCACGTTTTTCACCCCTTTAGGGGTAGAATCTCAGAAAATCCTTTCATATCGGATGTCTACGTCATACAAAGAACACGCCCTCCAAGTTTCAGGTCTTTACGATCAGCGGTTTAAGCTGTGCGTTGATCCGTCAGTCATTCAGGACAAAGGATTTTATAAGTATAGATTACCCTCCGTAAAGGTATTTTTTTCAAAAACCTGGTATGCGGTCTCTTTTTTCTTTTATTTTACGAAGTTTCAAGAAAATCACACCACGCGTTAAGATTTTCCCATACAAACTTTACCACCCCATTGCAACCCCCTCATGGACTATTTAAAATTTTCAATGACACCAATCTTCATTGATTGTGTGGAATATTACATGTCCCTGGTTTCAAGTTTGTAAGTTCAAGGAATACGATTCTTAATACAAACATTTTTACCCCTTTTCACCCTCTTAGGGGTTGAATTTCCCAAAATCGTTTCTTAGTGAGCGCCTACATACTACAAAAAATACTTTTGCTAAATTTCAGATCTGTAGATCCTGTAGTTTCTGAGATTTCGTGATGAGTGTGTCAGTGAGTGAGTGAGGATAGTTCTCTTTTATATATATATATAGATAGACTAGCTGACCCGCTCGCAACTTCGTTTGCGTTTATACTCTTTTTTACGTATGTCCTTTCATGTGAAAGTTTCCTAAGCCTGGTGATTTGACACGGAACCCTAAATATGAATAGAATAAAAAGTACTTACTATATTACCTACCCGGTAATGTAATGTAATATGTAGGTACCTGTTCCCGTTCCCGCTCTCACTGCTTTTTTCGTTCCTGTTTCCGTTGGCGACCGTCACCAAGTAAGCAGCCGGTATAGGTATGATGAATTTTTATATGCCAAACTCTTGATATGTTTGGTTACCCATGCAAATTTTCTTCACATACATAACCCTCTTTAAGTTTCATTTTCGCAACAAAAAGCAGCAAGTCCCTACCATGGTTCAGTGCTCTAAGCGTTTATTTGTTTTCGTTATAGCCTCTGTAAAAAAATCTCAAGTCTTTATGTAAAAAAAAACTTGCTATCCCTGTGGTATTCAAATATCTAAGAACAAATTAATGAAATTGAAATTTCGAATTCTGATCCGATTTAAATATTAAGTTTTATTTGACATTTCAATTTTGAAGAGTATTGCATTGCACCAAGCTTTTAAGGCTCCCCCACACAGGTGTGTTATTATCGGCGATAATATCGCATGCGCTACCTATTGCGATAATGTGTCCCAATTCCTTACACATAACTGCGTTATTGCAGTAGTATGTAACTTTTTAGCCGTCCTAATACATAATGTACTAAAATTCTACAGATCGCACACTACACGCAACTATCAAAGGCATTGAAAATGTAATTTAGAAATAAAGCACCCGTTAAAATTTGACTTTATTGTACTAACAAAAAAGTGAACGAAGCGCAGAGTGGCTTTACGCGTAAAGGCCCTTCTACTGCCTACAGTTTTGGTCCGTCTACCTCCTAAGATGGCTCAAGCTGTAGCTTAATTCAATCTCGAGATATTATTTTTTCCGTTCTTGAATAGCGAGCTCAAAAAAAGTAATTGGGAAATTCTCGATCCAGCAAAATTGTTGAATTTTGAAAAATTTGTCAATATTTGAATTTTCCAAAATTTGTCCACATTTTCCACATTTTGAAAATTCCAATTGCACTTTAAAGCCCTCCGGCAGATGCAAATATTGACATAATTATGACCGTGCACTTTATTCACCTACACATTTTTTTAATGCATTTGACGACTTTCAATACTTTCAATGTTCCATACATTGAAAGTATTGAAAGTCGTCAGTTTCAAAAATGTGACGAATTAATTTTATAACAAATGTACAACAACGCCTCTCATATCTGCGAAACTACAGGCAAATGTTAGAATTTCATGAATCGGGGCACTATACTCGATCAGAAAAACTTAAACATTTTCAATATTTGCGCATGCGATATTGCGATATATTCTGTTATATTGTCTGATATTATCGCCGATAATAACGTACCGTACGATAATAAAGTGTTCTGACGAAGTTTCAAGAAAATCACACCACGCGTTAAGATTTTCCCATACAAACTTTACCACCCCATTGCAACCCCCTCGAGGACTATTTCAAATTTTCAATGACACTAATCTTCATTGATTGTATTGAATAATACATGTCCCAGGTTTCAAGTTTCTAAGTCCAAGGAATACGATTTTTCATACAAACATTTTTACCCCTTTTCACCTTCTTAGGGGTTGAATTTCCCAAAATCGTTTCTTAGTGAGCGCCTACACCCTACAATAAATACTTGTGCCAAATTTCAGATCTTTAGGCCCTGTAGTTTCTGAGATTTCGTGATGAGTGTGTCATTGAGTGAGTGAGTGAGGATAGTTCTCTTTTATATATATAGATTATGTATGCATTTTCAAAAACAAAAAAAAAATGTTAGTAGTATATCAGACATGTGGCTCCCATAATACAAGCTCTGCTAAGTTTGAAGCTACCGGATGCTGTGTCCAGGATTATTTATTTTATCTACAGTAATATTATAAAGAGAATGGATTAGATTTTTTGTTTATTCGTTTGTACGTAAGTAACTTAAACGTAGGACACCCAACAGACTAAGATTTTCTCCTTGATCAATCCTTATACGATGTGTGCGGTTACCGGTGTCGGATACTTCAGGGCATTGAAACACGGTAAATTTTATCGACAAATCACCATCCCTATTTTTTCCCTCTCTTTCCATGATAAAATGACAGCCATTTGGTTTTTCTTTGAGGTGCTTGTACTGATCAAGCCATAGCTACCCATGTAGAGGTCCTAAGAAGACAAAATAGGACTTATTTGATAGTTAATAATGTAGACAATAAATCAATGATAACAATTTTACAAAATTAATTTTATAAATGCGCAAACCAGAATTTCTAAACCAAAAAAATCTTTTTTTCCACTTAGTTTTTGCACTTGACTTTTTCATAAAATTTAAACTATCAAGCTACATGTTTTTTGTATTTAAACGATAGTTCAGAATGTGTGCTTAGAAGTAAGTCTTACATCTTAGCCCTAAGTGAGATAGTTTAGAAGTTAACCGGACACATCCGTAAATATTTGTCCTGCAGCTGAAATCGATCCCACAACCTATTGCGACTTAGTCGGCTATTTGCATATTGCGTCAAGGTTGAAACCACGGGTGAAAGCTTGTACATTCTTCTATCTATATAAAATCTTACCAAACACCACACGGTCAGGAACAAGTAGCGGCCTTTCAAAGGAAACTTCTTTATCTCCTCGGTCGGGTACGGTATATCCACGTACATTTGATCATACCATAGTGTAAACGCATTCAACGCGAACACTGATAAATGATAAACTTGCAAAAACATAATTTTTAACGTCTTTTAGGTAACAAATGATGTGAAAATATGGATGCAAAAAGCGACTGCTTTACAGGAAAAAACTAAAATAAATATATAAAAAATAATAAAGCTTTTGTATTTTTGGATATGCAAATTTTATCTTGTAAGATAGCAGACGACCGTTTCGCTCAACAGTTCACATGTTTTTAGGGTTTTAGCCTTGGATAAAAACATCGATAATTTTAGGTATATCTGTTACTATCGTAACTAGTCGCGTAGTTAACGGCCCAGACACGTGTAAGATCATTTTAAGACCCACGATAAGTTCCTCCACTACTATTGTTTTGTCGTTTTCAAGGTTCGGTGCTTAATCCTCGAGTTGGCCAATGACAATACAAAAATGCGAAAATCTGAGTAAAAGTAAAACTGTTCGGTTTAATTACTATTTATTTAAAAAAAGCCCTGACTGCAAAGACAGAAAGATTTTAGTACTTTTTAGTTCATCGTAAATTGAAAATGGTTTCTTACAGTCGCATATTAGATTTTTAAAATTTTCATATAGCCTATGTGGTCACCCTCGTGATCTAGACGAATCTAACGACACCTCATTAGACATTACACCCTAAAACATCACCTGACTGAAGAGGACTTCAGTCGGGTAAAAAAGGGAGTCTCGAACAGAATGTATGTTATAAATTGTTCCATTCCATAATTTATTGATTTATAATTTATATATTGACTTATTTTATAAGCATACAAAAAAAAACAAACAAACAAACATCTTCACGACTTTTCCCCCATTATGGATATCTTCAGATATTGCTCAGTACACAAATCTATTGAGGATACCTTAACGGGGGTAGTCAGAGGCAAGTCCAAACATTACGGTCGGGTCGTTTTTTTTTTCTATGATTGCATATAATGAAAACCCAAAACTGTTAATACAATATTGGTATTGATACTCGCTGCCCTCACTTCGATCTGTTGTTTGCTGGGTTCAGTAGGTAAGTGAGTAAGACTCGAACTCAGCACTTATCCACACTTATGTACAGATTAGGTAATAGTCAGTAAGCATATGATGTGTCTGTAAGGGACTCCTCACTCAACCTACAACTAATAATGACGTACTCTAACAATGAAGGTCTATCACTGCACCGTGCCTCCCAACCACAAGGAACATAATCATTACAGCGTTATAACATAAGGATGTTTATTCCGGTAGCCGACGGCACCATCATCACCGCCGTCCACCACTCCTCGCTCCAAACCACGGTGGTGGACGGGTACCAGGAGCCGGGCAGCTTCCGACAGGACATCACGTACGACGCGTCCCGCTCTCAGCTCGAGGCATTGCTGAACAGGTCGCATTCCTGCACGCAACGGCTGGAGTACATGTGCAGACATTCACGACTACTTAATTCGCCTAGTGAGTATGATTATTTAGTACCAAAATGTGTTGGTCATTTTCTGAAACTAAATTTAATTTTCAACATCTTAATACTGGCAGGTCCTTGATAATTTTCATTTTGTATGGCAGTTGTCAAACGGCTATATCTGAGTAGCTACCTAGCTACTCGTCCTAGGCCTGGAACTCCTTGCTCCAGTGATAGCTATTTTTAGGGTAATGTGCTTATGGTTTATAACTTTATATAAGTATTTCAGTATGTTCTTTAGGCTGTTGCTGAAGCCCACATGATACATGAGATGAACATGATATTTTAAAGAGATATGGTACAATTTAAAAATATATATGCCTTACTTCCTACCTACTGGTAGGTACACATTTTGTGTGAAGTGTAGAGAGAGTATGAAAGTTTTAATGTGAGTGTGTGTACGTGTAAGTGGGTCATCCTATGAAAGTGTTAAGTACAATAGTCACAACGTATAATTATGTCTCTTTGAAGTTGGCTGCAATTAGAGACGTAGTTCTCATAAAGGGCGGCGCTGTAGCAGACATGAAATGAACTCACGGGTAGTGCTACTTGTCAGTAATCATAAAACCTAAAACTGAAGTCCTATTTTCAAAATTGTATTTTTTCAAACAAACATTCACAAATAAGGTAGGAAAATTTGAATCATGCTGTGTACACGTAGACATGGTAAGTAGCCCGCCCTTACAAAAAAAAAAGAAATTTTGAAAAATGGACTTTAGTTTAGGATTCAATATTTTATGGCTACTGACAAGTAGCACTACCCATGTGTTCATTTAATGTCGCCATTACAACGCCACCTGTACTTGTTTCGGATTGTACTAGGATTGTTTGAATCGCTCGCTGAGCCTTCAGAGGGTCATAGATCCGTTGTGAGTAGTGTGGTTAACTGTGTGTTGTGTGTCATGGATCCGTTGTGAGTAGTGTGGTGGGAGTAGTAGTGGTGTGTGTGTGTGTGTCATGGATCCGTTGTGAGTAGTGTGGTGGGAGTAGTAGTGGTGTGTGTGTGTGTGTCATGGATCCGTTGTGAGTAGTGTGGTGGGAGTAGTAGTGGTGTGTGTGTGTGTCATGGATCCGTTGTGAGTAGTGTGGTGGGAGTAGTAGTGGCGTGTGTGTGTGTCATGGATCCGTTGTGAGTAGTGTGGTGGGAGTAGTAGTGGTGTGTGTGTGTGTCATGGACTGTTGTGAGTAGTGTGGTGGGAGTAGTAGTGGCGTGTGTGTGTGTCATGGATCCGTTGTGAGTAGTGTGGTGGGAGTAGTAGTGGTGTGTGTGTGTGTGTCATGGATCCGTTGTGAGTAGTGTGGTGGGAGTAGTAGTGGTGTGTGTGTGTGTCATGGATCCGTTGTGAGTAGTGTGGTGGGAGTAGTAGTGGTGTGTGTGTGTGTCATGGATCCGTTGTGAGTAGTGTGGTGGGAGTAGTAGTGGCGTGTGTGTGTGTCATGGATCCGTTGTGAGTAGTGTGGTGGGAGTAGTAGTGGTGTGTGTGTGTGTCATGGACTGTTGTGAGTAGTGTGGTGGGAGTAGTAGTGGCGTGTGTGTGTGTCATGGATCCGTTGTGAGTAGTGTGGTGGGAGTAGTAGTGGTGTGTGTGTGTGTCATGGATCCGTTGTGAGTAGTGTGGTGGGAGTAGTAGTGGCGTGTGTGTGTGTCATGGATCCGTTGTGAGTAGTGTGGTGGGAGTAGTAGTGGTGTGTGTGTGTGTGTCATGGATCCGTTGTGAGTAGTGTGGTGGGAGTAGTAGTGGTGTGTGTGTGTGTGTCATGGATCCGTTGTGAGTAGTGTGGTGGGAGTAGTAGTGGTGTGTGTGTGTGTGTCATGGATCCGTTGTGTGTAGTGTGGTTGTCTGTGTGCTGTGTGTCATGGATCCGTTGTGAGTAGTGTGGTGGGAGTAGTAGTGGTGTGTGTGTGTGTCATGGATCCGTTGTGTGGTGCAGGTGAGGAGGCGTCGTTCCGTCCGTTCGCGTGGTGGGTGTCCCGGTCGGGACAGCGCATGGCGGCGTGGGCAGGCGCGCCCGCCGGCAGCCGCATGTGCCAGTGCGGCGTGCTCGGCAACTGTCGCGACCCCACCAAGTGGTGCAACTGCGACGCCGAGTACGCACATCTGCATCCCGACGGTCAGTATAAACAAACATCACGTCTAGACAACCCCGCCGGTAGCCGATTCCAATTCGACGATTTATAGCTTCATTTGGTGCTAGATTAAGGCGACTATACATGTCAAATCTCCCTCTCGCTCGCACTATTCAACATTTTTGAAAATTACTGACTATAGAGTTATGCAAAATAGCAAACCTTCACATTCTAGAGAATAACAATTCAAAGGTTCAGCAATAATATAATTTTCACTTCTATTGCTCAAAAAGTGTATCATAATAGTGTAGCTTAGCGGGCCTAAAACTCGAGTTTAACACCTCGGGCTAAAATGTATTTTTTCTTTTTAATTTTTGTCTAAAATCATCAGCCCGTACAAAGCATTCGTTCTCTTACATAAAAACTCGACTTCTTGGTCCTCCGTTAATCTTTTTTTTTTAAATAGAACCGTCTTGGTGATGTTTTATGAAGGTTGATTAATTTTTAATAAAATTTCTGAAAATTGTCTAATTTTGAATTGTTTTATTTTCTCGCAATCGAAGTGAAAAGTAGAGAGTTTTACTCGGGCCAAAACCACCCAATATAACTCGGTCTTGTCATCCTCCCTCGCTACGCTCGGGAGTATAACAACCTCGTATATAATGGGATGGTTTAGTCCCTTGTAAAACAATCTACTATTTGATTCTATCACGTTTTCTTACCATTCTTATACCAATGTGATTAATTTTGGTGAAAATTTTTGGTAGGAAAACGTGTTGGGTTCAACATGATATTCTTGATGAACCTTTGCATTGTTGTTTTCTAGGCCGTGAAGGTTTACTATTTTGCATAACTACATTCAGTGATTTTATATCTTCTAAAATGTTGAATTGTGCGAGCGAGAGACATGTATCGTCACCTTAAAACGTTGGCTGATTGAGCAGACCTTCTACAGTTACGAAGAATTTGTAGCACATAAAATGATTTTGACATATACAAATTTTACAAGCATTAAATTGTATTTCGTGATATTGAGTAGGTATCTAATATTTTGTTACTATACAACAATTTACATGTAATTTTTTTTTTTACAATAAATTCTTTTGTATCAGGCCTCCGCACCATCGCGCGCTAAAGTTTTTAAATTACGAAATGGTTTTACATAGAATAGTGATAAAAATATTTATAACGTAAATTGTTTTATAAAGAGAGAGGCTGATAATAATGCAGTTGATAATTTAAAAACAACAACATTATTTTATTTTTTTGTAATTAGATTAAACATTATATACTGAATAAAACATATTTTTAATTATAATTAATGATAATTCTACCTAATATATTTTTCAATTAAGGTGCCTACCAATAGCCGCGAGTGAAAGGCTAGTTCAACAATAAAACATTAGGCCTATTTTACTACTCAGTACCTACTTTTATGCGCGAGTGTATACCCCCAATGCGCAAACACCCCTTCTTCCCTTTCTTTCAATGTTCTTTTTACGTGACCTGTACCTGACCTGAACACATGCTGTAAATGTAAAGATATAAATGGACTCCCTTTCCCGCAATTAGACTCCAGTTGGTCCATTTCCATTATGCGTGTGTCTGCCACATGCTTCCGAAACACTCACATTATCATCTAATAGTAGTGATAGGAATGGGTAGGGCTAATTTACCTTAAGTTCGTGGAACAGAGACAATAGTGGAGACTTCCATAGAACTAAATTTTTTCGGGGACCAAATTGACCCCGGTTTCAGGACTTACTTTATTCACTAAAAATAATACTGTTACTTTAATTATAAAACACTAGCTGAGTCGCCCGCATCTTCGTTTGCGTTATATACTTGTGCTATCAGTTAAATTGTGCACGTTTCGATGATTCACAACTGTTACAGGGACTTTCACTGATAGTTATACACTTTTTATTCCGTAAATATTTAGGGTTCCGCCAAAAATAAACATGTTCGGGAAACATTGTACATGAGAATACAAGATGACCACTATACACACGAAGTTGCGGGTAGCTAGTATTTTATAAAAGTAATATTATTTTTAGTGAACAAATGATGACCTGAAACCAGGGTCAATAAGGTCCCCGAAAAAATTTAGTTCTAAGGAAGTCTCCACATTTTTCACTGTTCCACGAACTTTAGGTAAATTAACCCTACATATTCCTATCACTGCTAATAAGATACATACCCCTCTCGCCGATGGACATTCCCTATTTCTATGACCATCTCTCGGCCAGCACTAGATCAGCGCCTTAGTCCACCTGTCGTCACTCCAAGGCCAAGTGTCCTGCCCAACTCCATTTGAGCCCTAACAATATCAGAAAAAAACCGTGGGCGGCATGGTGCAGACTAGCGTGGGATCTAGACGAGTGGCTTAATCAAATGGCTAATGTCTAGCTGTAGCGAAAATAGTTTAAATGATGATGATGAAGATATATACGAATCTACTGAATGGATTGAGCCGAAACTTTACACATATTTGAATCACTAAACCTTGGGTTCCGAAAGGGCAGCCCATACGTATTTATATCTGTCGAAATTTGAGAAGCGGTAGATAAGAGTATATTGTTGTTTTTAGAGTTTCAGGTGGACGGTGGCGACATAGTGGAAAAGGAGTTCCTGCCCGTGAAGCAGGTGCGCTTCGGCGACACCGGCTCGCACCTCGACGAGAAGGAAGGCCGCTACACGCTGGGCCCGCTGCTCTGCGAGGGAGACGGTAACGTACCTCTACTGTACAGTAATAAATTAAGATGAATGTTTATTAGAAAAAAACAATACCGAGACTAACTAAAAAGGGATTCGTATTAATGATTTTTAAGAATAATTTTACAAAGTAGGTTATTCAATAAATTGAAAAGCAAAGGCAGAATATCCCTGGTGTTGGCACCAAAGTGAGTTCCGACTGCCGCTGGAGCTGCTTCGAGCCCAGCGCACCTCATCTCGCGCGACTCGGTCACGTCACGGGTCTGGCCATGGATTTTTATGCTTCTTCTTCTTCTTCTTCGTATGAGTTAGTGGCCAACTCTGGTGTCGGAGTTTTTAGGCCGCCTGAAGGCCTCCGATTTTTATGCTAATCGTACATTAATAGACCAGGTGTGAGATAGCTTGTATTTGTTCCCTACTCATCGTTGCACAACTTCCAGAGGGGTAAATTGAATGATGTATGCACAACATCAACCGTTGAATTTACGCTCTTTGCCTAACTCGGGCCTATTGCGACTTACCTTTCAATTAAGTACCTACCTATGTAAGAAAATTTTAATCGTTATATTGTGGCAATAAACTTTATATTATTTCATATTAATAATTTTTGAATACCTTGTAAAAAAGTGTTAGAGTCACGCTTTAACCTAGCGTTGTTATTGTGGAAACCTTATAAATTAAGGAGAGTTCTATGACTCGCACTAGACTAGGCGTAAGCTACAAAATCATAATATTCTTTCCTAAAAAATCATAATAGCTACAAAATCATAATATTCTTTCCTCAAAAATCATAATAGCTACAAAATCATAATATTCTTTCCTCAAAAATCATAGTAGCTGCAAAATCATAATATTCTTTCCTCAAAAATAATAATAGCTACAAAATCATAATATTCTTTCCTCAAAAATCATAATAGCTACATTATCATAATATTCTTTCCTCAAAAATCATAATATTGTTTCCTCAAAAATCATGATATTTTTAAATTTTCTTTTTTTTTAATCATAAGATTGTTTAAAAAGTTCCCATATGTGTTTACCCTGTTTAAAAAGTCTTCAAGGTACGAAAGAACAGATTTCATCAAGGTAAGCGTGCTCCATCGTAGAGTGCATCTTCGCTTACCATCAGACGAGATGTGGTCAATCGCAAGCCTATTCAATATAAACAAAATGTATTTGTACAGATCTGTTCAGCAACGCGGTGACGTTCCGCCTGTCGGATGGTATCATCCTGCTGCCCATGTTCGACCTGGGCCACAGCGGAGACATCTACTTCGAGTTCAAAACTACCAAGGAAAACGCAGTGCTGCTGCATTCCAAGGTAATTAATAGCGCTTGAAATATGTCTAAAGTGAGAACAGTTTTCAACGTCACCACACAATAGTATATTTCATTACGAGTGCGGAAAGCCTGTCATTACAAAGAGTTTCGACAAATGTCTACCCGAGCCGAGGCGCAGCCGAAGGTGAGGGTTGACAGTCGGAACAAGTTGCAATGACGGGTCCGCACCCGTACTGAAGAACTATTTTTAATACAGTTGCGAAAAAATGAAGCAATTTAATAAAGAAAATTTCTGGAAAATGGCGCCAACCGTAAAAGAATATGAGCAGAGATTTTTTTTTGTTTTCTTTACTCATTCTGGGTAGGCAAAGGGAACTATGCCCATACTGCCAAGTCTTCAGTAGAATTTTTTATTGATATGAAATGAAACCTAACCTAACTCATTAAATCAAATCATTAAATCTGATATTAAAACAAATTAGTAGTTTCTTTTTAGAAATATTTGCATGAATCATAAAAACTTCTATGATTTTTTTTTGTAAAAACTTCGTGGTTGGTTTTTTCTTTTTAATAGACATTATTTTGACAGTTGGAAAAGAGAACGCACGAGTTCGGAAAAGGTAAAAAAAAAAGCACGAGTATGCAATAGCCCACATCCCGAACGCTATCAATACGCCATTTTTTGAGCAACTGTATTAAAAATATTTTATTATTTCCATTGCCATTGAGATTGAATCTGTTCTGTGATTTATTAGGGTGACGTTACCGAGACGGTGAAACGAACCCTTATGGTGCCGCTTTGTCCGTCCGTCCGTCTGTCACACTTGATTATTTCAGGAACTACATAAGCTATCAACTTGAAATTTGGATTTAAAATTATAAATTATTTTTATAGATTTAAAATGCACTAACTGAATAAGATTGCCAGTAAAAAAAAAAAAATTGTTTTGAAATATGACCATCCCCTCCCCCGACTCGGAAGTTTGCGAAGTGATAAAACAGTTTTTTTTATATATTATAGAAATATATCTATATTTTACAGGAATATTATACCGAAGTCTGTAACTATAATAATTATTTCGAAATCTTCCGAAAGGGGGGTGAGCGTGAGATGAGCGTGTATCACCCTGATCCGTTGCCCCCAGGGCCCGCAGGACTACATAAAGCTGTCGATAATCGGCGGGGACCAGCTGCAGTTCCAGTTCCAGGTGGGCGACACGCCGCTCGGCGTCTCCGTCGAGACCAGCACGAGGCTCGCCGACGACAACTGGCACTCCGTCTCCATCGAGCGGAACAGGTATCTCATATTACTTTCTCTATTGCGAACTGTAAGCCCACACTTCACGAAATCAATCATAGAGTAAGCAAAGCGAAACCTCTCATCGATGTACTAAAACTATTGGTCAATGAGCAGGCTTGGAAGCTGAATCGTTTTGTAGGTGGAGCAAACGAGGCATAGCCGTGCCTGTCTGAAAATTTGGACGAGACAAGGAGTTGACTCAGCGCAGTTGGTTAGCGCATCCCGGTATTGATGGGAAGGTCGCGGGTTCAAATCCCGTCTGAGTCGATATTTTTGGGATTTATAAAAATCTTAGATATGGACTATTTCTCGCTGGGGTATTTTTAAATGTTCGAGTCGAATCCATCGCTGACGTATGAGCTGGAGTTGTATTATTATGTCAATAGTTAGATAGATAGATATAGATATATCATTTATTCAATAAACATAGATAACATAATTTGGTTAACAGTGCCTTAAAACATATTTTAGCTTTATCTAAGCACATAATTCTCACCCATTTTACATAATCTGATAAAACTGTACTTAACATAAGTAAGCCTAAGTTAAGATATTTTATTTATTTATTTATTATTATTAATAACTAGAAGATAATACTATATAGATAATATTATTATGGATCTTGTTGAAGAATGACTGGATCAACTGGATTCGTTATCTCTTGATATTATATTGTATTGATAAATTATTTGTGAATTTCATTAATGAATAAAATGAATAGAAGAGGACTGAGGATAGAACCTTGAGGCACGCCAGATGTTATGGGCGAAGAAAGCGATGTGAATTCAATATGAATAATTCATTGCACAATAATTCATTCATTCATTCATACAGTTTTATGTTTAGCCTCGACATAAGACGTAAACCACCTATGGAGATCACTTTTTGGGAACTAGTTGAGAAGTATAATGTGTAAAAAGTAATCTATCCTGTTAAAAGCTTTTCGATACAGTGTATATCGCATCAACCTGACCTCCCGAATCAAGTCCGGGAGACAAAGCGAGAAATTATGAACTTTATATTTGACCATCGAATCAATCGACGTTTATCCTTCCATATTACAAAACGATTCGAATTTAGAGTGTGCAACCCGTAACCTCGCGCATAAAACAGGAAAGAAGCGCGCGTGGTCGTGGACGGCGCGCTCAAGAACGAGATCCGCACGGGCAAGGAGCCGGCGCGGGCGTTACACCTCACCACGGGACTGGCGCTCGGCGCCGCGCTCGACAGGAAGGACGGCTTCGTGGGCTGCGTGCGCGCACTGCTGCTCAACGGACGGCCGCAGGACCTCGCCTCACACGCACGCACAGGTAACTACTGGAGAGTACACTCAGAGCGGGCCTGGCGCTCGACAGGAAGGACGGCTTCGTGGGCTGCAGGACCTCGCCTCACACGCACGCACAGGTAACTACTGGAGAGTACACTCAGAGCGGGCCTGGCGCTCGACAGGAAGGACGGCTTCGTGGGCTGCAGGACCTCGCCTCACACGCACGCACAGGTAACTACTGGAGAGTACACTCAGAGCGGGCCTGGCGCTCGACAGGAAGGACGGCTTCGTGGGCTGCAGGACCTCGCCTCACACGCACGCACAGGTAACTACTGGAGAGTACACTCAGAGCGGGCCTGGCGCTCGACAGGAAGGACGGCTTCGTGGGCTGCAGGACCTCGCCTCACACGCACGCACAGGTAACTACTGGAGAGTACACTCAGAGCGGGCCTGGCGCTCGACAGGAAGGACGGCTTCGTGGGCTGCAGGACCTCGCCTCACACGCACGCACAGGTAACTACTGGAGAGTACACTCAGAGCGGGCCTGGCGCTCGACAGGAAGGACGGTTTCGTGGGCTGCAGGACCTCGCCTCACACGCACGCACAGGTAACTACTGGAGAGTACACTCAGAGCGGGCCTGGCGCTCGACAGGAAGGACGGCTTCGTGGGCTGCAGGACCTCGCCTCACACGCACGCACAGGTAACTACTGGAGAGTACACTCAGAGCGGGCCTGGCGCTCGACAGGAAGGACGGCTTCGTGGGCTGCAGGACCTCGCCTCACACGCACGCACAGGTAACTACTGGAGAGTACACTCAGAGCGGGCCTGGCGCTCGACAGGAAGGACGGCTTCGTGGGCTGCAGGACCTCGCCTCACACGCACGCACAGGTAACTACTGGAGAGTACACTCAGAGCGGGCCTGGCGCTCGACAGGAAGGACGGCTTCGTGGGCTGCAGGACCTCGCCTCACACGCACGCACAGGTAACTACTGGAGAGTACACTCAGAGCGGGCCTGGCGCTCGACAGGAAGGACGGTTTCGTGGGCCTATAGCAGTCTACTGCTGTACATAGGTGTCCCCCCGATGAGCGCCATTGCGCCCTGTCCTCGGCTCGACGCATCCAGCTTCTACCAGCAGCCAACAGCAGATTGTCACTCCTGGCCAGAGGCTGTCCTACACTGAAACGCGGATTCCACTCTATACCTCATTTGCCCCAACAGTTATTATACGGCAAATTTGGCTAGCCAACTGCCACTTCAGCTTGCTAGTTCACTAAGCTATGATGGCAACTTTAGTTCTATGTCGGATATTAGTCTCGTGAATCCTATCCTTTTAAACTTCGTACATAGGAAACATGTTAGACAATTGACAAAGTTAGTAATGAACAATATGAGCCGAGTAGGTCAGTATCGTGAGGTTGGTGGTGGTAATGGTAACGTGAGGTATCTCGTCGGGCAGGGCTGTACGGCGTGAGCGTGGGCTGCGTGGGCAAGTGCTCGTCGTCGCCGTGCCTCAACAACGGCACGTGCCTCGAGGGCTACGACTCCTACTCCTGCGACTGTCGCTGGACCGCCTTCAAGGGACCCATCTGTGCTGATGGTGAGTTCGCATACATTCTCTACTTGTTGTCTATCAATACAAATGCATTTTTAACTTGTTTAGACATAGGCATAGTGTAAACCCCCCCTCCCCAAACATCCCAATAATTATTAACCTGCCTAACTAAATAAAGAAGAAC
The DNA here is from genome assembly GCA_951804965.1 of Horisme vitalbata. Taxonomy (NCBI): domain Eukaryota; kingdom Metazoa; phylum Arthropoda; class Insecta; order Lepidoptera; family Geometridae; genus Horisme; species Horisme vitalbata. The sequence goes on from OX638099.1 coordinate 18,906,920, forward strand.
CTATGTATTAAGAATACTAATTTGTTATGGCCACGTGAATCGTCTAGTTTAGCAGTTAGAACCCTATGAAATGAACGTAGTAACTCAATTGATCTTTCAAGACATTTGAAACGTTATTTATTCTAGCTTTCCTATTAAAATTCATAATCTTTGTACATTCTTGCACCTAGTTTTGAAAGAGGAGAATAACGCTGTTTAGAATATGTAAATAAGCTTAGGTTTTAGGGAATAAAGTATTAGATATCCTAAAGAACTTGAACGATGTACTTACTTTAATGTTTTTAGTTTGGAATAAAGATTGACAAATAATTTATTATATTCTTCCCACAGTCTAGCTTTAGTTTTTATAGACTTGTAAGTAGAATTACTTCTTTCATTCTGATTCAAAGATTCGTGAATATTCTTGTATTATTCTTTCTGATTTTACAACCAACTTAGATTTTGTGCAAATATTATCTCTTACATTCCGACTCTACATCAGGCATAGAGTTGGAGCTCTACCTACGCAACAACCAGTGAAACCTATTCTTCTCAGTTAGATTATCCTCTCATACGGACTTTGTTGACCGGCATGTGATCATGAATAGTTTTATCTCTCTCATACTGAATCTAAATGGCAAAGGATGACGCTCCGCCCCGCGCCAATCTGTGGGCCTCGTCACCAGACTGGGCAGCCCCCCACCATAGTTTCATTTTGGAATTGGGAGCATGCCTCATCACTGGCTATTGTTTATATACGGTAAGTATTTTGCTATGCAAAGAAGTAAGGAGAGATCTGCAGCAAAATGCATCAAATCACTAAATGGTTAATACCTTTATTTCAGGTAAAATGAAGCAGTTATTTGTCTGCTGATACAATACAAAATGTCCAAGAAATTCAACTCTTAAAATGTTATCTTTGCTAAATAATAGAATGTGTTTCTATGATATATTTCATCAAGAGGATTGTCTAAAAGAACTGCATTTGCTTGTCTTTGTAGAGTAAGCCTCATATTTTTGGCTGTAAAATACCTCTTTCTTCTTAGTGAGGATTTATTGTGACGATAAAGACTGCTCATGCTAGTCATAGTAGGTTCAATAGCTTCAGTAGCTTAATCAAATATATCAGCAGTTACCTCTTAGGTACTGTTTACGCCAACCCTATCTTAATTTATTATGATATTTAAGCTCGTGTTTTCGCCTAAAGGACTCGATTCTTTCCGTCTTACTCCCACATACACACAACAGCATACATTATAACATCCGTCTCATGTGGTGCGAGCTCTGGAACGTACGGCTCTGGAACATACACTCACATACCGCGAAACGCTAAAAAAAAAAGAAAAAAAAACGCTGGAAGTGTCAAGTTGAACGACGCGAACGAAAAAGGGCGGTTATTTTATCATTACGCGAATTATTAATCAAAACCCAGATTGTGACTAGAAGAGGAAAGACACTGTTTTGTTCGCCGCAAGCCGGGCCCGGCACGCATCAAGGAAAAACCACCAAGACGCAGGTTAGTGTATGGGGAATTCGCCATTGAGTCCTTGCCGGCCGGTTCATTTTATGGGATATTTTACTACAGCTTCCACCAGCTCTCCACTATATCGAAGGTGCCAAGGTCGCTTCCGGTCTTTCACCGGTGGTCCTTCCATCTAAACAACTGATTTCTACACACTATATCATCATCGCTAATCTACCTTGGCAAACCGCGTAACCATTTGGTCCTTTCGAGCAGGATATTTTCATATCCTTATGGAACTAGCCCTGAAAATCTCCCATTATTATTTATTTTAGAAGTGTGGTCCTCTAGTAAAACAGTGTTTTCACCCGCGAAGACAATATTTTGTGCTAAAGTTCATACGTACGCGTGGTCTTTGAATTTGTAATGTAACGCCATTTTGTCGAGATTTGTAAAGCCTACGCAGTTTATCGAGTTTTCGAAAGTGTTTACCTATTATTTTACTTATTATTGTGCTACATTGAAAACGTTTGGTTGAATAGAGAAAAATAAGTTATTTTAGTGATTGCATCTGGATTTACCTTGTTATTACAATACAACAAGTTGGTGAGAATAGTGGTTGGATAAACACATATTTCTTTGCTTTCATTGATAGGGTAGATAATCACAATAACAAAATTAATATTGAAACATTTGCAACACTAATGATTGATTTAAACTTATTTTGTAATAATTAATAAAGAAATATTAGTTACTGGCCTGTTGGATAACTTAATATAATTATATTGGGCTACCAGCCTACCGCGCTTGGCAATACTAGGCTAGTCACTGGTTAGAATATTTGTTATCGAGGAACATACATAAAAGTACTCCCTTATTTATAGTTAATACGCCTTACTTCTAACCATGTCTGTAAAAGATAAACTTGAAGGTGGAAGTCGGAGCTTAGTAAGTGATTCGGTTGAATTAAAGGTTGCATTAGCTCTTCGGAATGCTTTGTTTGGCAGACTTCAAACAATTTTTGATATTTCCAAAGTAGCAATGGATGAATGCAATAAAGAAAAATTTCTTTGTGCATGCATGAATCTGGACCAGCTTCAGGAAGAATTTAAACAAGCATGCTACAAATATAACACATGTAAACTGCAGTGTGATGCCAATGCACATATTGATGATCAGGCGTTTAATGCTTTTGAGGAATTGTTTTGTCGCATTAAATTTACATATCACAAAATGTTGCCCTCTGTCATTCATGAAGAAAAGCCATCATCAGATGCCCCTATTTCAAAAAATTCAGTACGATTGCCACCTTTGGAAATTATTTCATTTGATGGTGATATACGGAGTTGGCCGCTATTTTATGAAAATTTTAAAGCTATTATACACAATAACAGTACTTTAGTGAATGAAGAGAAAATGTACTATTTGCTTAGCAAATTATCAAGCAAAGCAAAGTCCGCGTTCGCAGGTATAACACCATGTGGTGATAATTATGAGATGATTTTGAATGCTCTCATCAGCAGATATGCTGATAAACGCACGCTCGCTACCGCTCATTTAAGTAATATATTCGATTATAAACCTTTTGAAATTGCTACTACGGCTAACTTTGAAACGTTCCTTGATACATTTGTGTCATCGGCCCACTCATTGAAAACTCTGGGTTTGAGTGATGTTACAGACTTTATGTTTTTAACAATTGCGCTTAAGAAACTAGACAAGGAAACAGTTAGATCCTTTGAGATGGCTGTCAGAGATATGGATGTTCCGTCTTTTGAAAGCTTAACTAAATTTGTTCGCGACCAAGATAAAATACTTAAAAACACCAGTTTTGGGAAAGCGAAACAGCGTGTGGTGCAACCTTCTCGCAAACCGCCCCAACCCCAAACTTATGTGGCTGTATCTAATATACAAAAGTGCCTATGCGATGAGATTGTGCATGATCATTTATTCAAGTGTCCTGCATTTGGTAAGATGTCACCGTCAGAACGCTTTATGGCGGTCAAATCCCTAAGTGCGTGTGTGAACTGCTTGAGTATACGGCATAAGGCTTTCAATTGTGCTTCACAGTCGGCTTGCAGGACATGTAATAAAAGGCACCATACGTCATTGCATTTTGACACTAAACCCGCTCAGCCGCTCTCCGAGGGTTCGACGATTGCTGAGGTAACCCCCACGCCTGAGTCGGAAGCACCCCACTGTTTCGTGAATTCCATTGCGCCAAACCCTGCAAGTGCTACGCACGAGATCGCTCGTACCGTCTCGAGCCAATTGCCGACTCGAGACGGGCTAGAAGATATGCCGTCTACAATTTTGTTAGCCACCGCTGTCGTTAACGCTATGGACTCACAGGGTAGGCAACATCAGGTCAGGTGTTTACTGGACTCTGCCTCACAGAGCAACTTCATAACATGGGACTGTTGTAAGCGCCTAGGCTTACACAAGAATATGACTCACAAACAATCAAAAGTAAAGGGGCTGGGAGGCACCGAAAAATCTGTGAAGGGATCAGTGTCATTTGGTTTTTCTTCTCGATTTGATTCAGAGGTTACATATGAGGCGTCTTCATTAATTGTTGACAAAATCACAGAAAATTTACCGACCGCTCCAGTTAATGTGTCCGCGATGCCGCATTTGAATTGCCTACGACTCGCGGATGTATCGTTTGGGATTCCTGGACGAATTGACGTGCTCTTGGGCGCCTCATTGTTTCCACACCTCTTGTTGCCAGGCGTGATAAGCGCATCGGGTATGCCGCCCGCGATTGATACGGTACTTGGATACGTTTTGATGGGATCTGTACCCGCGGTACGTGCACCATACGTCGCTCCACTCGTCAACTGTTGTATAGTACAGCGCGATAATGAACAAGGAGTGGAAAGCCTACTCCAAAAATTTTGGCATTTGGATGAATTACCGACAAAAATGTCTCCCATTCGTTCATCGGAAGAACTAGAGTGCGAATATTTATATCGCGAAACCACGGAGAGGGATAAGGACGGTAGATATATAGTAGCGTTACCGTTTTGTGCCGATGCAGACTCGTTAGGAGATTCTTACGAAACCGCACGCAAACGTTTTTTATGCTTGGAAAAGAAGCTGCAATCTTCGTCAACGCTGCGCATAGCTTATGACGGGGTAATCCGCGAGTATCTAGATAGAGGTTATTTGTCACCCGCACCCCTTTCAGAGATTAATGTTCATACCGCGTCCTATGTGATTCCGCACCATGCAGTAATACGCCAAGATAAAACTACGACTAAGCTCCGCGCAGTGTTAGATGCTAGTTGTGAAACTAGTACCGGTGTTTCGCTTAATGACATTTTGCACAGTGGCCCTAATTTACAGGGTGATCTTTTCACCATTATACTCAATTATAGATTATTCGCGATCGCGCTGTCCGCAGATTGCAAACAGATGTTTTTGCAGATTTCAGTACGCCCTGAGGATCGGCGTTTCCAGCGTATCTTGTACAGATTCGATGTTCGGGCGCCGTTGACCGTTTATCAATTTTCGCGTGTGTGTTTTGGTCTGAAGTCAAGCCCTTATCACGCGCTCCGTACCGTGCAGCAGCTTATCGACGACGATGGTGATGCCTTTACAATGGCTCGAGAGATAGCGTCTAATTCAATATACATGGACGACATCGTATTCAGTGAGAAATCAGAGGATAGGGCGATAATCGCGTCACAAGAATTGATCCAGTTGTTTAAACAGGGGCAGTTTGATCTCGTGAAATGGACAAGCAATTCTGAAAGGGTTTTGAGGAACATTCCCGCGTCTCATAACAACAGTGAACTATTTGAATTTGATAAAACGCAGCTGAAAATTCTCGGTCTTCGCTGGTCGCACTCCAGCGATTGTTTTGAGTTCGAGGTTCATACCCCAGAAAGACAATGCACCAAGCGTATAATTTTGTCCACTGTGGCTAGGTTGTGGGATGTAATGGGTTTCGTTGCGCCCGTCGTGTTATTCGCGAAGTTATTGATCAAGGATCTGTGGTTGATGCGGCTAGATTGGGACGAATCTCCACCGCAGACGATTACCGAGGTTTGGCATCAATTTTGCACACAACTCCCTAGATTGAATCGTTTGAAAATTCCACGCTATCTAGGCGTTTCGGATGGTTGTATTGTACGGCTAATGGCTTTCGCGGATGCTAGTGAGCGCGCATATGGCGCAGTAGTATATATGCACGTCACGAAAGGCAGTAGAGTTACTGTGCGTTTGGTATGTGCCAAGTCCAAGGTCTCGCCGATTAAACCACTATCTATCGCAAGATTGGAGCTCTGCGCGGCTGAGTTAATGTCAAGAGTTTTGCGTCGGGTGCATGATACTTATAATCCACGATATAATATTGAGGATGTATTCGCTTTCACTGATTCCAAAGTTGTACTTTGCTGGCTCAGAGCCCCAGCGTCTAAGTGGCAGACATTTGTCGCAAACCGCGTCGTAAAGGCGACTGACAACATTCCTATTAATCGCTTTTTCCATGTCGCTGGAAAAGACAACCCTGCGGATTGTCTTTCTCGCGGTTTAACACCGGAAAAGATAATAGACCACCCGTTATGGTTTCAAGGTCCACCCTGGGCCCTTTTGAGTCCCGCCGATTGGCCTATTAATAAGATCGAAGAAATAGACGACATGCAAGTGCCAGAAGAGAAGACACACATACCTGGCGTCTTCTTGACTTGTGACAGTACTAAGTCGCTCATAGAAACTCTTATTGAACGCATTTCCTCTTGGGCCAAGCTTATAAGGATATTAGTATACATGTTTAGATTCGCGAGAAAACTGCCTCGCCGGGAGTCAGTATCTATTGTCGCGCGCGAAATAGAATTCGCGGAACGCATGTTGTTAAAGGATATTCAGCAGCGCCATTTCGCTGCCGAAATTCACAACCTGGATAAAGGAGAGCGGGTATCACCCGCTTTGATGAAACTTCGTCCATTTATGGACAATGGCCTTCTCCGTGTCGGTGGGCGAATCGATCAGTCCGCAGAAAATTATCATAAAAAACACCCAGTAGTGTTACCGCGTCATGACCGAGCGATAGATCTGCTGATTGATTATTATCACCGTAAATATCTGCATGCCGGACCTGAACATCTTATGTCCCTTTTGCGAGAGAGATATTGGATTTTATCTGCGAGGCGTATTGTTCGAAGTAGAATTCACAGGTGTAACATTTGTTACAGAAGTAAACCGCGCCCTCTTATCGCCCCAATTATGAGTGATTTACCCGAGGCACGTGTGATCCAAGCCGCTAAGGCGTTTGTTCACACCGGTTGTGATTACGCGGGACCTATATCATATACACCCATGCGCGCTCGAGGAGTTAGAAGTAGAAAGGGGTATATTTGTATTTTTACGTGTTTGACTACTCGTGCTTTACATATTGAGGTGGCTACAGACTTGAGCACTGTCAGCTTTCTTTCAGCGCTTAAGCGTTTCCTCGCCCGTCGCGGTCCAGTGAGCTGCATGTATTCCGACAATGGTACAAATTTCATCGGGGCTAAGTCTTATCTTAGAGACCTGTATGACTTTTTAAATAAAGAATACATCCCTCGCTTTGAGGAGGAGCTTACGGAAAATAGAATAGTTTGGAAGAATATTCCTCCCACCGCGCCGCACCATGGAGGTTGTTGGGAGTCCATGGTCAAATGTGTTAAGACTCATTTATTCAGGGTTATCGGGCAGCAGATTCTGTCGTATGAAGAGCTTCTCACTGTTCTGACGCAAATAGAGTGCTTGCTGAACTCGCGGCCGCTTACAGCGCTGAGTTCAGATCCGGCCGAACCTGCTGCCCTAACGCCAGCGCATTTTTTGCACACAGCTCCGCTTCTTTCGTTGCCCATGGCTCCGGAAATTGATTTAACGGAGAATCAGATCAGGCAAAGACAAGTATTGCTTGATAAGCTGGTCCAGTCGTTTTGGAAAAGGTGGAGAAGTGAATATTTACATAAACTACAAACGCGAGAAAAGTGGAATGTAGAGTCGACTTCGATAGAGCAGGGCAAGGTGGTTATAATAATAAATGATAACGCTCCGCCCTTATCTTGGCCCTTAGGCGTTGTGCAAACACTTCACCCCGCTAAAGATGGAAGGATTCGCGTGGTTAGCGTTCGAACCGCCAAGGGAGTATTAGTGAGACCTGTGACACGTCTGTGTCCATTGCCAACGCAATAATTTTGCTTAAGCCTATTCATGAAATACAACTTATCTAACCACTCTTAAATTTATACTCACGCATAACTTACATTAATCGCTTGTTTCTTTCTATTCAATTCAACCGCTGTTAGATTTATCCAATTATTCTTAATATTTTATTAAAAATGAATTCTAGCACAAAATTTATTTCTTGGTGGATATTCTTTATGTACAACCCTACTTATTCTACCCTACTTTTTTCCTAATATTTAAATAAGGGGTCTCCATGCTACTTAGTATGTCCGTACCCACTTCTTTTTTTTTTTTTTAAGGTAACCCTTCAAGGTGGGGGGGATGTTTACGCCAACCCTATCTTAATTTATTATGATATTTAAGCTCGTGTTTTCGCCTAAAGGACTCGATTCTTTCCGTCTTACTCCCACATACACACAACAGCATACATTATAACATCCGTCTCATGTGGTGCGAGCTCTGGAACGTACGGCTCTGGAACATACACTCACATACCGCGAAACGCTAAAAAAAAAAGAAAAAAAAACGCTGGAAGTGTCAAGTTGAACGACGCGAACGAAAAAGGGCGGTTATTTTATAATTACGCGAATTATTAATCAAAACCCAGATTGTGACTAGAAGAGGAAAGACACTGTTTTGTTCGCCGCAAGCCGGGCCCGGCACGCATCAAGGAAAAACCACCAAGACGCAGGTTAGTGTATGGGGAATTCGCCATTGAGTCCTTGCCGGCCGGTTCATTTTATGGGATATTTTACTACAGCTTCCACCAGCTCTCCACTATATCGAAGGTGCCAAGGTCGCTTCCGGTCTTTCACCGGTGGTCCTTCCATCTAAACAACTGATTTCTACACACTATATCATCATCGCTAATCTACCTTGGCAAACCGCGTAACCAGGTACAATATTTAATGTGAATATAAAGAATCTCATTTCTCAGATAATTTTATAAAGAATCATAAAACTGCTAGCTCATTCTTCCCGAAGAATCTTTACTTTGGAACCGTACCACGGTTAAGAAGGGGTATCTTAGATTGAATTTATATTTTAGATAACTAGCTTTTGCTCGCTGTCTCACTGTAGAAAGATATTTTGTTATCCCGTAGGAACAATAATCCTCCTCTGGATCAAAGTAGGTACTTCATGTCTTTCGTTTCTCAGACAATTTATATGCTATGATAATTGGTTGAACATTCATAGTGTGAAAACATAACAAACAAACAGACTTACACTCACTTCCATAATATGAGATAAGGTTTACTTTTATTTAGTTCCATAATCCATTGCTAGATGGCAGTAAATTGTATCTATTTCCCAAACCTTGTGATTCAGAGTTATATAGTACCATAAAACATTAAAGGTGAATATTGGCAACTCACCCAACAGTAGCAGTACATGTTCAGACCATATCTTTAACAGTAAGTGAACAAATATAATAATTTTATCTCACATAGTAACATTGAATGCTTGGATTGATGGAGACTCCGCTGCTCCCTCATCCACAGCTTGTAAAAGTCACTCTTTCCATCTGGCTCCCGCTTAGTGGACCCTCTGTCTCACTATGAAACGCAGATCTAGTCTTTGCTGTAATAAAGTAATTAAACCCGCCGGACCTGCCTTTTATGTACGGTCCCTTACTGCACCTATCTGTGCTCAACCCACCTACATTTCCATCCCTTAGGAGGAGAAGAATCCCACATTCTAGTACTCACGATTACACATAACTATAGCTAGATTTTCCGCTCATTATCATTGTGTACACTCGCCAATTGACATGGAGATCATCAGCTCTCATCATTCCTTGTTTTTGAATTGAACATTCTATGATTTCATGCTGATTATTCTGTGAAAAGCCTCAAAACATCCCTCTCAACGAATTTTTCAATTTTTCTTCCCATGACTTCCACTGTCACTCCCTATTTTTTCTTTATTCTTATCTCATGAAAAAGTATTTAGTTTTGGGTTTATTTAGATAAGTTTGCTTATATTTGTGAACGACGGAACGCTCTCCTGAGACTTGTTTCGTTACAATAGACATCACTTTATTTGCTACAGCTTAGCTAGTTTACTAGTAAGTTGACTCAAAATAGCTTAGCTAGTTTACTAGTAAGTTGACTCTTACTTCATGTAGCAACGTTCAAGCAAGAGCTTCAACTCTTGCAAACTCCAATCTTACCCTTGTGATGACTTGATATATATACAGGAAAATGAACCCGTTTCAAAATGAACTCTTTTATTAGCTTTTTCCATTATAATATGACTTAGTAAAATTATTAAATTAAATCTACGGTTGGGCTTAGATTAGATTACTCTGTCTGTGTGTGAATATTAATGTCTGTGAGTTCCAGACCGAAGCCTAGAGGTCCTTAAACTATCTAATTATAATAATATCTATATTGGGGCCCTTGCTTTTTATTCTTATGGTCAATGATCTACCGGACGTTGTAGAGTACGCGCAGTTTCTATTATATGCGGATGACCAGAGGCTTCATTTACTAACTCAGTTGCACACCGAAATGATCGGCACCGGTCCTTTATTTGCCAACATTGACATTTCATCTATCGAAATTCGAAGAACGTCAGTTGACAAACTGCCAAAGTTTTTAAAAACAGGACCGGTGCTTATCATTTCGGTGTGCAACTGAGTTAGTAAATGAGGCCTCTGAAGCTCTACACAGTCATACACTCTGAGGCAGATTGTCATGCGCTCCATAGTGATATTGACGCGGTGTGACACCATTTTTTTCATCTTGAACGACGGTTGTCAATTTTATATAATTTATTTTTCTAGTGTTTTTCTAATGTATTTCGTTTATTTGTCCTGGTATTATAACCGTTATACGTTAGTAATAAGACACAAGTATTAGTGAAATGGAATAAAAGAAGATTTGGACGGAAACTCTCTGATGAAGAAAATTGTGCGCCGATCGTTTTTTGTTATAGTCGCCATGGCTATAGCAGAGAACAGGAGCTGACCGAAGACTGGACGACTGGACTTATAAACCGTACTATGTTGCCTATTATGACAATTATACTTGATCCTGGCGAAATTGTGGAAACTATCCCAGAAGCCAATTAATAAAGAAGTGAAGTGAAGTGACGCGGTGTGTCGATGGAGCCGTGATAATAAGATGGAGTTTAATCCCTCGAAATGCTGCGTGATGTCTTTCGGTCGGAAGAAACAGCCATTATCCTTTAATTACACTATTCATGATAACATAATCCCTTGAGCGAATTATTCCGGAAATCCCCACCAAGCCGCCCCACTGGTGGGGATTATTGGAATCCAATGTTGCTATATACATAAAGAAATAACTCTTCCTACTTAAATTACCTATGTTATTATAATATGATGCACTACAGAGAACAACATAATACCACGAAGTAAAGGAATAAGAGTGATTAAAATTTGCCATTTGACTTGGTGGGGATTATTGGATTTTTTTCCGGAAATCCCCACCACTACGTCGTAGCTGACTACGGCGTAGCTGGTGGGGATTATTGGAAAAAAAATCCAATAATCCCCACCAGTGGGGCGGTTTGGTGGGGATTTCCGGAATAATTCCCTTGAGCAACGATAATAAAAGATTTAGGAGTTACTTTCGACCGAAAGCTCACATTTCATGACCACATCTCCATAGTAGCTAAAGAGTCCTTTCAGAGACTTGGATTCGTTCTGAGAAACGCCCGAGACTTTTGCAGTGATTATGTGATGCGGCTTTAGTTGTTCGGAGCCCTAGTACGTAGCAAGCTTGAGTCAAGCTGTTGCGTCTGGAATCCGTATAAAAGTACGTACGCTCTGTTACCGGAGGAAGTTCAGAGGGCGTTTCCTAGGTTTCTTTACAAACGAATTTTTGGGTACTATCCATTCATGTACCCAACCAGGTTTCTCCAAGGATGTCTTGGCTATAATTCTCTGCAAACCAGGAGAGCGTTCGATCAGCAGAAACAATGTGTAAAGTGCTCCATGGAAAATAGACAATAGACAATAGACAAACATTTATTTAACACTTGGCACACAGTACATACAACAACAGAATTAAGAAAGTAGTTAAATAGTAAGTAAGCAGTCGTCCTGGCATGTAGTTGGCATGTAGTTGTGTGGAACAGCAGCAAAAAGGCCTCGACTCAGCATTAATGCCTTGCCACGGAGAAGTAGCTGTATTCTGCTGGTAGCCACTAGACCTTGTGAGACCAATTGTATAATAAATAATGAATAAGGAAAAATAATATAATTGTGTGTCAGATATATACCCATAGATTCACTCTGTAATAAACTACATAAACGTAATTAGTTGAAATAGATAGATATCCACTATAATACATATAAATACTTAAATACTTGACCCACTTTTATACCTAACCTATAATTATTATGTGTATAGATGTGAGTGAATGTGTGTGTATGGGTTACCCTGATTCCCCCAGTCTCATAAGATTCTGGTTATCACAAGGTAACCCATTATATGAAGGAGCATAAATTACATAAGAAATGAGAAATGGTACAATAAATTAAACTGCTTATAATACAAATAAGGAAATTGAAATAATAAAAAAAAAACTAAATAATAAATGGGTAATAATAATATGTCCTAGCAGGAGAATGGTGCACTATAGCTACACAATCCAGGCAACCCTGTCTTCTGTTGTTCTAATAAATGTGACTTAAAACGTTTCTTAAAAGTGTACTTGGTTGTTAACAGTCGAAGAGGTGGAGGAATGTTATTCCAACACTTGGTTGCCTGGTAGCGAAAACTGCCTCTAAATGCTACAGTTTTGTGTTTGCTATAATGCAATAAGTTCCTTGTCGGCCTCGAACTATATCTACTTTGAGTAAAAATAGATGCTCCTGATTTGCACAACCTTCTCTTTCGTCTCTACCTTCCGGATAGTTACCTTCGAAACCGAAGTCATAGACTATTTGCTGTGCCTTCTAGTCGCACAGTTTCCCGTGCCAATTCCCCCCCGCCTCCACCCTCGCCGCTCTCAATAGACTCCTTAACCAGAACCCAGAGTGTGATCTCCCTCTTTGCCGATGAGTGGAAGCAGATTATGTTGGTGTGCCTGAGGGTTTGTGAGACTGATTGATGAAAGGATGCTCATGATTATTTTTTAATGTTATACATTTATTTTTACATATAATCCCAATAATAATTTATTTAGTCATACTTCATTTAATTTGTTCAGTATTATTTTTTGTGATTGTTTTTGTTATAATTGTAATAATTTTTATTTATTAATTAGTGTAAATGGTTTGGATGGATGTGTGGTGTGTCAAGGATGGATAAAATAAGGAACGAGTATATCAAGGGAAGCTTGAAAGTAGCACCTGTGGCAGATAAGGTGAGGAGTGGAAGACTAGTATGGTATGGGCATGTGATGAGGTGGGATGGAAACCATGTGACTAAAAGAGGGATGAGTATGAATGTAACTGGTTGTACGAGTAGAGGGAGGCCGAAGAAGAGATGGATGGATTGTGTGAAAGAGGATAGGAGAGTGAAAGAAGTGAATACGGAGTGAATGGAGAAAGAAAACATGTTGTGCCGACCCCACCTAGACTGGGATAAGGGCAGGGAAATGAAATTATGAGTGTAAATGGTTTTGTGGTCGTACTAATTAATAATAAATAAAATCTAAATCTAAATCTCATATAATATATTATATACTACTACTACTACTATAGAGTCACAGTCTTCAAGTAAAAACTAACAAAAATCGTCCCAGCGTATTTGATATAAATAAATTTCAAAATACCAAAATTGCACTAATCTAAACCTAATATCGCTTGAAAAGTGTTCAAAGTCAGCGCAATTGACAGCGTGCGCCGAGTTTTGGTCTCTTGCACTCTTTCACGGTACCTTAGTTTTTTGCCATTGAGAACACGTAAACAAGGAATTTATAAAGTTATTTTAGTATCTGAATTTTATGTCTTTTAGTTTTAATGGTGGAAAAGGTACCGTGCAAGAGTGTAACGTTAGTTACATGGTGCAGACACTTTGTTTCCACGTCTGTGGAGTATATAATATCTCAATGTAATTTTCAGAAATCGGCGTGAACCTCCGCCCCAGCTCCATGATAAAGTACGACTTCCTGGGCTCGTGGCGCTCCACCATCGCCGAGCACATCCGCGTCGGCTTCACCACCACCAACCCCAAGGGCTTCCTGCTCGGCTTCCACTCCAACATCTCCGGGGAGTACCTCACGCTCATGGTGTCCAACTCAGGTCTGTCTTATGTATGTAGTACATCCGCGTCCCCTTCACCACCACCAACCCCAACTACACAGTTATGTATGTTCCGTCTTTACGCTTCACAAGCGATGTGGGGTGATTACTCTACTGTTCGACTATGAAGAGATATCACTATAAAATAAATTACAAGTTAATAAGACATTAAAAAAATAGAGATAAGCCTCTTCAATCAATTGTAAATAGGCGACCTTATCGCTTAAAGCGATCTTTTCTAGGCAAACTGTGGATTGAGAGTTACTTTCAAAACAAACATAATAAGATGCATACATTTTAAGACCATGTCGCTGTCAAGCGTAATCATTCGATGAATCAACTGTTAGCAAGTACTTTCGGATGTAAGGGGTTCGACCTCCATCTTCAGAAAAGCCCACCTCACTTGGCCATGGTGCACCTTACTAACAAATGGGACTCTTAGTTACGGCATAGCGCATCCCCTGACCGCCAATAGGCAGCAGCGTTGCAGTGCGAGAAGCTATGCCCTGCAATTTGCTGCTTACTGAAAACCAGCGCAGCATCTAAGCTTGATCTTTGATGCTGCCAATGCTGAGAAAGGGTTCTTTTTTACACTTTTGTATGTAGTAGAATCACTTATTTCTAATTTTAGGATAATTGTATATATTCGATACCTACTTTAGTTACTTACCTACTTGTAATATCTTGGGTAAAATAAATAACTTTCTTTCTTTCTTCAATTTCCAAGCTGAAAGCCCAGCATAGCGATTATGGACACATCCACTTCATTAGGGGAAACCTGTGTCCAGCAGTGGACTATATAAGCTGCAGGTGTTGTTGTATGTGAAGTTGTTGTTAGGTTCATGTACCTACCTTTTACTTGTTATTTTGTGTTTTTTTCTCTTTATATCGTCACAAATAAATGCTTTTTTCTCAAACATGCTTGGAAATTAGAGCATTATTTTCTTCGAGTTAAATCGAAATTTCTAAACCGGCCCAATACATGCGAGCGGCGGCCGGCAAAAGTTATATGAAAATTCATATCTGTCGTGTTTAGCGGCCAACTAAATTACAATGAAATCTCATATCTATCGTGTTATTTAAAAATGGAACGATCTTTTACTCCGAAACATGGCAACCAAGAAGGTAATTAATCTAATTATTTAGATTTCGAACTGGCTTGCAAATAGAATGCTGTTTATTGAAAAATGTACAAGTTCTGTCTAGGAACTACTTTGTTTTGGCCAAAAGCCTTGGCCACAACTAGGCCTAATGCCTCTTTTGCTGGCCTCTGCAGTAATGTAGTATTAACTAGATTTAACTTGATTTTGCTATGTAACTGGCAGGTCACCTGCGCGTCGTGTTCGACTTCGGGTTCGAGCGGCAGGAGATCGTGTTCGAAGGCAAGCACTTCGCGCTCGGTCAGTACCACGACGTGCGACTCGCCAGGAAGGACGGCGGAGCCACCATGTTGCTGAAGGTAACTAGCACTACATCGACATGTTGCTGAAGGTAACTAGCACTGCATCGACATTTTGCTGAAGGTAACCAGCACTACATCCACATGTTGCTGAAGGTAACTAGCACTACATCCACATGTTGCTGAAGGTAACTAGCACTACATCGACATGTTGCTGAAGGTAACTAGCACTACATCGACATGTTGCTGAAGGTAACTAGCACTACATCGACATGTTGCTGAAGGTAACTAGTACTTTTACTTTGGGTAGTTATATTTGTTTTGTTTTTAAAAGTAGTAATTATATTTGTTTTTGGTTCAGGTGGACAACTCTGAGACGCAGGAGTACAAGTTCAACGTGAAGGAGTCTGCGGACGCGCAGTTCAACAACATCCAGTACATGTACATCGGACGCAACGAGACCATGGCCGAGGGCTTCGTGGGCTGCGTCAGTCGCGTCGAGTTCGACGACATCTACCCGCTCAAGCTGCTGTTCCAGCAGGACCCGCCGCCCAACGTGCGCAGTCTAGGTGAGTGCGATATCTACCCGCTCGAGGACCCTAAATTAAAACTTCCTCTGAGTCCGCATATGTTACTAGTTAATCTGGCAAGCACAAGTGATCTATAATGAACTGGTTTATAACAGTGTTTATGTACTGTGTTAGGGGGTAACCTGAACGAGGACTTCTGCGGCGTGGAGCCGGTGACACACCCGCCCGAGGCCGTTGAGACACGCCCGCCGCCCCGGGTGGACCTGCAGCGGGAACTGGACCTCAACAAGACGGACGAGGCCATCCTTGGCAGTGAGTACACATACTAGATGCGTCTTTTAACCAAGGGCTTGAATCCGAACGTCTATTTAGTGTCTCAGTTATTTTCTAAAGCTAGCGTAGCACATAGCTTATTATTTGCGTGGTTATAAATATAGATAATTTGGTATAAACTGCGACGAATGTTTAATAAAAGCAAGACAAACCTTAAAAGTAAAAGGAAAGGTACAATGTTCGCCTATCTCTGGTGTTGGCGCACAACTGTAACGTAACCCAGGCCACGACTCACGTCAAAGATTTTTATGCTAATGATATAAAATTGACCTATTTAATTGGCTTTATGTCTTATTCTTTTGTATAATTTTAGGCTTTTCATTAAAAAATAAATAAATAAAAATGATAGCACCGGACCTGTTTTTACAAACTTTGTCATAAACCGTTGTCATGTTGTTTTAATGTCTATAGATGAAATGTTTACAAGTACAAATCCAGTGCTAATCATTTTAGGGGGCAATTGAGATGTTGAATTGATTTCTCCATTTTCTGAACTCAAGCCTCACCTGCCGGCTGATAATTGGCCTAACACTGGCGTGGCTATATCCCTACAGAGACAGAGCAAGGGCTACAGAATCATTGTTTTTTATTTGAATGAAATTTAATATTAGCCATCCTAGAAAAGGAGAATGACCAAAAGTCGTACCAAAGTCTCATACATTAAGATTAAAATGTTTTAGTAATTTTTTTTTGTACGACATTACGTATCGGGGATTAAGAATTGAACAGAGAATTTATTTTAAAGTAAAAGTTTTTACTAAAAGAACTTTTATAGGAAGTTAATATGATATGTGTAGTGTATAAATACAAAGTTTAACTTTGTTGCAACACGGTATGGGATTCCATAGATCCATGAGCGTTGTCGTTTGGTTGCGATCTTGTAAACAAATAGTGTTGTTCGACAGCCGTGCTGGCGTTTATATTCCTGCTGCTGATCGTGGTGGCCATCGTGCTGGTGCGTGCTCTGTCCAGGCACAAGGGCGAATATCTCACTCAGGTAACTATTGTACTCGTATTGATCACTAACCCTATTCAATGTTTTAAATTCAAACGATTGTTTTGTACTGAATACACGGTTATGGAATATTTATTCTCACAAAGAAATACATTTCACTTATAATGAGAATTATTTTCTAAGTATACTAATTTACTTTGACATTACAATTGTATGTAGGTATCGATAAATATTTAATAATATAAATAAAAATAATAATGCAAGATGTAATCTCACAGCATCATGTAGCCCCAAACTAAGCAGAGCTTGTAATATGGGAACCATATGATTGATATACTACACATATTTTTTTTTAAAGTAAATACATATATCATACATAGAAAACACCCAGACCCGAGACAAATATCTACAGAAATGCAAACATTTGTCCCGCAACGGGAATCGAACCCGCAACCTTCTGCATCTCAGGCGGACCTTCGCCCACTGCGCCACAGAGGCCGTCATTATTTATTTCAACATTTTCTAAAACTACCCACCATATATTAGTTTTCTGGTGGCCGTCCTGCCATTGTGAGTGACAGTTCGGACCGGTGCAAGCGCGACTGTCACCCGCTTGTGACACGCTGTCAACTTTTTGTGCAAACAAAAATGGAGCAACAAATATATCTTAGTAAATATATCTTAATGGGTTCATATGAGACACCTATAATATATAACTTGTATCCTTAAATTATTCCAAATTGTATTGAATGAATAGTTTCTTCTAGGCAAGCGTGCTCCGTTGTAGACTGCATCTCAGCTCACCATTAGGCGAGATGAAGTCAAACGCCAATTACATTTTATTCCTCGCTCGATGTTATAAATTCCTTATTAAAAAAGCGTTACTTGTAGATATATAATATGTTAGGTGCTATGAAATTGGTGTTTTGTATGGATAATTTGATTTCTCCATACATATATGTTTGTATTTTTTTCTGGAACTACTAATCCTATTCTACTAAAATGTTGTGTGTATGATTGGACAACATTGTGAAAAGTACGCGTAGTCTTATTTAAAAAAAAACTAACCTATGAAAAAATACTACGAGTTGAAAGTGACAAAACGTGAAATGAACTGATTTTAAGATGAATTTTTTGCGAATGGACTTTCTCAAAAGTTGTATTTTATTGAAATTTCAATTTTTGTAATGATGTTACGTTCAGAAAATAAATTAATTTTGTATATGACTGTTGAATTAATAAGAATATATGAAAAATTAAATAGAGAAAAAAAAACACGCCAATTTCATAGGTAAGGACCTAATAGTATTTGGTGTATGGCTAAACTTATACATTTATGTACCATCTCCTGTACCCATGTTTCGTTAAATAAACGATTATGATTTTTTGTGATTATGATTTTTTGTTATACTACTAAGTTAGCAAACAGGCATACGGTCCTCCTGGCGGTAAGCGTTTAGCCTATGAGCGCCTGTAACATTTTTTTAACATATTTGTTTTATGGTATTTGGAGATGGAACAAGCACATGGACCACCTGATGTCAAGCGGTAACCATTACTTATCACAAAGTATTGCATCGTAATCACGTAATTTTGGAACGTGCTCTACGATGCAAGAAGTATTACATGCACGTTGGTGACCCCTTTAACAATTTTAAAGTTTATGAAACGCTGCATATTGTAGTGTCGGGAGAACCTATATAATGCGGGACGTGCGGGACGTTATCACACAGCATCATGTAGCCCCAAACTAAGCAGGGCTTGAATTATGGGAACTACATGATTGTTATATTACACATATATTTTTTTTTTTGTAAATACTTACATATCATACGTATAAAACACCCAGACCCGAGACAAATATCTACAGAACATGCAAACATTTGTCCCGCGGCGGGAATCGAACCCGCAACCTTCTGCGTCTCAGGCGGACCTTCGCCCACTGCGCCACAGAGGCCGTCTAAACCTGATTGAAGAGGTCACCCGGTTATGATTGCAGGAGGAGCGCGGCGCGGAGGGCGCGGCCGACCCCGACTCCGCGGCGCTCGCCGCCGCTACCGGCCCGCGCGTCACCAAGCGGAGGGAGTTCTTCATATAGACGCAACGCTAACACTCCACACTCCACACTCCACACTCCACACTCCAAACTGGACACTGTCTGCCGTCTCACTCACACAATACGCACCGGCACGGATTGCCACTTCCATATTCAATGCGCAGAACTCATTTATAATACCAATACAGTTTATAGCTTACTACCTTCCGCCCGCGGCTTCGCTCGCGTGCTACCGGGATAAAAGTAGCCTATGTGTTAATCCAGAGGGGTCACCACAGGTTTTTATAGTTTACGAAAACTTTATAAGTTTCGGTATCTTTCCATACATTTTCGTAGTTCATGCACGTTTCCCTAGAGGCGCTGTACTGCGCTGGCCCCCAGGTCACGAACAATGTATATTCCAAGTTTCATCCAAATCCGTTCAGTAGTTTTTGCGTGAAAGAGTAACAAACATTCATCTATACATCCATACATACTCACAAACTTTCACATTTAAAATATTAGTAGGAAGTAGGATAGGATATTTTGTTACAATTTTATCCATTTTTCTGCGCACTTTCCTCATTATTTTGACTTGTGTTTAGATCCGTGCCGAAGTCTATACGTCATAGCATTAGTTCAATAATCAAAACAGTTTGAAAAAAATCTAGTGCTTATACAGTTGCTGGTAGTAACCTAACAAACGGTTATTCGTTTATACGACATAGTGGCCTGTGAAAGTAACGTATGTTATGACGAGCTTACATCAGCACCCTGATTGCTTAGTATGCCTCACGTCGTGTCTTACGGCCGGTTCCTATAATATACCGTGACCGATGACGCCTCGTTTTCCCTTGAAAAACTGTAAAACTCTAACGCCTCGTTAATTTTTGACAGTTTTTCAAGAGAAAACGAAGCGTTATCGGTAACGGTATATTGTAGGAATCGGCCATTAAGGTACAAGTTCGTAGCCAACTGCAAACAGCAGGTGACTACTGGTTTCTATGTATTTGTATGGAATACCTTCCGTGCCGCGACACTTCTGCAGATCAGTAGTAAACAACTGGTACAACTAGCGGCACGTAACTCTAGCGGTGAACGAAACTTCTGCGCATGGGTCTCTCGCTCGCTCATATTTCATTCTTAGATTCTTTATTGCACGACTTATGTTAGTTACAATGTCAGGTGTTGTAAAATTTAGGTTAATACATATTGGATCAGAGTGGAGGTGAACCGATTACGCTTTGAAAAGTAGTAGGTAACTATTATGTTTATATTTAAAAAAATGTTAATCAAGCAGTAATATATAACTCGATTAAAATCTCAAAATCGATAGCTTGTCTTTGAAAAATTTATCCAAACTGTAGTAACACTTATTTATTATTTTGTGTTAGAGAAAAAAACTTAAAATAATGACCTTGCGCGACATGTTTCGCGCGGTTGCCCGACAGTGGTCGCCGGCCATTTTACGAGTTCTGACAGATAGGAGGCTAAATATTTTTGATGTCACCTCTCGCCTCTAGCCTGCATTTAATACCTTACTTTTGACTTCTGCGCAATAACGTTTCGTGCCGCTACTTGTATACGGTGCTGTCATCTACTGCCGCTTGCAGTCGGGCTCGGAGTTATGACTGCAGCGACATGAAGCCTGTTGCTGCTGTCTGCAATCGGCTACGAACTCATACCTTACGTAAGCAACTTTGACAAAACTTGTAAGAACGCCTGTCTGCATGAGTAAAGGTACACAATGCTGTGAATGACTGAGCTCTGCATCCAAATGAACTTCTACTCTCTAAGTACTTTATCTTATCACCAATTAGCGACCCGCCCCGGCTTTGCACGAGTATAAGATAAACATATAAACCTTCCTCTTGATTCACTCTATCTATTAAAACCGCATCAAAATCCGCTGCGTAGTTTTAAAGATCTAAGCATTCATAGGGACAGACAGCGGCAAGCGACTTTGTTTTATACGATATATGTAGTAATTAGCTGCCAGAATGAAGGTAGTTATTTCGTATAAACTGAAAAAAAAACACCACCTGTTTGATAGAAGTTGAAAGCACAACAAAAATAATAACTTTGAATAAATGTGATATCGAATCATATTGAAATTTTATCAGTTGAATCACTTTGCCAATAAGTCTTCCCCATGAATCGTGATAAAACGATATTTTAGACTTTGAGCTTGAAATGAGCCTAATTGAGCTGCTAAATTAGTGCTTACACAGTATTCTAAATTAATGATTAGTGCTAGTGTTCTATTATCTAAGAAATTGGTGTTGATTAAGCGCGGTCTTCTCTGAAACCAGTGATACAAAAATATATTTTAGTTTGAAATATTTAAAAATTTTATTTTCCCTGTGGTTATTTTACGCAGCTTTTTATCGTCTGGAATGATCATATTTCAAAACAAACATCAGTTGCCGCACTCAATTAACACCATCTTATACTTATAATTCTCAATAAAAATGCAAATAATCTCACACCACCTTGCTTCTCAGTTCATCTCTGGAGCCCGTATTTAAAAACTAATATGTGAACTCAATTTGTACCGTTTTCAAAAAAAATATTTGGCATAAATCTATCGTTTATACATTACTAAATGGCTATGGCCAGATAAGAAGTTATTTAGCTAGTGAGTGACAGTAGAAAGCAAGGTGCTTGGAAACACCTATTTATCAAGAAATTAGTATTGTCATTTCCATGGTTCCTCTTTCTACAATCAAGGGTTGGCTGTCAGTCAGTTCATAATATCCATAAAAGTGCTTATATAAAAATTCTAAATCAATGTTCAAAATATTTAATAATAAAAGTCGTACAAATGATTATAATCGTGTAAAATAATCATATCTAACGGTTGAACAGCTCCAGCTATTTATAAACGTGCACAGCAAAGTTTAGCTTATAAATTAGCTGCTAAACCATGTTTATAAATAAAATGGTAGAGGTTATTACATACTAGGTATTGCAAAGTATTTATGATTATACTTTAACATATTTCTAGATATCTCTTTTGCTATAACTTTCTCAATTCTTTCTCCCTCGATGTGCCATCAAGCTAACTCTAACTCACTCGTTCATATTTTATTTAGCAGCTCCAACCTATCTGATTAAATAAATATTTGACAGCATAGCGAACTCATAAAAAACCCGTAAAATCGCAAGTAACATGGCGCGCTGTTATTAACAAACGTTTAGCTTTGTTTCTAATAATTCTAATGAACGATTCACGTCTACCGGTGCGCGTCGGAGAGCATCTCAAGCATCTTATCTGAGCATTTTAAGTTAAGTTCCTTATTTGCATGTGATATCTATTTATGTCAGTGTTTGACAAAGCTCAAAGCTGCGTAAATTGTTTGCAAATAAGGAACTGAACTGCTTTGTGAATGTTCCAATGTCCTTTAGCATGTTATAAAATACTCTCCGATGCTCTCCGACGCGCGTCGGTTAGTGTGAATCGTACATTATTCGTCCCAAACATTTATGACAAAGATCTCGGTAGAATCTCAACATGCATACAAATTGATGTATGGTTGGTTATGTATTATGTATGGCTTATTTTTTTTTAATTTCGTTTGTTGCTAGGCCCGTTATTACCACTGCTAATAATATTGAAATAAATAGCTATCATTCCGTGTTATATTATTATTGCACCATGCATTTTAAGAGCGGCAAATGCAGCATGAGTAGATTTCTAAATGGCCGACCTTTTATCGTTATTTTATGGAAATAATTAATCTCGTTTGACTTGTACGAATGTATCTTTCTCTATAAAATGATAATCAATTTTTATAAGTGCATTATGATTTCAAAATAGCCGATATATTATGTTTATTTTATAGAAATAAATACTTTCTTTTACTTTTGACTTGTGTGAATTATTCTCTATAAAAATGGTATTCAAATTCAAAATGTAATAAAATAAACTTCAAAATAAGATAGGTTTAAGTTATATCTACTAACAATTAATTTATAGATTTATTTAGACTGCTGATTTATTTAAGATTGTAGTTTTATATGGGATTTATTTTTAAATAATGTGTGCGGTTTTTATTTTTATTTTTTCCGTCCAAATCGAGATTTTATGTTACTTAAACAATGATGTAATCATTTTCTTTTCGACTTTATAATGATTTCAGTAATGATTTTTTTGATTAAGATTACAATACAATAGGAATTTATTTTGTACTGTTTGGTGTGTAAGATTATTTTAAAATTTGCTGTAAAAATGTACGAAGCAGCTATTTGTGCCCTTAAAACTTCTGAGTGAATATTTGGTACATTTTTACAGCTTATCATCGATGTTAATTCTACTTAAATGTTAATATTGAGACGTTTGATTAGAATTGTCTTCGGTTATTATATTTAAGTTCAGTGTAAGACATGTCCCGAAAAAATTCGAAGCGGGGAACCATTTACTCTAACTAATATAATGCTATTTCCTGGCTTAACGGTCGTACTCATACGAAGAAGGATGCAATTTCCATGATTCATTATTGAAATATAGACCATTAATTATATTGGTTTAATATAATGCGAGCGATATTAAAATATCTTATTATTTATCTTACAAAAAACCCTTTGCCCATCCAAACCAAAATTGTGAAGCTACCTAGAAAAGGACGCTCGGTGCACTAGGGTTCACCATCAGTGCTCCATCTGTATTTGTTTGTCGTTTCTATTGTATCTATTATTATTTTAACGAATATAGTGACAGCGGCGCCTTTAATTCACAATTGAATCCCTGTTGTTCGGTTTTCGGGAGATGTACGTGTACAATAAATGTTTGGTGTCATAACTTAAGTAAGGTTTCGTGCCTTATTCGTATTCCATAGCGGCACATACTCGTAGGATAGAATCACGTAGTGGGTTCAATAGTAAACGTATTTTACTACATGATCACGAATACATTTTTCACAAATAAAACTGTTGTTTCATTACTAGCTTCTAAACTATTATTGGGGTTAGATGTTGGGTACCTTTACTAAAAGCCATATTGGTGTGTATTCTAGTCACACTATTTATTACTAAAAGTTGTTTAAACTAACTAAAAGTAATTTCATCTACATCTATATGAAAGGGACAGCTCTTTTAACGATTTGTATGCTGAAAACAGAACGGTGCACCTACTGACGGACCAGACCCGCAGTCAACATGTTAATTTTAACGATAATCTTAGTGAAAATCTTTCAGAATCACTACATAATATTCTATTAATTCTGTAGTTCTTATTAATTTTGTTTTTTAACAGGCCTCTTTCACTCCGCAGAATAGGTATAAAAATATACCTACGCATTGCCGGCCTTCCTAGCGTGGTTCGTTACGTCGGTTGCCGAGTTCTGCCCGGAACGAACGTGTCCTTGAGCAGCCGCGGCATTTTAGTTTGTTTTTGGTAATGTACCTATATTTTTCGCCAAATGAAGGCAAAAAAAGTACTGCATAGCATTTGGTTGCCCGAATAATAATAAGGACCGGCATCTCACGTTTTTCAAACTACCTAATGACAGCGAAAGGTAAGAAAATGTAAATAATACCAATAGTAGGTACAGAACTGAAAGTTTTTCTACGAAAGTTTGTCTCCCGTATTTACTTAAGTAAGTAGGTACTTAAGTACAAGTTCTATTTGAATGCGGTACCTACCTACATAAATAAACGTAATATTATAATGTAGGTATTTTTTCATAGACAATTTTTGTGCCATTGGTAGGTATCTACCTACATAGTGCTGCCTATGCCTAGGCATAAGCAGCACTTAAGTAGGTATTATGATTTTGATTATGTAGACTGAGAGCAATATTAGAAACCCAACCTAGGTACATTTTTATTTGATTTAACTTTAAGTAGGCAGTGTAGGTTAACTACTTAAAAACAGTCGGGTAAGTAGGTGTAGGTAGAAAAATCGATGTGGTAAGTTACCTAAAGGTAGGCGTACTAACAACTAAAACTAGATACCTAGGTTACCTACAAACCAAATGTTGTTTTTTTCTCTTGCAAATATCTAGGTAGATACCTACCTACTAAAATTTCTCTTATGATTTAGCATGATGTACCTACCTACCTTAAACAGTGATTATTCAGTTTTCGTACACAAGACACCTAAACACTTAAGTAGGTGTTAAGGACCCAAGTACCTACCTAGTAGGTATGACTATTTTCTGAGTTCTTAATGCAGCCAGCCAGTGTAAAATAGTTTTCTGATTTAATACTAGGTAGGTAGATATTATTTGAATTATCATTGTTCCTTAAAATAAATAGGTGGCTAGGTAACTGGATAGTAAAAGGTTCAACAACAACAGTCTATTCAGTCCACTGTTGGACATAGGCCTCCCCTATAAGAAGGGGGATATGCCCATAATCCCCACGCTGGGCATGCGGGTTGGGGATCGCAGGGTACAGCTTCTCGCACCGCCGACGCTGCTGCCCGTCGGCGGCCAGGTTATTATTATTCGTCACAGAATAATTCTCAAGACAACCCTAACGTTACACGTGCCACGTCAGTAGAGATAGAGCTATACGATAGAAAGGGATGCAAGGTGTAGGTTAATATAAATGTTAGGCGCTGAGTTCGGTGCGAGCTGATTAGCACTTTATTGCGTAGCAGCTAAAGTCGCTATTTATTTAAATGATTGCGCGGAGTGACGCTTCTGTCCTCTCTGTATTCTGTGTTTTTAATAAAAATAAAATATAAAACATTTCATTTATAAATTTACAGATATCCTACTAATATTATAACTGCGAAAGTTTGTGAGTTCAGTTGTGGTTCAGTATGGATGTTTGTTTTAATCTTTCACGCAAATCTACTGAACTGATTTGGATGAATCTTGGTATATATATAGTTGGTATAGTTTATGACCTGGATTAGCGAGCGAAGCCGCAGGCGGAAGCTAGTATAAATATAAGTACCAAGATTATTTCCCTATTCAAAGAAAATAACAGAAGGGTAGCGAAACTTTACGGTTAAGTGTCTGAAACTCCATGCTTTTAGCCCACTCTTAGGGCCGTCGGCATCATTCTACATATTTTTCAAAGCACAAAGCCTCAAGAGCGTGCCCTACATATATTTCTGCACTCGTAAACCATAATCGAAGGCGCTAAGCACCTGTACTACTCACCCCGTTTGGAAAACGCTGACTACCCTCTTACGTGTGAGCGGTAGAGTTGGTACCGCGTCAAATTGTATTACGATGAAAATATGCTTTTAGCATGGTGTAAAAATAGGCATTTTCTTATTTTAATATTTGGATATCGTTTATATTTAGCTAGGTACCCATTTACAAATGTTATTACCTATGATTTGGGATTGGTTGGTTAGTAGATAGAAAACTTAGTTTTCAGTTTATGCATCTAGATTTTAGATACTTGTGGTACCTACGCTATCACCGGCAAGAGTCACCGACCAACGAAAAGATAAGTACGTTATGTATCATCAAAACATTAACTGTCCACCCGCATGTTAATAAACGATTAACTATCATATCTAGGTCATCAGATAACCTCTTATTGAAAACTCCTCTGTAAAAACATATTTTTATTGTAGCTCGTTTACAGCCCAAGCTGTTCGGTTGTGGAATGCTTTGCCACTCAATATCAGGAAAGTAACATCGCATCACACTTTTGAATTGAAAATTTACCAACACTCATCACTTTCTTATAATTAGTTAGCATTTGATTTCCCGTCATCCTTTTTCTTTTATATACTATGTATTAGTATATTATTTTATGTATTAAGGTTAAAATTTATATTATTTTTTATTAGAATTTTATGTATAGTTACCAAGTCCTTCTTATCATTGTATTTAATTGTAATATGTATAATCTCGTATTAGTGCATCGCCATCCTCTAAAGCTTGGCTCTTCCTATCCATACTATGGTTGGAAGAGATCGCTATAAGCGATAAGGCCGCCAATTGTGTTACGTTCAAGTTCATAATGCCTAGATTAAGTTACTTTTACTTGTATGATTGTGGTGATCAATAAAGTGTCTATCTATATAACTATTTATTATCGATATCGAGACCGCATCTCTAGCGCATCAGTCACTAGCACCTTGCGAGTGACTGATTGACCTGAAACGTCGATACACGATCATCGAGCACGCCCCAGCTCTCAGCCACCTTTTAGCACGGCTAGCTTTAGTGCAGTTTAGTAGGTTAGTGGGCCAGGTGGAGGGGTTGATAGGCTCTCGATGGTGCTGCTACTTTACGTTTTAGTGTCGAACTCTGCTTGTCACTGGCCTTGTAGCTACACGTTTTTTTATGGTTCTTGAAGATGGAACAATATGAAACATCCTGTTGTTTAAGGCAAAAAGGATTCTGTGCTCATGCTGTGCATATAGAAGATTTTTATTGGTGTCAAAGAAAAAATTGTAATGACTACCAAACACATCAAATAAATAAACATTAAGTAAGCAATTTACACTGGACAATAGACAATAGACAATAGACAAACATTTATTTACTACTTGGCACACAGTACATACAACAACAGAATTAAGAAAGTTGTTAAATAGTAAGTAAGCAGTCGTCCTGGCATGTAGTTGTGTGCCACAGCAGCAAAAAGGCCTCGACTCAGCATTAATGCCTTGCCACGGAGAAGTAGCTAGGCGCTGGTATTCTGCCGAAACCTTCCTACAGTCACTAGACCTTGTGAGACCAATTGTATAATAAATAATGAATAAGGAAAAATAATATAATTGTGTGTCAGATATATACCCATAGATTCACTCTGTAATAAACTACATAAACGTAATTAGTTGAAAATAGATAGATATCCACTATAATACATATAAATACTTAAATACATAGACCTACTTTTATACCTAAACTATAATTATTATGTGTATAGATGTGAGTGAATGTGTGTGCATGGGTTACCCTGATTCCCCCAGTCTCTTATGAGTCTGGTTATCACAAGGTAACCCATTATATGAAGGAGCATAAATTACATAAGAAATGGTACAATAAATTAAACTGCTTATAATATAAATAAGGAAATTGAAATAATAAAAAATAACAAAATAATAAATGGGTAATAATAATATGTCCTAGCAGGAGAATGGTGCACTATAGCTACACACTCCAGGCAACCCTGTCTTCTGTTGTTCTAATAAATGTGACTTAAAACGTTTCTTAAAAGTGTACTTGGATGTTAACAGTCGCAGAGGTGGAGGAATGTTATTCCAACACTTGGTTGCCTGGTAGCGAAAACTGCCTCTAAATGCTACAGTTTTGTGTTTGCTATAATGCAACAAGTTCCTTGTCGGCCTCGAACTATATCTACTTTGAGTACTGTCCAGTTTGGAGAATAAATATTCTGGCGATCCAGATTTTACGATGCCGTGAACTAGAACTGCTAAATGTAAGCACCTCCGCGAATACATATTAAGAGTAGATGAATTATTTAGATAAGGTGTGATATGTGTTCGCGGAGGAATGTCATAGCAGAATCGACAGCAAGCATTTTGTATTCTCTGAACCAGTCGAGCCGTTTTTGACAGTAAACGTGGTCCATATACCAGATCGCCATAATTTAATTTGGACAACACTAAAGCTTCGCAGACCTTAATGCGAATTTCCTCTTTTAAAAAATTTCTTATTTTATACAAAAGCTTTAACCTATAGAAACAATTTCTGACTAAATTAAGTACATGGTTATCAAATCGGAGAGTGCTATCAAATAAAATACCTAAATTACTAGCCTCCTGAACTCTTTCAATAGTTTGGCCTTTTATGTGAATATTGAGCATTATTATTTATCATTATTATTTTATGTGGACACTCGCACGCACAGCATCATGTAGCCTCAACGACTGATTCATTCTTTTGTAAATACGTAGGTACATAATAAACACAGTAAACACCCAGATGTGACAAAAATATTTGCAGAATATACAAACATTTGTCACGCGGCGGAAATCAAACCCGTAACCTTCTGCATCTTCTGTTAGTTTATTTAACCTGCCCATCATCGTAAGGTTACATCCAACTAATATTACTTAAAATATTTTTATTGTGACCTGGATTTTTGACCTGACCCTTTTTATCCCGGTACCACGCGAGCAAACCCGCGGGCGGAAGCTAGTAATTTATAAAGCTAAGTCACATTCGTGCCCCACAACACGCACAGCGTTTATAATCCCCTTCGCGACCCACCTTTATGTCTAACACTAAAATATATCACAAGAACATCTGGGAGCAGAGTGCAAAACAAACAATATTACTTCACAGTCCCTTAAAAGGGCAATGTTTACACAAACGGGCCCTTGAGGGCCGTAGTAAGCAGGTGTCGTTGTCAGGTGCCCGGAATGGCCTACAATCAGTTTTTATCACTGCTGGCTACCCCTGTGGGACGGAAGGGTTGAGGGCAGATTTGTAGGCTTTTAAATGTTCCACTAGTTTTGTGCTGAATGTGAATAGTTTTGGTTTATGAATGTCATTTTCCGGTCGATTTATTTCCGTGGAATTTTTTGTGTTAAACAAATCCAGATAAGTAAGTACTTATATTACAGTTATAAAAGTTTACTTCTAACGTATGTGGTAAAGTAGTCTACCAAAGCGCGGTAAAGCCTAGCAAATACCGATCGACGTTAAAACCCCGCTTCGACGGGCAACTTTCCGTAATTATCAACTTCCATCGCAATCCGCTTTGGAAAACGCCGAAAATGGCTGAAATTAGTTGAAATTAAAATACCGTCCACCTGGCTGAGACTCTGAGCCGATTACGTCGCTTCTGCCCCCATTGCAGGGGAAGTTTGAAAATATGGCTATTTGTTATAATAGGTATATACTTACTGCCCTTTTAATAAGCTCTCATTATCCTTCACAAAGTAATAAGCTGAAACATTCTGAAAAGATAAGTTTAGTTTTATTTAGAATAATCATCCACAGCTGTACGGTTTTTTAAAGTACCTACCTACCTAGCTACTTAGAACCTAAGTGGTTATCTAGTAGTGGGGTAGTTAAGTACCGACCTAGTCAGGTTCAATAATAAGAATAATCAATAGTCACTTATTGTGTCGATTACAAGAATAACAAGAATATTACCTACCTAGGAGAATTACAGTGATTATCCACTTAACTGAAGTACTTTATGAATAAGACGAAAGGAGGGCGTTTATGTATGCCAAAAAATTAAATTGAAAGGTGTTTCGATGCTACTTACCTACCCCTCGTTCCAAATCACTGACCTACTTCTTTACTTTTCACAAGTACTTACATCTTAAGCAGAGGGGAAAGAATAGGAAATTACTTATAAAGTTTTATCGTGTTGTAACGTGACAGCATTTTTCACAACTCCTCCAAGAGCAGAGGTGTTCTTGCCTCCGGCGACCCGGAACTTATCTTTAGTTCTCAAACTTTGCATATCACCATCCCTTACAGGTTCTACGGAAAGTGGATAACAGTTCTAAATCTTAAGGTATTTATGTACTTACCTAAAGGTAAAGATTAAAATGTAGGCACCTTGATAGTTTGAGTCTAAACAAATATTTAAGTAATCTAATAGGTACCTAAGAAACTACGAAAAATAAAAGTTTTATTAGACTCATTTTATCGAGATATAACCGTATACCTAATCTCAAATATAGCGAGTACCTATGTCATTAGGTAGAGTATAATACCTACATCAGTTCAAAAATGCGAAAGTTCGGGTGTATCTACCTAATACTCACAGTACCTGTTTGTTCACACTCGACTCCGTAACGGATGAACGGATTTGGATGAAATTAGGGTATGATAATAAATAAATATATAAATAATACGGGACGTAATCACACATCACCATGTAGCCTCAAACTAAGCAGAGCTTGTATTATGGGAACCACATCGTTTGATATAGGTACTACACATATATTTTTTTGTAAATACATACATAGAAAACACCCAGACCCGAGACAAATATCTACAGAACATGCAAACATTTATTCGGCAGTGGGAATCGAACCCGCAACCTTCTGCGTCTCAGGCGGATCTTCGTCGACTGGGCCACAGAGGTTGTCATATAGTTTGTTATTCATATCAACGCACTATTTACCATGATTTGTGAGTTCTATCGTCTTTCGAAGCAATTGCATGAGCCATGATCACGAGACGAACTGAAGTCTGTGCGAGTGTTACTGGCAGATGAATCGATTTACCCTCTTTCTCTTTTAGATCTTGAATGTCCACAACTAAAGTCCTTACTAAACTAGCTTCTTTCCATTCCAAGGCAGATATGGACCTAATGAAGTGAAGACTATTAAACTTCCAGAAGGAACTTTTCCACTTACCCCACCTGTCTTAAGAATCATCACTCTTTGAAGACATAATGCGAAAACTTCAATTTTTTCCACGTCCGTCAAAACAGGAAGTTGCCTAAAGCGCTTCCGGCCGATAACAACATCCGGCTTGAAGTTCTGCTGAAGTTTCCAGAAAGTTCGAAAAGTTTCCGAAGAGCAGGTGCTTGGAAAAAAACGCCACCTTTTGTCGGTTCCTAAATCTTTTTATGAGGATAAGTTTGGAGGATTCGAGGGGTCCTCATCGCCGGCTAATCTCCGTTTTAAGAGTTTCAGATTGTAATTGCTGTAAGTTGGAACAGATTACTTTTTTAACCCTCGATAGAAATCTGTGTAGATATTTTACAGTGATTTTATAAAAATAAAAAACAGTGCATCTTTTAGGTATCAATTTAATTTGGCTTTCTTCCTTATGAATAGCAGACGTAGGTAGGTAATTCATTTACCTGGTTAAAACCAACTAAGTACCTACATGTCTAGGTACATCTACCTACCTTTAAAGAGTCGTTTACAAAATTACTAATTAGCTCTAGAGACATTTCGCACACATTTCCATAACACCATAAATCCTTCGTTAAGCAATTTCCCCCCATTCAAAGATTCCAGACAATACCTAACGTTAGAGTTAGCCTTTAATAAAGCGATTCCACGTCGATTTTCTGTTTAATCCATCTCCTCAATCATCAGCTCATTACACGTCTAATCTCGTTACTTCGAACATTAAACAACAATTTAAACAACTCAGGTATTACAATAAATCTTCTCGATTGCCTGCGGCTTAACCCACTCTCTCTACAAACATATTTCACAACAAGCCAAGCCATTTTGCTACTAATGCCTTTTAGGATAGAGCTGAACGTGTGCGTAGGTTAGATAATTGAGCCCAAAATGGCCGGTAGGCTTAGGCCGGTACACACGGCGATACCGTCAGATATTAATCCGTCAGATTGTGATTAGATTCAGTGGCACGGAGTAATATATTCGCAAGGTGTTAGTGTAGTGATGCCAATCGATTCGGGTTTCGATCGATATCGATGCCTTAATAGTGTGGAATTTGGGATAATATTTAATAGACACAACTGTACTTGCGCAGCGGTTACGTAACCAGTGTGTAGTGGAGTAGAGGATTTTAATCAGTTACAATCATAACTAAGTAATTAATAATATCTACAAATTATACTATTTTGATTGTGGCTATCTATGCATACTAAAAATAAAACTGGTACCAATTAATTTATCTTTTGATTGATAGGAAAGTCCAGGCTAGGCAGTGTTAAATGACAACTTTTTTATTTTAAAAATTATTCATTGCAATACTTATCAAATTCAAATTCAAATTATTTATTTGCACGAACATAATGTGATCACTAAATATGATAACAATTCAGTAAAAAAAAACTTATTTTCTAATTATTAACGTTCGTTTACCAGTTTTAATTTCACACCTTTCAAATTAATGATTTAATAATTTACCGATAAACTACCTTCCCCTCACTAGCAACACGTCGGGGCGGGCGTCGATAGTCGGATCGTGCCTCTGCAAGAGCGCAGCGTCTTACCGAGGTGCGCACCTTATCGATAACTTATACAACACTAGTGTACATACCGATATTGGACACCGTTTGAATTGTTTTAGGGACATTGTTATAAATTGAGTGGGAATTATCGCCACAGCCACTGTAGAGACTGACATAAATATGTTGTTGTGATTTCATAGCTATTCTCCCATTAAAATTAGTTATATATTATCTGCAGTATGTAACTTAAAAGTAATAAATTATTCAAAACTGATTAAATTGCTGATAAGCCGATTAAGAATTGTTAAGCCTTCAGGCTATGCCAAATGATTTTATGTCTTCATCTATCATCAACAACTTAAAATGTCAATGACATAAAATCACTTAGTTTTAGTTCAAATATTAGGTAATTACCATCGAGATAGTATACCTACTCTAGCTAAAGCCACAAACGTGGAAAAAAATGTCCCCACCTAAACTCGGCGCACGCTGCCTATATGCCGACATATATAACGTCTATATTAGTGCAATAGTGGACTGTGGTATTTTGATGTTTATGCATGCCAACGACGCTCGAACGATTATTACAGTTTTCACTTGGAGACTGTGACTCTATAAAGTTCTATCTCGAAGGATCTTGAGTGGATACTTATAAATATGTTATCCACTTAATTATATGATTTAAGATAAATTTTGATTGTTTTTTTTTCAGTTTTATTTCGTTAGCCTGTTAGGCTGCACTAGAGATACCTACACAAATAGCTTTAAGGTTAATGTAGGCAGGTACTTAGAACAAGTGCCACAAACAATAAACATAATTTATCATAAACCTATTGGTATTTTAAAGATACTCTAAACAATTTCTTACTTAAATAATCCAAACAAAATCACATCTTTTCCCAAGTATATTAAAATTCAATGACGTTGAAAACCTGTAAATCTGCAGTTAACATAACAATTTGGTAAACATTCCCCCTCCTCATGAAGTATGCAACATTATCATCAGCAAGAGGTCATGTAATTAATGGCCCTCTCGGATACGGCGAAACACTTTTATAAACTTTTCCACCCGCAAATTATTAATAGGTTCCTATGCAGACGTCTTAAGGATGTGTCGATTTTTATTGTAGTTATCGATATTTTTTCCCGATGATTGTATTAGTGTGAAAGTTTTTTTTCTAGTCACAAATAATATAGCACTGCCTAGTGTTTGTGCTGTTCTATAAGCAACGTTAAAGTTTTTTTACTGATTTAAAAATATTGTTCCTAAGTGAACACTAATTTGTTATTTGGAATGAATTAATTTCTAATTGAAACTATTGTATCTATCAGTATATAGGTATAGGTACCTATTTTACTTAGTTTGTACTTATGCAACATCTGCTAATGAATAATTTCAAATCCATAATCAGGCAGGCGGTAAAGCTGGTATCCGATTTCAATAAGTTTACTCAAAATTATACAGAGTTGCCAATGTTGTCGAAATCGATAGAGAAAAGCTTTTTTTTATCGTTATCGACATTATCAACGCCAAACATCCCACCACTAAAATTGTAACACCTTGCAACGATGTAAAAATTAAGAAAAGAGGGATTTTTAAAAGTCTCAGGCGTCGGGCGAGTTAGTGACGCCACATTAATTCTACTGTCGATTACTTTCCCTCGATTTCTGCTAACTTGAGTGAAGATAAAAAATTGTACCTGAGTCGGTGCTCCTGCCCCGGGCGTGATGGGAGATTGACGGGAGCCGGGGAAAACTTTTAAAAGCTTTGCTAAAAACTGAAAGAAGCATTGAACTTCAACAGACTGTATGGAGAATGCTTTGTCTTTTCAAGAACTTTTAGATTCTAAAGTATGTATGTTTGTATGTATGTTTGTGTAAAATGTGTGTTTGTGCCTTAATATTAAGTGCCTAGGATACATAATCTATGACATGCAATCAACATCATGTGAAAGCAAAAGATGTACTCCACAACACCAGCCTATATCAGTCCACTGCTGGACATAGGCCTTGCATAATGCATGTCTATGCCGATTTGGGCACAGCTTCTCGCACCGCTGACGCTGCTGCCCATCGGCGGCCAGGGTAG
The DNA here is from genome assembly GCA_951804965.1 of Horisme vitalbata. Classification (NCBI taxonomy): domain Eukaryota; kingdom Metazoa; phylum Arthropoda; class Insecta; order Lepidoptera; family Geometridae; genus Horisme; species Horisme vitalbata. The sequence goes on from OX638099.1 coordinate 18,941,896, forward strand.
TTAGCTGTGTCGGTGTTAAGCTGTGCTATGCCGCAATCAGCCGGCCGCCAGAACCCCGTTTTTTAGCTAGCAGGTGCACCACGGGTAGGTGAGGTTGACTTGGATTCCAAAGATGGAGGTTGAAACCCCATACACCTTTAGATTTAAAGATTTACTAATTAGGTCCTGATTAAATATTTAATGAAGCGCAGGATCGAGACATAATCAAGTGGCATAATCAAAGGAAGGCCTATGCCCAGCAGTGGGCCGATAAATGTTGAAATGATGATGATTATGATGAATAAAGTTATTCTTACTGTATTTGTTTTTTACTAAACCAGTTATTGGTTTAATAAAAATCAGACCCTAACCTACCACGTATTCTGTTCGATATAGAAGTACAGCCACAAATCTCCTGCACAGAAACCTATTCTAATATTTAGCCAAAACTCTTAGCTGAAAGTAAATTTGGAGAGTAACGTCAACAAATCAGTGTCGTTTACCGTCCACTGAGTTTTCAATTTGTACCGTTCGCACGGTAAGTGCTGCATGTGTGTCGCTCTGCCAATGGATGTCTGAATCAAGGATATGGTACACAATCGTCCCGATTATAAAAAAAAACATTTTTGTTCTCAAACATGCTTGGAAATTTGAGCATTATTTTGACAACCTTCTTCGAGATAAATCGAAATTGATGTACTGGCCATATACATGGGAGCAGCGGCCGGCAAAAGTTGTATGAAAATCCAGATCTGCCGTGTTTTAGAGGCCAAATTTATACCTACTATGTAAACTCATATCTGTCGTGTAATTTAAAAATGGAACGATTTATAACCTGTGATTTTACTCCGAAACGAAACATGGTGGTAACAATCAAAGGTTTTATTTAAAATTCAAACTGGCTTTGGAAATAGAAAGCTGATTATTGAAAAAAAAAAAACACTTTGGCGCGTGAAAAAATATTGTTTGTTGTTCGTCGTTTAAATTTCACAATTAATTTTCGCGCATTATTAGAAAAGTACCTGCCTACAAACCTTGGCCATAACTAGGCTTTGATGGATTTACATAAGTGCGCCTCGGCCCACATTTACACGTTCGTCCATCAATGCATTTTGTGCTGGCCGCTGCAGTAATGTATTAAACTGGTAACTGGTTCCTCCGAGCCTAGTCTGCCTTACCACCACTAGAAAGACACGGTCAATACGAGTGGAGGTAACTAAGCCGCTGGTTTCATGACGATGTTTTCTTTCACCGTTTAGATTAGCAGGTAAGTTTAGTGAAAATCTTTCAGTATCGACACTATTGTATACTTTAATTTAGTTATCTAGGGATTAAAAGCTGAAGTCGAACGTGCTTGACTTTTGATTACCTTCAACCAGCTTAGCTGTTTTAGCCAGTATATATTTCTCTAGCTAGGCAATTCAAACGAAGATTTATGTATCTATTTACCTAAGCATTCTTTCTTATCTAATACCTTATCTGAATCACGTATCTGCGTGGCGAAGTGCATCTGCCGTGCGCGCCGCACTAATGACAATTTATTTGTTCAGTGAATAGGTTGTGTTGCGACCTCTATTGTTATATCTGTACAGCTTATAAATTGGACTCTTGAAGAAGTTCACACAATTTTTCTCATTTAGTTAAGTTTATTCTAGTAAATTATAAAATTAAGGGTTATATTACGATATCGGAAGACAGGAGCCTACTTTACTAATGAACCTACCAGTGAAAATGCCTAATAAAAGATCTTTCGAAAACTGTTCAGATGTATTCACTCTGTGTTTTTATTTCAGTATGTTAGGTAAATAGGTACCTACACAAACTACTTTTGATAATTTCACAGTTTAGTTATAGTGGTTGGTATGTGTTTTGGTTAAGAACATCGATTTTGCCTGTAAAATATGACAAATTGTTTGACAAAGTTAGAAACTAAATACCGGTTTTCATTGCACGATGCAAAAGAAACATTCCTATTACCTATAAATATCTACAAGCAGGCAAAATAGCCTGTTCTATCAATACATGCAAATGCAGTCTTCTGTAATATTGTGCGATATGAGATCGGTGTAGACGTCCCCCTTAGCTAATAAGGGAGCATATGAACCGGAGGCCCGTACCCGTAGAAACCTACTTCTCTATCGAGATTGAGATCTGATTCTTATTTTATTTTATTTTTGGATTTCTCAAATCAGATTACAATCGAGTTAGTTAAAACAATGTTTACCTAAGATGTATAGATCTAGATTAGTAATCAACTACGTGAACATGACAGATTAGTAATCAACTACGTGAACATGACAGATTAGTAATCAACTACGTGAACATGACAGATTAGTAATCAACTACGTGAACATGCCAGATTAGTAATCAACTACGTGAACATGACAGATTAGTAATCAACTACGTGAACATGACAGATTAGTAATCAGCTACGTGAACATGACAGATTAGTAATCAACTACGTGAACATGATTAGAGTGTTGCTAACTTACAAATTAAATTAACCAAAAAGCATTTAAAAAAAAAACAGGAAATTATGTATCGTTATATAAACAAGGTAAAGCTCTCTGTATTCTGTGGTAATAGCAAAGTTCGTCGGACACATCGTTTAAACTTATTTACCCTAGGATCAAAGATATCCAAATCTCTAGGAGCCAACTCGTTATATAGACGATATATTTGAGGAACAGGGGATTCTGTTATGATGTAACTTAGTTTTAGGGATCTTATTTTGTACTTTATGCTGTTTTTTATATGACTTAGTAGGTTAACCTAGTCTATAATTTAACACACACAGACACTGTAAAACTGTGAATGCTTGTTTAAATAAATATTACTTACTTAGATACATTGTAAAAACGTACATTACGTACGTTTATAAAAAATATATATTTTTCATAGTTAACCAGATATTCCTTCAAATCTTTGATTTTACTTATAAAATGGTTAAAAAAACTACCTTCTACAAAAAAGCATAAACCTTTTGTGTATAAAAGACAAAGTCCCGAAAATCACATTATTTCATCACACAATTTGGCGACGATCGGTAAAACAAAGTGAGGTAAACGGTAATACCCATCTCCAATACATTAAGAGCTCGACAAAATAGCCCTCCATTACGTAATATAAAGTAGCGAAGTATAAGTATAAAGTAGCGAAGTATAAGTATAAAGGTGAACTGTCGCCTGATATCGTAAAAGATCGCGTCATCTCAAAATCGTAAACCTTTCGAGGGCGCTCAATAATCCGGACAATAAAGAAAAATTCCAACCTCCCTTTATGAAGAGGTAAGTCCTCGGCAAATTGTCTGCAGACAGGGAGGCGTGGAGTCGAACACAGAGCAACAAATTTGTTGCAAAGTTTTAAATGGTTGAATTTTTCTGTACATACATAGGACTTTTAGGAAAGAAGCTCCGACAATCTTGAACGCCTGATGGTGACCGGAAAGGTGAAGGGTAAAAAACCACAAGGAAGAAGTCTTAAACGATGGACTGACCAAGTATCCAAATACCTAAAGATATCAGTCAGCGTGGTTCGTCATCAGGCAGCCGATAGAAACCGATGAAGGAGAGACTTCACCAAAAGAGTCACGATCCTCAGAATTGAGGGAATGACGGAGGAGGAGGGAGGACTTTTAGACCCATGCCATCATTATCATCATAGTCGGCCAACTATAGAGAGGAGAGGGGTGGAGATCTTCTTTTGATTTTGTCACTCGCCTTATCCAGCGCCAGACGGAGCAGGATGCCGCCTACGGTCATTCTGATATCATTTGGATCATGGATCTCGCTTTTGGAGCTAGTTTAACGTCATCATCATCATTTATATAAGAGCTGTGCTCTTGTCGGTGCATCTGCCTCCTCCATCTGCCTCTCTCTAAAGCAGCCTCCTTTACTTACCTATACGACATGACATCTACTTTCTCTTTAATGTGCTCGTATTATTTATCCTTGGTCTTCCCCTACCTCTATTTCCTTCTACTTTTACCTCTATGATGTTGTGTATAAAGTTGTCATGTCGTAAGGTGTCCAAACATCTTTCCTCTTCTGTTTTCTATATTATTCAACATAAGTCTATCTTCGGCGACTTTACTTAAAACTTCTTTATTTGTTACTTTAACGTGCAGTAGGTATATAGTTTGACGTGCAGTGACATAAATCGGATGATATAAAGATAACTTTTGTTCAAGATTACAGATAACAGATGAAAACTTCTGTCAAAAAGAACTGATTATGCTAAACAACCGTTGAACTGCTCGTTAGTTTGTTAAGAACGTTCAAACAAATTTTAAGCACGTTCTTAACTATTACCAATTATAATGTGTTTATGGTACTTGAAAATGGAGCACATGGCCCATCTGATGCTAAGAACCATTACACATGACAAAGCATGGCACCGTAGATCACATTTTTTTTGGAACGTGCTCTACGATGCAACGCTTTTCTGTAATTTCAGTCGCCTTAACTTTAGATAGTGTTTACTCCATAGTTTCTAAATTCGATCAAAAGTTCCAGTTTAAAGTAGGTATCCATTTTGAAATAGCTCGGTTTTTTTCATTTTTTAATCTAGATGCCTACTCTGCAGTAGTCCTGTCCATCTGTAAGTGGTAGCGAGTAAAGGACGAGCGCCGTGCAGGTAACCGACGGTATAAGTGGATTGCTTTTCTACTTTACATACAGATATTATGTTCTTTACATTACAGATATTTTCTGCTTTGGGACAGATATTTTGTGCAAACGTTTGCCGCCCTGTTTGTGGACGCATTTTAGCATCTACTTGAAGCAGGATTCAAGTTTATGAGCATTTAAGATTATGTGAAGTTTTTGGAGATATAGGTACCTACTTACTTATAGTATTTGTAGTAGCCCTTTTTATGGTTCTGTACCCAAAGGGTAAAAACGGGACCCTACTTCTAAAACTTTACTGTCTGTCTGTTTATCTGTCACCAGGTAGTATATCTCATGAACTGTGATAGCTAGACGGTTTCTGTTGCCGCTATAACAACAAAAAAGACGTGTGGCACTCGGGGACTGCCGCGGTAAAGCTATTGCATAGCATTTTGTATCAACTTATGCAATTATAATTATTTATTTATTTTATTTATGCAGTATTTCTTTTTCTTTGATATTAATTCAAGTTACACTTTTTGAGCGTGGTGACCGATAAGAAAACATTTTTTTTTCTTTTATTAAATAAACGAGCTTCGTAGAGTCGTACAATACGTCTAGTTGCACGCACACAGACACCGTGTCGAAGACTGCCGAAAAGAAACGACGTTAGACAATGCACGGCCTTCAAGCCACACCTCCGTGCCCGTCGGAGTGGGGAGCGTGAGGTTTTTTTTCGTTACGGAATTTCTGGATTCGGTCCCCGCGCTCAAGGCCCTCGATATAAGCTATGCAATAGCTTAAAAATAAAAACAAATATTTAAGTGGTTCTCCTATACAACGGTACGGAACCCTTCGTGAGCGAGTCCAACTCGCACTTTGCTGATTTTTTTTAGTACTAGGTACTACTTCCTACTACTTAGTACTTACTAATAATGGCTGGTTTGATTCGATCTAGGATTCATACACCTTTCTTCATCTTTTGGATCTACTCAAAAATATATTTTAGTCAGGAAGGAATTGTGTTTTATGCATTCCTTTTATCAATGAAGAAGAAAACCATTTTTTGTTATATGTGCCACAAAATTCTACAAAAAATTACGAGAACAACTGTGTTTTTATTATTTTTTTATCTATAAAACTGACCGAGATATAAAAGTGCAAAGTTAACATTTTCGGTCTAAGCCGCGGACCGAGCGCGATATCGTTGATGACGTCACGGATCCTGTCTCCGCGCTAGCGACTCGGGGATTCGAAGCATTTACTCCAATGTGCCCATCGCGCGCGGAACTACTTTGTTTATTTTAAATAAGAAACAATAAAAACTACATGAGTCCATCTAATAAATGTTGTATTGTGTCTCAGTGTAAAAATACCCGAAAAGTTGTTTTTTTACGTTCCTAAGGATCCGAAAATCAGAAAAAATGGACAAATGCTATGAGAAGAGCACATCCATTAAGGCCAAAAACAACAGCATATATATTGTTGTGAGCATCATTTCGATGTCAGTTGTTCAAATACCATGTGAAATACCAAGTAGTAGGTACTTAACCTTGCCATGTGAAATACTAACTAAGTACCTAGTAGGTAGACTAGGTTGGTACTTGGTTTTTGCTAGTATTATGCTTTTTAGGGTTCCGTACCCAAAGGGTAAAAACGGAAACCCTATTACTAATACTTCGCTGTCCGTCTGTATGTCTGTCTGTCCGTCTATCTGTCACCAAGCTGTATTTCATGAACCGTGATAGTTAGACAGTTGAAATGTTCACCGATGATGTATTTCTGTTGCCACTTTTTTGCCGTTTTTTGCTCGATATTAATAACGGCAACAGGTAGACGCTTGAAATATTCATAGAATATTTTGATTATATATTTACTTCAAAAATAAATAATTAAATAAAATTAAAATTAATAAAGGGGGGCTCCCCGATGAATGTATATATTAGTAGGTATAAAGGGTACTCGACTCGCAGTTTATTGAACCATTCCAAGGTTAATGATTTCATTATTTTTATAAAATAATCTGCCACCATCATATCGTGAACTATGGGTAGGTTGTTTGATTGGCCTTTTTGAAATTCTTCTTCCATTTTAGTTCTAAAACAATAATTTACACGATACACTCACTCAATCAGCATTCTTTTAAATTAAAAAAATAACCAGTACGCACGAGAGCAAACAACTTAGCAGCGAAATGTACTACGGACGCCCGCCGCGCGGCGCCGTATACGAGCGATGACGTCACGCGCTACTCGCGATCACTAGCGAGATTTAAAAAACCTACGTTAACTTCCCATGCTTATAACTTCGGTAATATTGCATCGATCGATGCGAAATAAAAACTAGAATAATGTGAACGGTCTAAACTTTGATTCTACGTACATGAAAGTGATTTGATATTTTAACCTTGTTATCTTCTTCATTCTATTCAATTCACTATTTAATATTTTTTCCACGATATCCTTTTTATCGTTCACTCGAAATGTAAAACGGTACCTATTTACAAGCAAATATTAAATTGCAGCGCCCATACAGAATAAATGTACTTATATATAAGCTTCATACGCAATATATGAATGCATTAATCTTAATATTTTTATCAGAATATGTATTCTGATAAAAAGATATGTATGTTCTTAGGTATTTCGACACAAATTAGCAGTATCTAGACGACTTAAATGCTTAAAAGATAATAAAAAAGTAATGATGGGCCAGTGTTTTTATAAGATTTTTTATGATTTATCCTCAATTCTATTTGAGTTGAAAAATATAGCGATAATTTCAAGACATTTTCATTGGGATCCATCAATCTTCTGTTCCTGCAGCCCACAGAACCCACCACCAAGGTACAATAGGTACGTCGGTAATCCTGACGAATGATATCCTACCTCCACGATACGTCATCATGATAGCGTGATTGATTGGGATCTATTGATTGGATTCAATTCAGAGGGTATTCATGAAGATTTGAATAAGTGCTGTATCGTGTTTGATACATTGTGTGTGGTGCTTGCAAATTTCATTAGTGGGCCACAATACTTATATATCTGTGACGTTCATCATCATCATCAGCCAATAGCAGTCCACTGCTAGACATAGGCCTCCCGTAATGAGCGTTTTTTTGACGTTATATTACCAAAATGGATATTTATGTTTTTCTATTGAGTAATTTTGTTTAGTAAAAAATCCTTTTTATGATTAATTACATCATTTTTGATATATTTTTTACATGTTACTGTACCAAAATGCATCTAAGGTTTTTAGTAAATATTTTTTTGATAAAAAATCTAAAACATTGATATAACTTGTGACGAAACCTAAGCTGGTGATTATTTGCATTCGGGTGTCCCTGGGGGTGCTCTAGCTAGAGGTATAGAGCAAGAAAAGCATATCATTTCCTAGATCTTTCCCGAGACGCCTTTTTTAATAAGACTTCCACATCACATGCGCTTTTCTTAGCCTTCCAGAGCCGCCCTGTTTTCTAGCCAATTCACTTCCCTTGAAATTTCTATAAAACCCTAAGTTTACTCAAAAGCAATAGGTTTACCGCCCTCACCTGATCTGGTCTCCGCAATAGGTGGCTAAGTGGCCCCTCTCCGTGATCCCATAAACGTACTCAAGTGCGATGAGATTAGTTTAAACCGTTCGTCTGGCCGGGCCCTAGATTTATGTGTGGGATAAGTCATAAGCGATGAGCGTTCTTACTTTTATTCTAATTGAAATAATATGTAGGTAGGTATGTGACCTGGGTCTAGATATTTATCTCCTATTTGCAGGAGCTAGTGGTCAACTTTGGTAAAAGTGTACTGTTCCGTACCGGAATAGCTTCCTCATTATAATATTAACGTAGTTGAATTTCAAATAGGTATCTGCCTAAATTTGTGACAACTTACCCTGGAGACAACCAGATATCATAAGGGTCGTGAGAGCTTGAGGCATATCCTGATTTCAAATTTCGCGCGCTGAGCAATCCTCAAACTCAGGCAATTTCTATGTGCATGACGCGACGCAGGCGCACTCTGTGTTGTCGTTTTATTCGAAAGCGCGAGCTTCGTCCCGGCTCCTTACAACAAAATTCAAAACCCTAGCTAATTGTGTGATAACTGCGAGTGTTTGTGACCACCATAACCCGGAGATCAGCACCAAGCGTCCTGTGTCATATTTCATTTCTGTCGTGCCCAAAAATAAGGATTTTCAACCAAAACCCTGATCCATTGCCGAACAACCTCGGACGGAGCGCGAGGCCGGGGAAGGAGATCCAGGTGAGCCTTATACTCTTCACGACATAAATTTGGTCCATTCGAGCTGGATCGGTGTTGTTTCCCAGTGTTTAGTTGTCACAAGTTTCCTTGTCCCCGTAGAAATCGTTGCGACGTAACACGTCCCGATCAAAATGGCGGAACAAGATTTATTTGAGCGCGATGTCATACTTGACGAGTTAAAACGAACTTTGGAATTCTTTCCATCAGATGAACAAAAGTTCCTAGCAAGATCCAAAGATATTGTAGTCTCTCAAAGAAAGTTTCTCAAATTGCAATCAAAAATTGAGAAAGTTCTCATGAAGAATGGTACTTTCGATAAAGATAAACAATTAAGTAATCGAAACATTTTCAATGATTATTATTATACGATAGTAGGTCACGTTGAAAATATTAGACGAAGCCAGAATGAAGTGAGACGCATGAGTAGCTCGTTTTCCACTCCTGCGCCCGTACCTACGGTATGTAGTCATGAGAAATTACCTACTCTGCCATTGCCATCCTTCTCAGGCGAGCCGACTGATTGGCAGTCGTATTTTGATTTGTTCATGTCTCTTGTCCATAAGAATACCAAGTACTCGGATACTGAGAAGTTTAGGTACTTATTGTTGACATTAAAAGATGAGCCACTCAATCTCATTAAATCAATCCCAATCACGGACGAAAACTATTCAGTCGCGTTTGATATTCTTATTTCTCGTTACCAAAACAAACGAGCAATTGCATCCAAGCACATAGATCGCATCATGGACATCGAAACTTGTTCAGAATCCATTCAAAGTTTACGTAAATTACTGAACACGTACCAAGAAAATATTCTAGCATTAGAAAGGATGCAATTTCCCGTTGATCAGTGGAGTTTCTTACTTTTAAGTATTTTATTGCGTAAAATACCTAACGCATTGCGTAAACGTTTCGAGTTGTCTTTAGCAAAACCGACAGACATTCCGAATGTCAAGACATTGGTGAACTTTCTCGAACGCGAACTGGCAGCTAGCGAAATTTCAGATCCCGGCAGCATTGGTAGTAAAAAAGTTGGTAATGTGGGTAGCGGCAGGGTTTTTGGGCGCTTCGGTAGCACTACTGCGCCAGCGCAAGCACCCCCGCAGCACCGGCGTGTTTTCGCGGCTAACGTTCAACCCGAGAATAACGCGACCAAATCTCAACCTTATACTAACGGTAATAAGGACAAAAATTGTTTGTGTTGTGATGCCACTCACTATTTAACGAAGTGTAGCAAGTTTTTAAATCTATCTCCGTCCGATAGGTACAACTTATTGAAGGGCAAAGATGTGTGTTTTAACTGTTTAAGTGTAGGTCATGATGTACGACAGTGCAAGTCAAACTTTGTGTGCCGTTCTTGTTTCAAACGGCATCATTCGTTGATTCATTTCGATGACGTAGATAGTCACGCTGTCTCGCTTTCTCCCGCTACGCAGGAGGTCGAAGGTCTCGCTTGCACCTCAACCCCGGACACACAGCTAGTGATGACGTCGTCGATAAACCATACGGCGCCGGCGCCCGATATTTGCGCGACATCCGAGGCTCCGTCTACACATACGCAAACCGTACTGCTATCTACGGCTCTCGTCAACGTATACGTAGGTTCGGAAAAGCGATCGACTGTGCGCTGTTTAATTGATACTGGTAGCCAGGGAACCTTCATTACGGAGGCCTGTGTGCAGCGCCTGGGCTTAGAGCGACGTAGGACGAATGTACCTGTGTACGGAATAGGTGATGGTAAGCCGGTACTACCAAGGGGCGTTATTTCATGTTCTATCACGCCGACGGATACTAACCAACCTTCTGTCCCAGTTGAGGCGCTTATCCTACCCAAACTTACACGTAAAATTCCCAGTATGCCATTGCCACATATAGGGTGGTCACACATAAAAAATCTAAAGTTAGCGGATCCTTCGTTCCATGAGCCTCAAGAGGTTGAAATGTTAGTAGGAGCGGACATACTATCCCACATACTGTTGGGCAACATTGTTACTGGTTCACCAGGCTCTCCAATCGCGATGAATAGTATTTTTGGGTACTTACTACTAGGTACAATTTCGTTCGAGTCTTCGACATCCGTTCCGATTCAAGCATGTTTCAGCTCATTTAACAATGACGACGGCTTAAAAAGGTTTTGGGAGCTGGAGTCAATGCCTGAAGAAAGGGTACTTACTCCAGAAGAAAGTTTGTGTGAGCAAATATTTGAAAATTCACATACCCGTGACGATAGCGGGCGTTACGTAGTAGCACTGCCCTTCAGGCCTGACGCCCAGCCCTTAGGTGAATCTAGGGATTCTGCCCTCGCTCGGTTTCATAAGTTAGAGCGTAGGTTAGAACATAACCCTAAACTTAAGGCTAATTATCACGCTTGTTTACAAGAATACCTCGACCTCCACCATATGGAGCCGATCGAGGGCGCCCCACTGTCGGGCCATCCCTATTATATTCCGCACCACTGCGTGGTCAAGGAGTCGAGTGAAACCACGAAAACTCGCGTTGTCTTTGACGCGGGAAGTAAAACATCGAATGGAAACTCACTCAACGATATTTTGTTGACAGGTCCTAAACTACATCAGGATATCGTAGATATTTTACTAAAGTTTCGTATACATCGCATCGCGATTACGACCGACGTCAAACACATGTACCGAAATATTCTTATCCGGGAATCAGATAGGGACTTCCAACGCATTCTATGGCGAACATCGCCAGAAGAACCTATCCGCGACTTTCGCCTTCTCACAGTCACGTTCGGTGTGAGCTCGTCCCCCTACTTAGCCCTTCGCACCATAAGGCAGTTGGCTCTGGACGAGGCGTCTCGGTTCGGCCAAGCCTCGGCTGTTCTATTAGACCAGGTTTTTGTCGATGACGTCATCACTGGAGAGTCCGATGAAGATAAGGCCCTTTCCCTCGCCCACGAGTTAATAGGTATTTGTGCGACGGCCGGCTTCGAGCTACGTAAATGGCATAGCAACTCGCCAGCGATACGCGCTGCAATGCCAACGCCAGTGGTTCAGGGTGAGCGGCCTGATAATGTACCATTCGCACCTATGGAGAACGATCATCAAACTAAGGTCCTAGGGCTTCAGTGGAACCCGGAGACTGACCAGTTCACCTTCAGCGTGCAATGCGTGTCAGACAAAATCACCAAACGTACTATTCTTTCACAAATTGCTAAGATTTACGATCCGATGGGTTGGTTGTCTCCCGTAACCGTGTACGCGAAGCACTTAATGCAGTTACTGTGGATTTCCGGCGTCAGCTGGGATGATCGCCCTCCCATAAACATCGTGAATGCTTGGGTAGTCTTTGTTGAAGAATTACCACTCTTGTCGCATGTTTCCATTCCTCGACAGGTTTTTTTCGATGCGTGTACGTTTCAGCTGCACGGCTTCTCTGACGCATCGGAGAAAGCCTACGCTGCTTGTGTTTACGTACGTCTTACAGACAGTAACGGAGTATCTAGTGCTTATCTCGTACTTGCGAAAACACGCGTCGCTCCTATATCACCTTGTCTATCCATACCACGCCTGGAGCTTATGGCAGCAGTGTTGTTAGCGCGGCTCATTGATAAGGTGATACGTACATACCGCGGTCGCATAGGTAGGGATAAGGTATATGCCTGGTCGGACTCGTCTATAGTGCTAGCATGGCTTCGATCTCCTCCGTATGAGTGGAAAATCTTTATTTCAAATCGTACGAGTGAAATACTTACTCTCGTACCTACTGATCGGTGGAGACATGTCCCATCCGCGGACAATCCGGCGGACGCACCGTCACGTGGAATGTTACCTTCCACCTTTTTACAAAATGACATGTGGTTTCACGGCCCTAAGTGGCTATCCCAAGACTCTTCGTTGTGGCCTGTACAAAAGGAAATACCTTGTACGAGCGAAGAAAAGCGTAGCGTCCCCCTAACTTCAGTAATATCAGCTCTGCCCGTGTCAGTGCAGGACATTGACCTAATTAGCAGGTTCTCGACCTTGAATAAATTAGTTCGAGTCACAGCGCTCGTTTTCCGATTTTATAATCGTCTTAGGCGTAAGGTTATTAAGGAATTTCCAGCTTACATTTACATTACCGTCCCTGAGTATAATTTTGCACTAAATCGACTGATCTATTTAGTGCAACAGTCCACATTTCCTGACGATATTAAAGGTATATCTCAGAACAAAAGTGTTTCCAACCAATTACAACGACTTAGTCCATTCATCGATGAAAATAAGTTTTTACGTGTCGGAGGGCGCATACATAAATCACTGTTACCGTTTCATTCAAAACATCAATTAATTTTACCCAAACGGCATCATTTAACTAATTTAATTATTGATGACGCTCATGTAACTCATTTGCACGCGGGTATACAAACCGTCCAATACCTACTCTTACAGAAGTTCTGGATATTGTCTAGTCGCGACATCATTCGTCAACGCATTCATCGTTGTGTGCGTTGCTTTCGTATGCGTCCCGTGAACGTACAGCCGAGTATGGCTCCTCTGCCTGCTGTGCGCGTGCGACCAGAGCGCCCATTCCTAAAGACTGCCGTGGACTATGCTGGCCCATTTTACGTTCGCGCGAATAAAGTTCGCAATGCCAAGGTAGTTAAATGCTACGTGTCTGTCTTCATGTGTATGAGCGTAAAGGCCATACATCTCGAACTTGTGTCGGAACTAACAAGTGACGCTTTTCTAGCTGCTTTACGTCGATTTACATCGCGCCGTGGTTTGTGCACGGATATTTACTCCGACTGCGGAAAAAACTTTGTTGGCTGTAACAATCAATTAAAAGAATTATACGAATTCTTAAAAGCTGACTCTGTTCAAAATGAGTTGAATTCCCAAACATTGCAGCAGGGTATTACCTGGCACTTTCAACCACCATATGCTTCACATTTTGGTGGCCTTTTTGAGGCAGGCGTTAAAAGTTTCAAACACCACCTACTGCGGGTTGTAGGAACTCAAACTTTAACATATGACGAGATACATACATTATTGTACCAAATAGAGGCGGTATTAAACTCTCGGCCCCTATGTTTGGTAAGTTCGGACTCAAGCGATCCCTTACCATTAACACCCGCCCACTTTCTTATAGGTGGCCCACTGACGGCTATTCCAGACGTCCTTCTGACTGAGTCTAACCCAAGCCGACTACTTAGATGGCGGTGGGTACAACAGTGTCTGCAACATTTCTGGAAGCGTTGGAGTCAGGAATATCTCCATGAAATCCAACAACGAAACAAATGGTATCGCGATCAGGGTTCCCCTATTCGTGAAGGTAGCATCGTAGTGGTGCGTGATGATAACCTTCCACCCCTTCAATGGAAGTTAGCTCGCGTGCATGCACTTCATCCTGGCTCGGATAATATTACGCGAGTAGTTACCCTACAGTCGGGAAATACCTTCTTCAAGAGAGCAGTTGTTAAAATTTGCCCTCTTCCGCTTGAATAAATTCTAATATGTACTTTCTAGCCGAAATTCCTCACTCTTACTTAGCGTTAGAATAAATGAGGGATTTTATTTGTTACTTTTCATTTTGTTTAAACTTTTATAAATTTCATTTTATTTATTATATATTATTTAGTGTTCGTTAAAATAATTGCATTATTTTAAGGTGAGCGGCATGTTCCGTACCGGAATAGCTTCCTCATTATAATATTAACGTAGTTGAATTTCAAATAGGTATCTGCCTAAATTTGTGACAACTTACCCTGGAGACAACCAGATATCATAAGGGTCGTGAGAGCTTGAGGCATATCCTGATTTCAAATTTCGCGCGCTGAGCAATCCTCAAACTCAGGCAATTTCTATGTGCATGACGCGACGCAGGCGCACTCTGTGTTGTCGTTTTATTCGAAAGCGCGAGCTTCGTCCCGGCTCCTTACAACAAAATTCAAAACCCTAGCTAATTGTGTGATAACTGCGAGTGTTTGTGACCACCATAACCCGGAGATCAGCACCAAGCGTCCTGTGTCATATTTCATTTCTGTCGTGCCCAAAAATAAGGATTTTCAACCAAAACCCTGATCCATTGCCGAACAACCTCGGACGGAGCGCGAGGCCGGGGAAGGAGATCCAGGTGAGCCTTATACTCTTCACGACATGTACCTATTTTAGCCACCCTAAGACATTTGACAGTGATTGATTCTAAAACCAACATTAATCACATCTTCACTTTATGCCTTCTATATCACTGAAGTGCTTATAAGTATAAAATCTAAATGACTCTTAGATGGTTAATTGTATAAACAACTTTACTATTTACAATAGATACTTACTCCAGTATCATAAATTTTACCATTCCATTTTATCAGACATGTTATATGTGTTTAGACATACAGACCTCGCAAACACGAGGCTTTGTCGTCGCGCTTAGTCGCGGGCGTCTGTCCTATCTTGCTGTCGCGATTGTCGCCGTGTGTGCGGAGCTTTGAACAAAATGTATGAAAATTGTCCCCCGCTGCTTGTCGTAGCGTCTAATCGCTGACGTTTGTCGTCCAATGTGCGCAGGCTGTAATGGCCTTACTTATAAAAATCTGTCAAAGGTCAAGCAATGCTTAGTCTATTGCTATCTCGTACTGGAATATGACAAACAGTGACTAGGGCTAACTTTAAGCAAACTCTGAGAAGCGTTTATAAGTATGACGGATGATCTTTATGGATTCTAGAAAAGTACGAAGTACTATGATAATTCCATGGTTCTAGATAGTGTTTGACAAGTTCATAGATAGATAGATACATAGATAACTCTTTATTGTACCCGCACTTTTCATACCTTGCGCCGTGGTATTAAGGTGTGGGTACATCGCGGCTGAGCGGGATTAGCGCAAAGTAACGTTGAGACGACTTTATTAGCCTTCGCTCGCACGACTCTCGGACCGGCGCGTTTTCCACTACCTACTGTATCTGTAACTTATTATAAGAAAACAAATTACTACATACCTAATAGGGTGACATTGACACTTTTTAGTTCTGTTTATTCTTCTAAGGAGAAAAAAGGAGAGACGGGAATAGGTTATTTCTATTTTCGGTTTCTGGTTAGAGATATTTATTTCTCAAAAAGACAAGAACCCACATGACAAATGAAGTTAAGAAAGTTAACCTTTAACCGGTAAATAATTCTATCGTGATAAAGTTAACCCTGGTTAATTGAAGTCCTGACGCATCAGGTTATGTAAATGCATCCATAAATATTGTGATTGATAACGTCATACATTATTCGCATTTAGAATTTAAGTAGGTACGTAGATTTATCACGGGATAAAATGATTGGCAGTCTTTATCCCTTTATCCCATTTCCCATTTTGCAAGATCTCTGTGGAATCACTGTGCTATTCTCCCACGTAAAATATTACTATTTGGACAAAACCGCGGGTAAAAGCTTAGTAGTACTTCATGATATCCTGGTAGCGAATGTTTGGGAAATGTTAGTCCCTCCTTCACGCCTAAATAACTGAACGGGCTGAGCTGAAATTTTGCACATATAGTAGTTCTAGACCAGGAATAATAGGCTACTTTTTATTAACGTACCGCGCAGGCAAAGCTACTGGCAGACGCTAGTTGAAAATATAGCTTCATCTTTTAGTGGAAAAGCGCCCTCTATCGACAGATAGCCGGCCTGAATGGAGGCAAAGTTCAGATGCCATTACAGGCAGACAATTAAATCCACCTTCGAGGTGAATCGAACTGCAAACTTTGCCCTCAGATAATGCTAATAAGTAGAAAAGAAAAAGGAATAAGCCTTTCAATTTTATCTACGTTCTTTTGTGCTGAATAGATATTTTCTTTGTCAAAGGTTTTTAGTTTTGATATTTTTGTGATGTGTTAGAGCTGATTATTTTATCATATTTTATGTCTTATTTACTTTTTATTCTGGTATCTTTATTTTATGTAAAATATTTTTTACTACATACTTATATTTCTTATTATGTTCAGGCGGTAGAAGCTTGCTGCAGAAAGAAGGTACGTAGGCTGTTTTCTTTTTTGTAGAGTTTACCACAATCATAATTCTCGTTTGGCCTTCCGAATTAGTTTTGGTTTTGTTAACATGGTCGATTAGTAATGTTTAGAATAAAAAGGGCTAGATTTAAACCATATCCCTTAAACCTATTTTGCGATTCCTTCCACCATGACTGTGTCTGACACCAGCTTATTTATCTATTACACCTGCAATATATTCGGCACAGTGATGACGCGGCAGCGATAAGTTACGGCGAGGTGCGTGCGTCTGTCGGCTGATGATTTATCGAATGACCTGTGTGGACACTGCACCAGCCAGTTTATCTATTGGTATATGTGGTTATACTAAAAATTAAATGAAATTGCGATAATAAATAATGATTAATAATGCTGGACACTTTCATACAACATCATATTTTATATTGATTTATTTATGCTTTATTGCACTATAAATGTAACAAAAGGTGGGCTTGATCCTACGAACATTTACTACCAGCCAAACCTGTTGTTTTTTTAGATGGTAGGTGGTAGGAATGTGTTAAATAATGCAATGAAGTCTTTAAATTACTTAAAACCACAACTTCTTAATACAATTATTTACTATTTTTACTACTATTAAAATACTTATAATATACAAATAATATTAATAAAATTCTTACATATCAAGATATATAAATTCACTTATTAATATTAACAATATAGGTGGCATAACTTTGTTTAATATACATAATTTTGCAAAGATGATCTCACCAGTCTGAATGATGACATAAAACCTAATAAGCTTATCGGTTAACCATACAAATATTGACCTTAAAAGTGTCACTAAATAAATTAACAAAAATCCTTTTACAATAAGACACAATGACCCGTGTCAAGTGAAATCATTTATGATGTTACCACTCTGCAAGAACAAGACAGTGATCTCATGATTTTGAAATATTTTTCAATTAAAATTAGAATGGAACCGGACTCCATCTATCAATCACAATAAATTTACTTCTATTTCTTTTCTAGTCTCTGTTGCCAGCTTAAATTTGTTTTTTAGGATCACCCTCTCACTAAGTCTCATTTCATTTAATTGTAATATGTATTATCTTGTATTCGCACATCGCCATCCTCTAAAGCCCAGTTAGTATTATTTTATTTATTTATGTACTATTTTAAAGAGCTGTGTAAAAAGCACAATGGTTAATCACTTTGCCGCTGATCGTACGTCCAGTCTAGACCGAGTTAATACCCCATACCTGGACACAATGCCCGTTCTGGGAAAAACATCGCATTTTTCCACACAATGGACGCATTGGAGCAAAGGCATTTAAGTTATTGGAAGGTGAAAAGACTGGGTTAGAGAAAATTGAAAGGATATTTGCCGCTTTGAAAGGCTATGAATTACTGAGGGTTCACTTTTGGCCACATTGCTAGAACCATTATAGAAATAATGTAGGAAAAGAAACTATGGATGCAATTGAATGATTGTAATATGTAATGCAATTTTTCCTAGAGATTTTCATGATATTCCCAGATAAAAGCTACATATTTGACGCATTTAACAGGTACCTATGTGTTTTTTTAAGATACGTGATGGTACAAACTCACGTCAGTATTGGGTAAGTATTTGGTATCCATTTATAGGTATAAAAACTATTTTAACATTATCCTCCATTGTATGCTATATCCATTGCTGTAAAATGCTTCATGACTTTTCTCCTTTTAGGTGTTATTTTTTAACCTTTTAGATAATTTACTTTTGTAACTTTCTCGTAAACTGTCTGTAAAGTGATTTACAGTAAAAAATAAACAGAAATTAAGGAACAATGCAGGTAGTGGAGCCATCTTGGCCGCATTCCAAACGAGGCTCCATCGAGAATTAAGCCGAGGGTGGCCTAGCATCTTACATTCTAGCTTTTATTTTTTCCATTGCTATATTGTAAAGTAAACAGTAAGCCAAAAGTTTCATACTGTTAGACTAGCTTTCTTTCGACAATCAGAAGTTATTATAACACCTTACGGTCACATACTTACCTTATCTTGATTCCATACGGAATAGGTCTCCATACGGAACACGGAATACGGAATAGGTCTCCGGGATAGTTTTGTAAACTTTTTATTTTGACGGAAATCATACATCTTACACCGAGCTCAGAACAGGGCGCAATAGCGCTCATTAGGGGAGGCCTATATCTAGCAGTGGACTGCTATAGGCTGATGATGATGATGATGATGATACATTGCTTTTTAATTTTACTCATAGGATTACGTAGGGTTAGAGGTTAGAGTTGGGTTTCAGTGTCATGTAATATTTTTCTTATTCAAGTAAAAAGTTCGGTTATAAGTTATACTCACAAGCAAATATATAATTGTTTTAATGTTTAAAACACTCTTTTCAAGTCGTAACAAAGACATTGTTACCTCAGGTCACCAAAATCTATTGGAACATAAATCGCGAGTCGATAAAGCAATACCAAGCGGTCAAGGCTCCGGCCGGAAGTCGTCGCGGCGACAGGTGCTGGGCGGAAATGGCCGTGCTTCCGGTCCCGCCCGCCCAGAGTGCTATTACATTCGAAACTTGAAAGGTGTCGAGTAACCTCTTCTTTCTCGAGTTTACTCTAGTATTGTGGTTTTGTTTTTAAAATGTTTTAGTCTATATTAGTAAACTGGTGTTTTATTTTACTTATTTTGACTCCTGTAACTTGGTTTGCCTAGAAGGTTGAAGAGAGAAAAATAAAAAATAATATATAAATGCCCTGCGATCCCCAACCTGCATGCCCAGTGGATTATGGGCATATTTCCCTTCTAACCTTCCATATAGGTAGGTATTGTTTGTTGTTCTAAATAAATTACGGGACTTCTTACACGTGGTCAACTAATCCCAAACACTGTCTGTACAGAGACTGATAAATATATACTACGGGTCTATTAGGAACAGACTGAAAGACAATAGGATTATCTATTATAAGGACATTAAGATTATTAGGACAATATTTTGTTTTAATTTATTATGAAAACAAATTTCACAGCTCTTGAGTACAATGTAAATTAAACTTATCACCTTAACTCAAAGCCAAAGACGGATTTACATTTTACGAGTATTACATATTGAAATCGACAGTATCATAAAATATCTCGCCTATTGTTACTTGATCATAAATAATGACCAAGACTTAGTATGATCTAGACAGAAAATACCTCCATGTTCACCATACAAAAGTTTGTCAGTCGTCAAATAATTAAAATTTTTGTACAACACATTTTAGTACTTACCTATTGAATTTCAGTCCATTCACTGTAAAGACTGTATTTTCATCTTTGAAGTTTGAAACTATAATTTAAGTTCAGTTCTTTCATTCCTTGCTTTCGCAAGCAAAACAATACAACTTGAAATTCCTGTATCTAAATTGAAAACACATGTTTCGACGGCAATAAATAAAGGCAGCGACACACCGGCCGTCTAGACGCTTAATCTAAAGTACCTGACTCAGTGCGTACACTTTCACCCCTTGTATGCTTTAAGATGGAATTTTAAAAAAGTAGTTCGTGGTGATCTACGGGCTAAGACAGGAAGCTGTTTACTCTGAAGGGTGTACGAGAAAATTGCTAAGGTTATTTTAGGTAAAAAATATATAAGGTATGTATAAGGTTACTTTAGGTATATAAGGTTACTTTAGGTAAGCTTATTAGGTTTATGTTTGTATAGGGCTGCCTCAACATAGTTCAGTTAAGTTTAAGCTGGTTGATTTTGTCGTAGTTTTTAGGTCAACATAAAATTTAAGTATGTAAGTTAGTGACTGATTAGCTTATTTGTAAATTTTTTTTTTCACATGGATTGAATTCTATTGACGGTCAGTTAGTGACTATGATCAGTCGATCAACATGGATTGATTTCTATTGACGGTCACTCATTGTTACGTCTCATTGTCATTGTTTACGCTCGTGGCGTGGTTTACTTCGGTTCTTAGTTGATGAACTCAGATGAAGTTAAGCAACACTTCGCCCGGTCACTACTTAGATGGGTGACCGTTTAGTGGCATTTAGATCTGAGCGTTTCCGTGCGTAGGAAAGTACGTTAAGATTTAGTCCGGGGTTTTTCAGTCGTTAAGCCAAGTCGGAGGCCTTCGGGCGGCCTAAAAATGTCGACACCAGAGTTGGCTTATACGAAAAAGAAGAAGAATCGTAACGTTGAATATTAGAAGGTATTTATTGGTTAAGCAATGATTAGCAAAATTTTAAGATTTGTTTATTTATTGAGAATCATCAACATAATATACACCCATAAAAATTAAGGTAAATAATACTTATTACTTGGTGCTTCTATACTCAAATATGATAGACATCCATGTAAAAATCATACATAGATTATCTAAAAGAAGAGAAAAAGCTGTGATGTTGTTTGTTTGTAAATATCCCGTAGCGAATATCCCGGTAAAGTGCTGGGCGGGTCACCTCACCTCGCGATATACTGCTCTCTTTAACTGCAATATGTCGACCGCTTCCGATACACGCCCTCGCCTTTATTTTTATTTTATTCATTGTACATTTATCTACATGGTATTGATGTGGAAGCCGGAAAATGAACTAATAGTCGAATATGTTGTTACTTTGAGGCTGTTTGTATTAGAATTTCAGTAGATACCTACTTTAGATAGATATGACTTCATTGCTCACCATACAAATAACAACAAACAACAACTTATAAACAAACTTATTAACAATATACAACAACTTATTGATAAAGGCATTATAAATAAATGGCCCATTGTAACATTGTTTTTTTTTTATACGATATGCTCTATCGCTTATTGAGCGATCTCTCCCTGGCTTTATCATAACAAACCCTATATAAAATAATGTACTTTATGCAGGGGTAGGGGTAGGGGTAGGGTTAGGGGTAGGGTAGGTGTTGGGTAAGGTAGGAGTAGGGGTAGGGTAGGGTAGGAATAGGATAGGGTGGGGTAGGGTAGTTGTTGTTGTTTTAACCTTATTCGTTCTTTTTTCACATCGATAAGCTCTTTGATTTTATTTTTTTGAATGTTTCTTTAACTTTGATATCCTCTTCGAGACAGGACAACGTCAAAATAATTCAGTTACAAATAGAGACTTCTAATGGGTTTCTAATTTTGTGGTATATTTGTAGTTCCTGTTAAAGTAAACGAAAAGAGAAAGTCATCATTGGACCCCAAATCTCAAGACTAGCTTATTAATATATTTTATGAAAGAGAGCTGGTATTTTTGCGCAAATGTTCATTATTGGGAATTATTTTTCAGTTTAAGCAGAATGCAGTTAAAATGCATTAATTACCCGAGCGAAGACACGCCGCAGAGCGCTCATAAATCTTGTTGAAATAAAAAGCCTTTATGCTGTAAGTAATAAGTGTCAAAATACACCGTTAATTCTTTTGCGAGGTGCCCTGACTAACGAGGCTCGGTGTAAAACATTGCATATAGGATTGGGGATACTGGTCTGATGCGATTATATCTTCGCTTGGTATAAGATAGGTGGAAGGGGTTCCAACCTCCATCTTCAAAACTCAAACCAATTTCACCTGCACGTGGTGCACCCTGCTAAATAACAAACAGACCTCTGGCAGCCGGCTGAGTGCGGCATAGCGCAGCCTAACACCGGCCCCTGACCGCCAACGAGCAGCAGCGTCGGCGAGGCGCGAAGCTGTGCCCTGTAATTCCCAAACCGCGAGGTTTATGGGCATTTTTATTAGGGGAGAGCTATGTCCAGCAGTGGACTGATATAGGCTGGTGATCTTGTTGTTGTTGTCAATAACAAATAATATTTAACTAAAGCTTCGTGTATATGTAAGTGAACATGAACTTGACGACCTCAGTGGCTTAGTGGGTGAAGGCCGGCGTGAGACGCAGAAGGTTGTGGGTTTGATCCCGCTTCGGGACATATGTTTTTATGATCTGCAAATATTATTTGTCTGGAGTCTGGGTGTTTTCTATTTATTATAATAAAATCTCTACAGAAAAAAATTGTATATCAGTCATGTCATTCTCATAACACAATTTGCTTACTTGGGGGTTGATGATGTCAAGCATTATTTTTTCATTTTATTTATTAATGGTTCCCATATATCATCATTGATTTAAACTGTTACTATCGTAACTAGATGCGTAGTACCGACCAAAATGCGTGTAAGCTCAGGTCTTGGCCGTGGCCAAGATCCTCTCCTTACTTCATACAGTGGCCATTACTTTAGTACTAAACTTATAAATCTGTGGTGGCCATCTTGACATCGACAGAGAGACACTTCCGCGAAATAGGCAAATAATGTGATGAAAAAGTGCATTTCTTGAACTCAATTGCGTAAAGAATCACGCGGAATTACTTTTTTCATGAAAATGTATTGATTTTTTGCTAAAATCGCAGCAAATATTAAACAAATTTAGTTAAATAGTTCATGCCATGTAATGTTGCCAGCAAAAAAATGTATAGTTTTCCCGATTATTGTGGGAGATTTTGATAAAGGATATTTTTTTTATTCATCTCTTATTTTGTTAAAATAATTCACAATACATACACGAGAATATTTAAGATCATTTCAAATAGATCACTCACTTCTATTGATAAATGCCATCATCCATGAAATTAAATTATTAAATCAAACAAATAAAAGGAAGACCAGAAGACATTTGATGTTACATGCGGTGGTTGAGTGATATTACGATCGCTATTATATGTTGGCACAAACTAAAATACTTATTTTATTTCCACAGTCAAAGTTTACTATTTCGATCTACTATTCACTTTTGAGCTCTATGGTGATAATTAACTCGAGAACAATTTGTACTCTATGAAAACGTAAAGCAGGTTAAAAGAAAAAAAAAACTATATACTTGTTTAGTGACTGACAGTCACAGGTTAGTTCATACATACATCAGGGAAAATCTAAGATTTTATATTCCTATCCTTTTTCCTACTAATATTATACGCCTATATATATATTGACGGCCTCTGTGGCGCAGTGGGCGAAAGTCCGCCTGAGACGCAGAAGGTTGCGGGTTCGATTCCCGCTGCGGGACAAATGTTTGCATGTTCTGTAAATATTTGTCTTGGGTCTGGGTGTTTTCTATGTATGATAAGTATGTATTTACAAAAAAAAATTATATGTGTAGTATATCAATCATGTGGTTCCCATAATACAAGCTCTGCTTAGTTTGGGGCTACATGATGCTGTGTGATTACGTCCCACATTATTTATTTATTATTTATTATTTATTTATTATAAATGTGAAAATTTGCGAGTAGGTATGGATGTATGGATGTTTGTTACTCTTTCACGCAAAAATTACTGTACGAATATGGATGAAATTTTAAATATATATCGTTGTTTAAGGCCTGGATGGAACACATAGGTGACTTTTCACCCGGGTATCACGTGAGCGAAGCCGCGGGTCGAAGCTAGTATCCCATAAATTTCGACTCTGTGGTATTAGAACCCGTGGCCTTCCCATAAATACTGGGAATCTACCAACTGCGCTACGTTGTACGTTGTTGTTGTTGTTGGTACGGGGTTTATTATACTACTTATTTCCAATTATTAATAATTAATGAGTAAAAAAATCACATTTATTTTCGGGAAAAAAATCGAGATCAGGCAACATCGAGCTTTTTATTTCAAGCATTGTAGCTATCTCTATAAAATCAACTGCCATTCTCGAAGCAGGCCAGTTTAAATAAAAGAGATAAATATATGTTTCCTTCAAAATGACAATTAGTTTCAAAACTACGTCTTCGCCATCAATAAGTGGTTACTATATTTTGATACTTGTTAAGGAGGTTTGCGTCTCTTGTTATTTATCTCAATGTATATCATTATGTAATTGTGTAGCCTTGACCGTACCTTATGATTACATTCTGTGTAGTGGATATATCAATACCACAATCATCATCATCATGAAATCACATACCGAAATAAATAAAATAAATCCAAAGCCTGATTTCACCCACAGCTGGGTATAATACCAATTACCACATTAGTAAAGATAAATAAAAAAAAACGGAACTATTTTTATAAAATATAAAATAACGTTTATTAAATACATTATGAGATATCTACGTATGTGCTGTATAAGATAAATAAACTTTTTATTTTGCACCAGAATTATTTAACAGTATGCAGGAAAATTTAAAATTTACAAAAAAACGGTACAAAGGGCAGTCTTACCGCTAAAAGCGATCTCGTCCCCACAACCTTCAGATGGACAGGATAGCACGACAAATGAAAGACGGCGGTGTACAAACGAGTACATACAAAAACAATATCATATACCAAACAAAGTATCAACTTAAATATATTAATACGTGAAAATCGTAGGTAGTGAATAATTGCCAATTATGAAGTAGGTAACTTACTAAGTATGTTATGATATTCTAGTTTCCTTAGATTGATCTTAATTCGTTAACCCTGAACTATAAAGCATTCAATAAATTAGTCAAATTACTTAAACGAATCGTATCGAAATCGTAACAGTTAACGATTTGAAGTGGGCGTTAAGCAGCACTTATAAAATCATGTTATAAATTAATGTACTGCCCACTTGAGCGGCCAAATATAAAACTCAAGGTTTTTTACGAAAATTTCAATTATTTGGACATGAGATGAACTTGATGTGCCTGAGTAACGCAACAACCTGTAATAGCGACTATTGACTACTAAAATCCAGGTAGTGTTACATAATATGCTATTTCTTCCCTTTCAAGGTATTGTAGTGTCAAGGCCTAGTGCAATGGGAAGAAAAGTTGGTTTTAATTTCTAAGGCAAATAAAACTTTTCTTCATAGAAAACTATTATCACTTATAGTGACCAATAAAAACTACGTTTACAAGCCGAAACGTGGACACTCACAGTACGGCTAGTCGACCAGTTTAAAGTCCTCCAGCGAACTATGGAACGAGCTATGCTCGGAGTTTCTCTGAAGGATATAATCCGTAACGAGACTATCCGGCATAGAACGAAAATTGTCGACATAGCTCAGAGAATTAGCGAGCTGAAGTGGCAGTGGGATGGCTATATCTGTCGAAGAACCGATAACCATTGGGTCAAACCAGTTCTTGAGTACACACCAAAACGGCAAACGTAGTGTAGAACGCCTTCCGGCCAGGTGGAGTGACGATTTGCCAAAGGCCTCTGGTAGAAGCTGGATGCGTCGAGCTTAGGACAGGGCGCAATGGTACTCATTAGGCGAGGCCTATGTCCAGCAGTGGACTGCTATAGACCAATGATGATGATGATAACGATCACACACCCAAGTGTTGACCACGCGGAACGCACGTACATTGTCATAGCGATACTATAGCAGTATCCAGTAGAACACAGGCTTCCCACCGCGCAGAGCAATAAATAAGCGTAGAGAACACCTTGTTAACTGGAAATAATTAACGACGGAAAAATAACGCAATGGCCGGCGCGGCGCAGCAGATTATGATGTACTGCGCAGGACTCATTCAATTGTGGGGACTTTATTTGACGGTAGTAAATCATATGGAGCTTTTACCTGGCTGATGTTTTCTGTGACATTTGTTTATTTAGCTACAATATTATTTGATGATAATTGATAGTGAAATAACATGTACAATGTACAAGTAGCTTAGCACCATAATGTCTCAAGCAGGACGCAGGGCGTTGCATCGTAGGGACGTTTCAAACAAGCGTAGCCTGCGAAGCAATACTTTGTTATAAGTAGTGGTTACCACTTATCATCAGGTGGGTATGTGCTAGTCCCATTTTCAGTATCATAAAAAAAAACAAATGCGGCATGTATGAAAGTTCACTTTAAGTTGGGTACGGATAGCGCGTTCCTTTGTACGCGTAGTCGGGATACACTGTGCACGCGTACATTGGATACGCGTACAGTTAATGTGGACCGCCGCGAACCTGAACGCGAGATCAATCGATCCATAGCGCTGTGCGAGCCGTAACCGACTGATCACGGATCGTGCCGAGAGCCAGCACGCGCGGCACGCGTTCCCCAGAGTGTACTCGTAGATGCAAGTACAGACATGGCGTATAAGACACGCGTAAACGACAACGCGTACCAAATGTACGCGCTGTCCGTACCCAGCTTTAGAATGGTTCTACAAAATCCCGATACTAGCCCCAAACCCAAACTAAGTCGAAGTGGTGTTATGGGAACCACATTACTGATATACTGCGTGTGCCTCATACCTACATTACATACCTGTATTATACCTACATAGAAAACCCAAACCGTATACAAATATTTACAGATCACACAAATATTTATACCACGGAGAGACTTGAACCTGCAACTTTTTCTGTCGCAGGCAGGTCCTCGCCCACCGCGCCACGACAGTTATATTTTGATTACTCGTTATATTGGTACTCAAGGTTTGTCATGTAGCCATGTAGTTATGCATCCCCTACTACGCCGTAGCTCCGTAGCCATCCCGCGCTACGGCGTAGCTCCGTAGCCAGGTTGGGGATGTTTACAAAAACAAGATGACTGGCTTAACGCGCCCTCCCGTGTCTTTATCGGCCCTTGTAGGCTTGTTGTCTGAACTGGAGGCTTTTATGCAACACAGAGGCAGGAATAAAAACACCTATTTTTTTACGTCAGAAATATAAACTATGTATTCTATAAGCGGAAACTGTTCTAGCTTTATTTGTACTAGTTTCATGTATCTATTGTATAAGTAGTTTAAGCTTTTTGTTTCCCAAATAAATAAAAATAAAATAAAATAAAATAAATAAAATGGTCAATCGCGTGAAATAATTGTTTATTAACTAGTATAGATTTTCAAAACTAAAATCAGTGCCAAATTCAAAGTAATTTATTGCGCAGACTTTTTCGTGTCCTATAAATTACTTTTGATTTGTTGAATGTTTCAGTGTATTTGTATAAAAAGTGAAAATTCGCAGAGGTAAATGAAAATACGTCAATTCATACGCTTGGTGAAGGCCAACGACGAAGGACGACGGTAAAAACCTTTCTATATCTATCCTGACGTTAGTTTACGTGAAGAACTACAAAGGTAAGTAGTTTATAGTACAGGTAGTTTATTTTTATTTTTACTGACGTAATTGTGCCGACCCCACCGAGAGTGGGATAAGAGCAGGGCAATGACGCTGACGTAATTTTGCATGCCTTAGAATAAGGTCGAATAAGGTCGAACATCGAAATCTAAGGACTAAAGCAAATATGTACAGAAAGATGTATAAGTATGTACAGTGTGTAGAAACAGTAACACAGACAATATTTTTGACTAGTTCCCTCTCGCACACCACTATTCTAAAGCTCCACAAATAACATTGTAGCGAGGTAATGGGGCGAGCTCAGTTAACTTTTACATTTCAGGTGCTGGAGGCTTGTAAACAGATATTTTATACACGTTTACACGTACACCACGTAAAACACTACGGGTACAACTAAATGTAACAATATTCTCTGCAAAGCATAAAGCTTTCGAGTTTAAATTAATTTCATATATAAATTGAAGGAATGGAATAAAGTTTTTTTTTATTACTTGGTTCAACAATGGCTGTTACAACAATGATTTCTTAAAACACAATTAAATACTTAATACTAATTGCACAACCACTCATAAGTAAACACTCTGCATGCAAAACATAGAGGAAGGGAGCAAAAACATAATCAGATTAAAAGTAGGTAAAAATAACTAAAGTGCTTAGAGAAAAATCTAGTTTGAATCAAAATCAACAATAACAACAATGTTCAAATCAACTAGCATGTTATGTTGTGTTTGGCAAGATCTCTGTCAAGAACTTGAGGAACTTACCAAGTTTAACCGAAAAACGTTATCGAAATGCGTTCTGGAAGACGAAGTGTAGGAAGATCTGGCGAGTACCAGACGGACCAACGACATCGAGGCAGATCTTCGGAATCCGAGGAGAGACTGGCTTTAGGAATGGACTTCTATAGATTGTTGTTAATGATGATTTTTATCACGCCAACTGCAGTGGAGCAGTGTTCGCCTGAGACGCAGAATGTTGCGGGTTCGATTCCCGCCGCAAGACAAATGTTTGTATTCTATGCAATTATTTATCTCGGGTCTGGGTGTTTTTTTATGTATAATATGTAGGTATTTACAAAAAAAGTATTTAAGTAGTATATCAGGCATATGGTTCCCATCATATAGGTTTCGCTTAGTTTGGGGCCATATGATGCAGTGTGATGGAGTCCAGCATTATAACTATATGAATGTATTTTTATAAGTAACATAGAATGATTATTATTAATAGAGTCAAGACGAGAAAATCTAAGTTATTACTTATTCATAACTACTTAATTCACTCGAGGCTTCGTACACAAAGCAGCAGTAGCTATATATTTATTTCTGGTCTAGAACTACGTACGTGCAAAATTTCAGCTCTATCCCTTGAATCCCTATGAGGAGGAACATCTTCACATGTCCAAACACAAACTTTCACCTTTAATATTAAACTTTCGCTGTTATAACACATAACTTGTAAAACCATAGGACCTTTATTTCAGACAAAACAAAAAACAAACAAACTATTCAGCAATATACACATTTTATTTCAACCTTTTTTTGTGATTCATGTTTGTAAAAATTACGGCGTTCTGAAACACAACGCTGGTTTTAAAAATCTTGCTGCTATCTACTGGCGGCCGGCCAAACTACCTGCTCAATAAATAATACAATCTGAACGTGCCTTTAGGACTTGTCTACTACTGCGACTTTATCGTGCGACTAAATATTATAAACTAGCGACCCGCCCCGGCTTCGCACGGCTGCAATGCTAATATCAACCTTCCTCTTGAATCACTCTATCTATTTAAAAAACCGCATTAGAATCCGTTGCGTAGATTTAAAGATCTAAGCATACATTGGGACAGACAGACAGCCGGAAGCGACTTTGTTTTATACTATGTAGTGATGCACAACAACAAAAACACCAGCCTAATTAATATTTGGCTGAGGTGATAGTGGACTGATCCACTGCTGGACATATGCCTGACCTAATAAGAAGGGGGATATGCCCTTAATCCCCACGCTGGGAAATGTAGGTTGCGGATCGCAGGGCCCAGCGTTTCGCACTGTCGACGCTGCTGGGCATTGGCGGTTAGGGGATTTAGCTGTGTCGGTGTTAGGCTACGCTATACCGCAATCAGCTGGCTGCCAGAGCGCTTTTGGTTATACAGCAGAGTGAACTACGAGCAGGTGAGGTTGGCTTGGGTTCCTAAGGTGTAGGTTGGTTCCCCTCACGCCCCTCTCAATGAAAGTGAACTTGAATTCTTTAATCAAGGTATTATTACCATTACTACCATCATGCATATTTATGCCATGAAGCAGCATTGCTGTGTTTCGATTTGAAGCCAAAAATTACAGGCATATGCAATACTCAATAAGCAATACTTTGTTATAAATAATGGTTACCACTTAACATCCTGATGTTAAGCCTGATGTTAAGTGGGCCATGATGTCAAGTTTCATCTTCAGGTATCATAAACCCCTGACGACTACTATGTATTTTGTGTCAGGGAGTTTTTCTCGCTTTTCTTAGACTTAACACTTTCTTTAGCATTACTGTGTTTCGGTTTGAAGTTTGTGGGTGCCGATGAAATTACAGGCACATGAGGCCTCAAGTTGATGGACGCACGGTGTTGCATCGTAGGGCACATTCCAAACAACCGTGACCTACGAACCAATACTTTGTTTTAGGTAATGGTTACTACTTAACACCAGTTGAAAAAATAACTTTTTGTCGCGGTTCGTTGTCGTCGGTGTGTTTCGAGCCTAGAGGCGTACGCCGCCGCGAGCCACCGGCGACGATAACTGCCATTGTAATAGGTCTGCGAATATTTTAGCCTCCGCTAACTTATTACACGTTGTAATGACTTTTACGGTGCGTTGTTTAGATTCAGAGATTGTGCCGGCTGCTCTATGCGTGAGTGATAACGTCAGTACTCTGTGATGTTGTATTATTTTTTGATCAGATAGTTTTTTTTAAGCTGTCGCCCATTTGGTTTAAGCCCATTAGTATTTTCTTTTTACTTTATAAAAAGGTATCTACAGTTTGTTTAAAAATTTACTTACGTAACTGAAGAGTCAAAATTTTCTAAATTAAATTAAGCTCGTTGATAGCTTTGTTTTCGCAATGTCTTTGCGATTGTTATTGGTTCGTATTGAATGGGAAACATGGACTGATTTTTAAAGACTATGATTTATCCGTCCGTTATGTTAGTTAGTCTCGGTCGTTTTGACTGATCAACTGCTAAGACCTTGTCCAGATGAAGCGATTCACGCGCGAGTAGAGTCACGCGTCAATCAGGCTTGCGAAAAGACACGTTGAATGTCACGTGCTTCCAAATTTTTTCATGATTAGTTATTTTAATTTTTTTTCTTTTTTCTAATAAAAAAATGTCAATCAGGTGTACTCAATCAGGTCCAGCGACAGCTAATGCGAAAGTGTTTTATTGTTTTTAGCTATTATTTTACGAAACAAAAACAGTGTTTTATATTTTTCCTTATTCTATGGTCAGGCTGAGTAAAGTAACCAAAAACTAGACTGGTAGATGATTTGATTATGGTTATTGTATTTTTTATCGATAGCTATAATTTATGATTTATAGGTTACTTATAGGTTCAAGGTCCATTAATCTGAGACACATCTCACTGGGCTAGTCACGACCGCGTCGGAATATGAGTTGTTATTTCAAATATATTGACAATAAACTATTTAGTTGCTATTTTTTAGAATATTTAATAAGAATTTATGTGATTTTGCAAATTACGTTGATATTGTTTTCTGATTTTGATGTCAAAATTGAATTGATTGCATATTAGCATCGAGATTTTACCAACTCTATAGAGTCACAGTCTCCAAGTGGAAACTTACTAAAATCTTCCGAGTGTCGTTGACCTACATAAATATCAAAATGCCACATTTGCACTAATTTAGATCTTAAGTCACTTTCAAAATCAAAATTCATTTATTCAATTGGTACCTTAAGAATCCGGTGACACTAGCTCGCAACATCAATTCGAAGCGCGTGCAAAAATCCACAGAAATATATCTAGATGGAAGAAGAGAGTTCAGCAATTTGTAGCGAGACCGAGCGTGTAACATTTTGCGTAGGTAATTTGATGTCATGAGTGCAATTTAGTGATGGGAAACAACGCCGCCTCGCCTGGGCTTGCGCATCGATCGATTAGAACACGACAAGGTGCGGCACACCGATTATGGGTACTATATTCGATTAGGACACATTTTCAATGTTAAAAAACTTGCTTACAAGCGCCTTTAGCACTGTTAGCAGGCGTGTGACAGTGGCTTAATTTTTTAATTTTTTTTTCTTATGTGTGAATATTAAGATTCTGTTATGTTATTTGTGTAATGTCTCTGGCCAAAGACGAATAAAACGACAAGAAAATTCTTCGTAATCCAAAAGGTTTCAATGTATAAGTAGGTATAAAATAATGTATAAGAAGGTAGGTAATGTAACAAATTTTTATGCCCATACCATAGGTGTACCAGGGGAAGCAAAAATGACTTCTGTTATAGCCAGGTGATATAAATCATGGAAAGAAAAAAAACCCTGGAACACACAGTTACCTCGAGGTGGACCACAGAAAGGAATAAATGCCTCTGGTACAGCCAGGTGTCCTATATAGATAGGGGGGCAGGACTGACCAACTGCACGGGAAGGGACCGCTCTAGCCATCTAAACGTTGCGACTTAGTTGCTGTAGACAAAGACAAAGCGTTCCGCGTAAGGTATAAGAAAGAGATAGACGAAAGCATCTTGAGACGAGCCGCGCACTTTCGTCCCATGTATCACCGAATCGCTTGCCTGCTGGTCAAGTGCCAGCCAGTGACCTTGACACACGTAAATATAATACAAGATCTGCTTAGTTTCGGGCTAAATGATACTGTGTGATAATGTCCAGCATTATTTATTTAATACGAAACAAAGAGGAAGAAAATTGGTCAATTTTGGAATAAAAATGTGCAAAATGCTATTGGCTTTTATTTTATTTTACGTAAGTATTTCGTAAAAAAAACTAACCTAGATAAATACTATTGGAATACAAACAATACAACAATATAGCGGAACTATGCTTGATCGAGAAATCATTTTGGTATTACGTTTGTATGGGCAATTCGTCAATCGGAGGCCCCTTAAGGAACACATTTTATAATAACCTTTAATACAAAGATTACGTTTAACTACATTTTTGAATTTATTGACAAATAAATTTAGCACTTCATTTGGGTTTTTTTTGTAAAAGCGTGAACATTGCCCTTTATTTATTTTGACTAACTTTATTTATTGTATTACCTTACCTACCTTACCTTATGATTGGCGCTTTTTTTCTCAAACTTTAAATTTTTTTGGACACATTTAGTTTTATATATGTATTGACACGGAACTGTCATAATATACTCGAGAGCAATGAATCCGGGTCACTCAAAGAATCCAAAAAATCTCGGAAAGTAAGAATGCTAGGTTAATGCAATAAATTGTATTTAATAGACAATTTAATACTCCTTAAATGAAAGTATTAAAACTTCTTAGTTATTGTAAAGTTATATCATAAAAAAATCAAATTTTAAAAGGGAACACTGTCGAAGATGGAACTACGAAATTACAGGATTTGTTTTTGCTTTTGTTTGTAATCTGTCATTTATGTTGGTACATAAACCAGGTTGATAGTGCTCAATATTCATTATTCAAGCTGAAATCATGTCGCTTACACTTGAAGAATGCACCAGAATACTTACATTGGTGGAAACCGGCCGGAGTCAGCGCGATACAGCCAGGACTGTCGGTGTGTCGCTGTCAACAGTACAAAGAGTTCTCCGACGTTACGAAGAAACTGGTTCTAACCTACGCAGACCAGGAACGGGCAGAACTAGGTGTACCACAGCACGAGAAGACCGATACTTGGTGAACACCATGCTTCGAAATCGCTTTCTCACAGGAACTGAACTCACAAATCAGTTTCGACGCCTCGGAGGAAGTAACCCAAGTGCATGGACAGTAAGACGTCGGCTTGCTGAATCTAACTTAAAACCCCTTAGACCTGCAAACGGCCCTAAACTGGAGCGTGGCCATCGTATTTCAAGACTAAGATATGCCCAGAACCACGTAAATTGGAGTATTGAAGATTGGTCGAAAGTTATGTTCTCCGACGAATCAAAATTTATGCTCTACAAGCACGATGGAAGACACAGAGTGTATAGAAGACCAGGGGAAAGTTTCAAGCAAGCATGCATCGAAGAAAAAGTAGCCTACGGTGGTGGGTCTGTACTTGTGTGGGCCGGAATTTCCTCTGAAAGTCGCACAGAGCTGGTGATCATAGAAAACGGCTCTTTAACTAGCGTAAGATATGTGGAAGAAATCCTCAACGAACACGTTGGTCCATTTATGGTCAATTTGGGTGAGGATGCTATATTTATGCATGACAATGCCCGACCTCATACAGGTAGGATTGTGAATGACTACCTTCAAGAGATGAACATTACTTGTATGTCCGGGCTGCGCGCTGGCCACTCCATAGTGGCCAGCGCGCAGCCCGGATATCAACCCGATCGAGCATGCTTGGGACGAGCTAAGGAGATGCGTAAAACAACGAAACCCTCCCCCAATCACGCTTCCTGAGCTCAAAATTGCTCTCACAGAGGAATGGGAGAATATTCCCCAAAATCGTATAAGGAACTTGGTGTACAGCATGCCAAACCGCGTAAACGCAGTAATGGAAGCACGAGGAGGTAATACGAAGTATTGAAATTCAAGAAAATCGTCATAAAGTTCAAAAATTTCATGTTTCCTATTTTTGTTTTAAGGAGAGATCAGCAGTTTTTTTTCTTTATGTAATTTTGTGTAAATAAAATGTATGGTGACTCATATTTTTTTAACTTTCATTTAAGGAGTATTAAATTGTCTATTAAATACAATTTATTGCATTAACTTAGCATTCTTACTTTCCGAGATTTTTTGGATTCTTTGAGTGACCCGGATTCATTGCTCTCGAGGGTATTTATTTATTGAAATCTATTAAATGTCGGCGTCGAGTTTTGGAGCGCACATTTTTTTTTCCACGTTTGTGACTCTAGAGTATCTATCTCGATGCATAATACCTACTAATACAAGTTTTTGATTTTTGTATTCAGGAAATGAAGCTCATCTTTTAGAAGTAGATTAGAAGATGCATGCTTATTGTACTAGTATGCAAATTAACAAACACATTTGCAGTTTCAAATTAGCATATTAATACCTATTGAAGATCCATCATTTATTGCGTGAAACCTTGGCATTCAATCAATAACAACTATATAATTTTTTCATTAGTTTTATTATTTGAAATATTGGCCGTATAAAACTAATTACATAACAGTGGCACTGAACAAGTAAAACGATTTGTAACAAATCGTAAATCGGAGGCTGATCGTAAATTAAAAGGAAATATTCAAGTTCGATGTCAAGATCAAAGGAGTATTTTCAATCACAACATACCTAAGGGCCCGTTCACATGTGGTCTCCGTGTTACTGTTCCGTTTAATCGTTTTTTTTTATTGATGGCGTATGGTGTTGTAATGGGCGACTTTACATATATGACATAGTATTCAGTATACAGTAAAAATGTCGGTCCGTTAAATTATGACATTCCGTTTTGTCATCGAATGCTGGATGAACGGAATACGTATCCGTCATGTATCCTTACAACTTTACTGGATATAAACTGTGTGTGGGGTGAGGGGGCCGGGCGGGCGGAGCAGCTAGACACCAAGTCTTTGCGCCAAGAGTGGATGCTGCCAATGACGTCGATTGCTTCTTCTCCACCGGCGATACTACCAATACAATACGAAAACGTCCATCCTGGTAGAGTAGCGGTGGTATACTGCGAATGTGCATGTGAACATCGTATCCAGTAATAACGGATACGTTGAACGTTATACGGTGCCTGTGTCTGAACGAAGCATAATTTTGTATCCGTTAAAACGGATACCGTAAATACGGAGACTATGTGTGAACATACTGTAACTACACTAAAGCGGGCGACACACCTTCAGTTCTAACTGTGCGTTTTAACTATACAGTCGAACTGTACAGTTAAATCGTTAGGTGTGTAGAAAAAACAGTTGAACTGAGATCTAATCAAAATATCATTAGATAAAACTGTACAGTTATAACTGAAGGTCTGTAGCCCGTTTATGGTTGTGTTGACTATTATTTTGTGCATAAGTCATAAAAATCCCGTTAGTGTCACTGTACCATTTCCATACAAAGCACGTAAGGTAAGGTATATTTTTGACGCTTAAACTACTGATGGCTTGAGTGTGAAAAACATACCTCAAGTTCTGTAACTTGGATGATTTCACTACGCAGCCAAAACCTGAGGCAGAAACCCAGAGTGCGGTATGTTAACGTTAAAACTAATAAAAATAATTTCTAAGCCAATAGTGCACTTAAATTACTTATGACAAAAATAGGTATGTAAAATTTATGAGTGAGTATAAGTGCTGAAGAGAGAGGGGCAGATCTTTGCCTAGGAGACACTAAGAGTAAACAAACGAAGGAAGGGGTAAAGTCTATATAAAATACGTAAAGTATTACAACTTCAAATACCCCATGAAAAGTAGACTAGTAAATAATAAGTAGGTACCAAAAGCAGTAATAACTCAAAATGAAAAAAATATCTTTAGCAAAAACAGCAACCAAAGATATTTCTCATAAAAATACCTTTCTTCACATATCACCTCACAGACAATGGTGTTTTTTCGCAATAAATTTCTAAGTTTTATGAGGAGGTGCTATGCCCTCCATCATGGGACTTGGAGACAGTTATGGCGTGTTTATGGACAGCAGGTGGGGGGCAGCGGATTTATTGAAATATCACGAACCCCTTTCTAATCTAGGAAATGGCAGTTGAACCGCTTAGGGGTTCGAATATTGAAGTACGACATGAATTTATTGAGATATCTGTCTTCTAAAATTGACTACAGGTTAATTTGTACCGGCGGCGATACGAAATAGGCTTGTAAGTAGTTTTGAGTAATTTATAATGAATCTGCGAGAGTTATTGTGCTTGAATGTATTAAGCTTTGAAAATATAATGGGCGCTTGTGCAAGCAATTATTCTAATCACAAAACAGGATGGCAAAAATAAAATTATTGCTCTTAAGCGAGCAATTATGTCCTAATCACTAAACAGAATGACAAAAATAAAACTAACAAAAATAAAATGACTAAGCACACTTACTCCCGAATACTGAAACGGTACTCAACTGTAACGAAACAGGTCTCAGGATAGTGTTCCGTCGTTCACAAATATAAGCAAACTTATTTAAATAAACTCAAAACTAAATACTTTTTGATTAGATAAGAATAATAAAGAAAAAAGAGAGAGAGTGACAGGAGAAGTCAGGGAGGAAAATTTACGGCAATTCATTGAGAGGATGTTTTTGAGGCTTTTCAGGGAATAATCAGCATGAAAACCATGGAAAGTTCAATTCAAAAACAAGGAACGATGAGAGCTGATGTTCTCCATGTCAATTGGCGAGTGTACACAATGATAATGAGCGGAAAATCTGGCTATAGTTATGTGTAATCGTGAGTACTAGAATGTGGGATTCTTTTCCTCCTAAGGGATGGAAATGTAGGTGGGTTGAGCACAAATAGGTGCAGTAATGGACTGATGATAAAAGGCAGGTCCGGCGGGTTTAATTAATTTATTACAGCAAAAACTAGATCTGCGTTTCATAGTGAGACAGAAGGACCACTAAGCGGGAGCCAGATGGAAAGAGTGGCTTTTACAAGCTGTGGATGAGGGAGCGGCGGAGTCTCCATCAATCCAAGCATTCAATGCGTTACTATGTGAGATAAAATTATTATAATTGTTGAACTGCTACTGTTGGGTGAGTTGCCAATATTTATCTTTAATGTTTTATGGTACTATAAAACTCTGAATCACAAGATATGTGAAATAGATACAATTTACTGCCATTTAGCAATGGATTATGGAACTAAATAAAAGTAAACCTTATCTCATATTATGGAGATGAGTGTAAGTTTGTTTGTTTGTTATATTTTCACACTATGAATATTCAACCAATTATCATAGCATTTACATTGTCCGAGAAACGAAAGACATGAAGTACCTACTTTGAACCAGAGGAGGATTATTGTTCCTACGGGATAACAAAATACCTTTCTACCGTGAGACAGCGGGTAAAAGCTAGTTATCTAAAATATAAATTCAATATAAGATACCCCTTCTTAACCGTGATACGGTTGTCCAAAGTAAAGATTCTTCGGGAAGAATGAGCTGTTCAGTTCTATGATTCTTTATAAAATTGTCTATGAAATGAGATTCTTTATATTCACATTAAATATTGTACCTAAGAGGTAACTGCTGATATATTTGATTAAGCTACTGAAGCTATTGAACCTACTATGACTAGCATGAGCAGTCTTTATCGTCACAATAAATCCTCACTAAGAAGAAAGAGGTATTTACAGCCAAAAATATGAGGTAGCCAGTAATGAGGCATGCTCCCAATTCCAAAATGGAACTATGGTGGGGGGCTGTCCAGTCTGGTGACGAGGCCCACAGATTGCGCGGGGCGGAGCGCATCCTTTGCCATTTAGATTCAGTATGAGAGAGATAAAACTATTCATGACCACATGCCGGTCAACAGAGTCAGAATGAAAGAGATTTATCTAACTGAGAAGAATAGGTTTCACTGGCTGTTGCGTAGGTAGAGCTCCAATCCTATGCCTGATGTAGAGTCAGAAAGAAAGAAATAATTCTACTCACAAGTCGATAAAAACTAAAGCTAGACTGTGGGAAGAATATAATAAACTCTTTGTCAATCTTTATTACAAACTAAAAACATTAAAGTAAGTACATCGTTCATATTCTTTAGGATATCTAATACTTTATTCCCTAAAAACCAAAGCTTCTTTACATATTCTAATCAGCGTTATTCTTCTCTATCAAAACTAGGTGTTAGAATGACCTAGGATTAGTAATCTATTAGGAAAGCTAGAATAAATATCGTTTCAAATGTCTTGAAAGATCCATTGAGTTGCTACGTCCATTTCATAGAGTTCTAACTACTAAACTAGACGATTCACGTGGCCATAACAAAATTATTATTCTTAGAACATAGGTTTTTTTATTAAGTTAGGCAGGCTTTATAATTATTAGGATAGTATTAGTATAGGGGGGGGGGTTTTTACACAACCATTCCAGATCGTGTCAACCATTTGAGACGCCACTATCCTTCAGAACCTGTACTGAAACCAGGAACATGTACAATGATAATATCATGAACAATGATCAGGGTCCATCTATCCATCTATCATCCTCATTTGCTCACCACTTTCCCAAATTTCTGCATCCGTTCCTTTATATTATAACAGAATCGCAAAATCGTGTGATATTAAGAACTGCTCTGCTAAAGAAATAATAGTCGTTACCTTAAAATTCCTTCTTTCACTTACCTATAGTCAAACCGAAGATTTACTAAAAGTTGTCATGTAACTCCTACTAATCCACAATAAACACCACTATCATATCACATTCATTATACTGACACAATATACTGACCAACATTTACTCTTACTTAATACAAACTCACCGTGGGTTATTCCTGTGATAACCAGACTCTTAAGAGACTGGGGGGAACAGGATAACCCAACCACACACATACATTCTACATACACACACACACATACATACACACACACACACACACACACACACACACACACACACACATACACATACACATACATATACACACACACACACACACACACACACACACACACACACACACAAACACACACACACACACACATTTTGCAATTCAAATGTACCTACGCACCTCACACATCATTTTGTAATCGGTCAAATATGGCCCCCACGATACAGGCATGTCCTAGTGTGGGGACCATCGGTACCCGACATAAAACTTAACATAATTTGTATAAAGTAACTTATGTATGAACATACATACATACATAACCTAAGTTTAACATAATGCACATGTATTAGTAGTTAAGTTTCTCCGTTGGTAATAAATGCTTCTTTATCTTTATCTTATCTTTATCAATCTATCCTTGTGTAGTAATCTAAAAAAATTAATCAAAAATACTTTTATTTTCTAGCAAAGTAAATATTCTTACATTGATATCCTCAACTGTTACCTATTTAACCTGTGTTAGAAGTGTCCCCTCTTTAAAGTATGTTTGAGTCGAGAACAACTTTGAATGCAATTCAAGAACTGGAAACAAAACGACTTGAACTAAGGTTTTAGATTCAGTTGTATGATTTCATTCAATATATTGCACTAAAAACGGTGTGGCTAAAGTGGGCAACAATCACAATATGTCCAGTTACGAGTACACCTCCACCACAAAAACTCCCAAATATGTCCAATATCGCGGCGCGTTGTCACCGATAGTTTTTGTCCTATGAATGGAACCCGCACCTGTGCACGCAAAAACTGCAGACAGTTTCAGTTTTAACTGGATAACTTTGTAAAGGGTGGATATATTAAACTCTTTATGGTATAAACATGATAAGAACTTGTGGCGTACGTACGTAGCTTGCTAACGTCTTTAGGATTCAGGTATTTACAACATATGAGGGTTTGTGTCCTTAGGTTGTGTGGTGACCACGTGCTCAACACAGTGAAGAAAAATATCGTGAGGAAACCAGCAGCTTAGTAAACTCCATACATAAATCATCATAATCATCATCCTATAGCAGTCCATTGCTGGACAGGCCTCCCCTAATGAGCGCCATTGCGCCCTGTCCTGAGCTCGACGCATCCAGCTTCTACCAGCACCTTTCGCATATATAAAAAAATCGGACAAGTCTTTCCTGTGGGCCAGGAAAATCAGGCTGAAAGGATGGTAGATGCTAGACCAGTCTTCTCCGTCAATACAGGCACTACAACGTCTCGATCATTAAGTAAAATTTAGGTACCACTTGACGCTGGCACACAATCATTTAGATTTTAATGAAGTATGCAAAGAACTAACACCCTTACTTATAAACGCTACTTTATGTTAACCGTTGCTTAAGATTAGTCTTGTCATTATTCAACGTTAAGAGATAATAAAGTCAGATTTTTTTATGTAGGGCCTTAAGTGATTTAAAAATGATGGGCTTCAGACCAGTCCATAATTATACCTACCTACTGGCACAAAATGTAAGGTCTCTTTGTGACTTATGCTACCCTGGTAATTCAGGAAGAAAATATTAACTAGCCTGACCGGGATTCAGCGTCCGGCTAAGGTTTGGAAAACCATGCCACCGGTCGTACTGGTAGGAATAAACGGATAAAGATTCAGTGTCCAATCTGTCAACAAGAACAAAATTTTTGGCAATTCATTCCCAATCCGAGAGTCGGACTACGGGTCTGAATGTTATGAATAAACAGTTTTTATATACTTATATTATACAAAATACGCATGGCATTGTTGTAACGATTCATTTGCCCTTTGTGTGTGGTAGTCCGGACTCATCCCACGACCTGCGACCCGCCGGCACGATTCGAATAATTCATTTAATGAGCACTTTACAATCCTCTAGTAAATTCGTATTCCTGTAGACTGTGCTGGTAACAATCAGTTTATCTTTGAAAAGGTTTAATATTCGTCATCGTGAGTCAGATGTATCGTTAAATAAGTTGAACATGAGTCAATGCGTCCATCGCCATCATCATCATTGGCCTGTAGTAGTCCACTGTTGGACAGACGCTATCGTCGCTCGAATTCTATTTAGGCACCCACATACAACAAGAAGGGCCTAGAAGGGCGTCATGATGAATAAATAAATAAATAAGGGAAATAAAATAATAAATAGTACCTACTACTTATTATTGGTTGGATTTTAAAATATCCTAAAATAATTAGGTATTTGTTTAGAATCTGTGCGCCACGATTGAGCAAAACCCTGGTGACTAGTATGACGTGACTCCGCGCGATGCTGGTCTGATGTTAGCTTTTTTTTTACAACAGACTAGCGAATGGCCTATGCTATGCTACGAAAGAAAGGAAAGGAGAATGCCGTCTGATGTATGACGCCCGGTACCAAGACTAAAGTGAGTGCGATAAATAAAATTAAAATTTTAGTCGCTTCTACTGTCAAAATAATTAACAATGAGGGTTATTGCCATAGTAACACTTTACATCAATGTCTATTGCCATAGCAACGTATATATCATTGGTTGTTGTAGTCTAATGGTGGCGTGAACCAAATCAACAAAATATTTTTTTACTTGATTATTAATCGAGTCGGTATGTAAAACTAAAGAAAATGTTAATGTCATTTATAAAATATAATAAATGTTATGGGATACGTTCGGTTTTGACGCAATTGGTACGGGTTCTCGGCATTCTCCTTTACCTCGTAAACTATACAATGCGTAATTTCTATCAAATAATCCAAAAGACGCATCCCCAACACGTGTCTTTCAGTCGTACATCAGAGAATATTCATCATTACGCAAAAACCAAGACACCCTTAGTGCGGCGCCCTGTGTAGAAGCCGCCCTTTGTGACGTCACGCGCGGCAGAGATCAAAGGCGGGCGCTTTTTGACGGAGAAACTACGGTGCTTCGTAAAGTGATAAACTTGTCTAAATATAAAAAAAAACTGTAATAAAGCTGACTGATTACTGACTGACTGAATGACTGAGAGAGAGACTGACCTCAGACTCAGAGTGCAAGCTTTTTTTTTTATTCTTCTTGAAAATACTTGAAGTAATTTCACCGGTAGCTATAACCTTCAAACCGAAACAGCTCAGCTGCTTCACAGCAGAAATAGGCATCGTGGTAGTACCTACAAGTCCCCGGACGAGCCCTCTACAAAGAAATCTACTATCTTTTAAGTAGAGTGTAAGCTGGAGTGTTTTCAAAATGGATTTTTATAAGGTAAGTGTTATTTTAGTAAAATTTAAGATCGCGATTGGAGACGAGATCTGTTTATAAATACGGACTTTAAAGACTTATTTGGAGGGTTTGCTCCGCGGAAGGTGTCGCATGCTGCTATCAGCACGGACAGCTCGTCCTCATATCATTCCTCGGATCTTTGCTATCTTGATCGATTTGCCTACTCCGTTCACCTGGTAGGAAACGAGTTGTTTTAAATAGTTTAGGCGTGTATCAACCAAGGTTTGCAAAAACTCAGTCCCTTTAGGGTAAAAAATCTACGACGACGGATGAAGTCGCGCGAGGCTTCTAATAGCAACTGTATATGAACATAGAAAATCAGCATGCTTCATTAAAGTTTTTTTTCCATATTGAAAAGCTTAATTACAATACGATTATGTCGCCGTGGTACGTACTTAAAATAATTAATAGAAAATACGGGAAGCAGTAAATAATAGTTATTTATTATACAAGACTGCAAAATCGCTGTTTAACCGCGTGAAAAACAAGCGAAAAATTAGAATCCTGAGCGTTAGCGAGGGAATCAAAAGAGCACGGGGTAAAAAATCTTTGCACTCGAGTGCAACGCGTAACTTTTCATCCCACCTCAGCGAGGAAATGACTAAATGCAAAAAAAGTTCAACATTTAAAGAATTAAAAAAAGTACAAGAAGGTTCTGAGTGAGTTTTTAACAAATTAAAAAAGATTGCATGATAAATTCGGCACCATGGAGGTAGAAATAAATAGGTTTAAGGATGTTTGAATTCACTCACAAACTTAGTGCACGATGTTCTAAATTCAATTTACTTTATCCTGTAGCGGATAAAAAAATATTGAAAATTATCTAATTTTAAATGTACCTAAACATAAAAAAATACGTAAAGTAGTTAGTGATATCTATGTACATTACATTTTTAATGTGTATTGTAAAATTTTATACTGTGACGCGCTATATATAATAAAATATATATATAAATTGGAATTTTCCAAATACAATTTATGGACTTGCCTCTACCTACTTCCTCCCTACAATAGTATGTTTACCATCCAGAGTGGTTAATCATGAGGTTTGTTTCTTTGGAAGATAAAGTAAATCAACCTAGTTTTATAATATTGTTTTATGTTTTAGAATCATCCGAAACCAGATTTGCGTAAATAGCTAATCATGATCAGGATAGCCCAAAGGAAATTCTAGTGTGTGATGATAATGGGTCATATTATAAAAGGTTCACAAGTCAGCAACCTTCTCAGAAATTCATATTCACTTCTTTACCCAATACCTATTATTTTAAAATAACTGCTTACACAAAAATAATAACTTATTTTGCATACTCACCCATTGTTGTAGGGTTTCCCAATAAACATGGAAGTTGCATTTAAAGCGCCCGCGCGTATTTCACAATCAAAACTGAATTTGAGTGTCCAAAGTATTTTATATAATTAAACCTTATTTTATTTATTATTGGTATTAACATTAGTTTATTGTTTGATAATCAAATAGTTTTTTGACCTACCTATATGACATTGCATGATTCTTAGGTACTTTTACTATTTCTCTCAACTGCTATTGAGCAGCAATTAGTATTTTTTTAAATAGGGTACTGCCTGTGTTTATTAAAGTAAATAAATAAATCTATTCTGAACCGCAGTCAAAGTATTATATTGCCCCGTACAATCTGTTTTATAAGAGAATTTTTCCAATGGCTCATCCAGGCTAAGTCAATTTTAATAGTTTTAAAATGCCCGTGCAATCTGCTTAAGAGGTATATGCGAATATTTCTAATGTTTTATTCTGGCTAATCCAATTTTAATAGTTCTTACTTTGATGGACGAAAGTTTATGAAATGAGACATGTTTGTTATTCCTTCACGCCAAAACTACTAAAAAGATTGAGCTGAAATTTTGCACAACATAGTTCTAGAAGATTCTTTTTGCACCTTAAATATTAATAATAATAATAAAGCCTTTATTCCCATCTACATTACAATTAACACGTCTTAACTATTATTATT
The DNA here is from genome assembly GCA_951804965.1 of Horisme vitalbata. Classification (NCBI taxonomy): domain Eukaryota; kingdom Metazoa; phylum Arthropoda; class Insecta; order Lepidoptera; family Geometridae; genus Horisme; species Horisme vitalbata. The sequence goes on from OX638099.1 coordinate 18,986,620, forward strand.
ATTTTTATTTTTTTTTACAAAAATTTACAAGGGCACCCAAAATCGAGTGTAGGCCTCCTCCATGCGATTCCATTGGTGTTGATCTTGAGCGAGTCTAGTCCATATCTTTCCTGCAACCTCCACTAGATTGTAGCACCACCTTTTCTTAGGTCTTCCTCGTGTGCGTCGTCTGCGTCGCGCGGGTACCAGTGGAGAACACGTTCGCTCCATCGGCCATCCTGTACTCTGGCAACGTGGCCCGCCCATTTCCACTTTAATTTGCAGAGCATAATAATACAGAGATTGAGCACATTATTCGTGGTGTGTAAATGTGATTGTGTGTGTGTGTGTGTGTTTTTTTTATTATAACCACTTTCCTTTATTATTCTTTGTATATGTCGTCTACTGTATCTGTTCATTAAAGTTAATTTTGTATTTACCTGTCTGCGGAAACTTATAATTGGCCTTCCTGTATGTGTAACTTTAAGTACTGCATATACCTATTTAATTACTTTTAGTATGTATCTAGCTGTTAGTTTTCCCAAAAATGAATAAATGAATAAATAAATAAATAAGAACTAGGTATGGTCTCCGTTCTGGTATGTGGTCCGGTCTAGACCGGGAAATTATTCCCTAATTAGGCTAATTTTAGGCTAATTTTTATCCGAATAGGTTTTACGCAAGCAAAGTCACGGGAAGGTTGGAAAGAATAGTTGAGGAATAGGCAATACCTCGCACATTTATACTTTGATTACATGCTATACATAATATAATAGAAGTGGTCCGTTCATCATCATCATCAGCCGCCCACTTCTGGACATAGGCCTCCTCCAATGAGTGCCATTGCGCAATGTCCTCAGTGTAATTCGTCCACGTCATTTAAACAAAGATGCAACACCACAAGTACCAACTAGAGGTAAAATAATTGCTCGTAAACCGATTAGCAAACTGGATTGAATAAATCTTTCGTAACAAGAGTCAATTGATTTTGATCTTCGCACTCGTGTCAATGAATGCAAATATTATTCTCAGTGGGCGGCCCGCGACTCTGTCTGCTTTTTTTCCCGCTGCAACCCTTCAAAGGCTGCATTTCAGGAAATTCTATGTTAGTGCACTCCTGCAGCACTACTAAGTTAGTAAGTAATAAGTTTTACATCTCTCATGTTTGGTAAGTAGGTTCTTATTACCTCCAAATGGGGCTTGTAGGTGAATAATGTAGCTAGAAAAGCCCTAGGGCGGTAAATAATTAAAAAAAACACTTCTTTCAAAAAGTTCGCATACATCTAACCATCATACTGGCAATAGACATCATGCATTCAGCCCAATGACCAAAGAGGTCGCTTTGCTATTCAGCCTTGTCTTCATGTGAGTATAATAGTCATCAATTTTAAATATCGAACGTCGAAGCTCAATTTCATTTTTGAAAAAAAAATGAAAATGTTTTATTCTTGTAATGACGGTTTTTTTCTAGTTACCTCACAATCGAGATGTAAAGCAGAATAGTTAGCTCGGGTGTAAGCACCAATTGCACCCTCGAACTATAGGCGCCCTCGCTGCGCTCGTTCGCCTAAATATCTCGGGCTGCAATTGATGCCTTACAGCCCTTGGCTACTAATCTACTATTATTAACATACTGTTTGTTCGCTATGTAGGTATTAGATTATAAATGTTGTTGCATTATAATAGCAAGAGTATACTAAGTTGTCCAATAAAAAACCACTCCTACTGCCTACCTGTCTTTAATATTATTGTGTTTAATTGGAATACATACAATCTTGAATTAGTGCGCGCTGTCCTCTAAAGCCTTGCTCTTCTTATCCGTACTATGATTGCCTGGATGAGATCGCTTTCAGCGATAAGGCCTCCAATTGTGTTACCTTCATATAGCTTACAGTAAGTTACTTTAAATTTTTCCTGTATGAATGTGGTGATTAATAAAGTATTATCTAGAACACTGCAAGGAACGCTATCTAATATTAATTTGGCAGTCAGTTCACGGCAACACATCACACCAGCCTATATCAGTCCACTGCTGGACAAAGACCTCCCCTAATGAAGGCGGATTATGGGATTCTCAGAATCAGCAGATGATGATGATGATGATGATGATGATGTGATTATGGTTTGGGGATCGCATGGGACAGCTTTCCGCAGACGCTGCTGCCCCTCGGCGTCAGGGCGTCAGGTTTACCTGTGTCGGTGTTAGGCTGCGCTATGCCACATTCAACCGGCCGTTAGTGCCAGGTAATTTGTCATACAGCAGGGTACACCACGTCAATCAGTAAGTTTTATATATTTAGATTTATTTAGCGGCGACTTGTCAGCGCCACTGAGGTTTAGCAATAATGTAAAAATAAACGAGAATAAGCGACATAGATTGACTATGAAAAGACAAGACAGAGTGGTTTGTCGTATTAGCCTGTTTTTACTGGCCCTCACTGAATTAACTTTCCATTAAAATCGAATACATAAAAACGATAGGTTAAAATATACCCTTTTATAATAGGCATGTTAAGATATTGGTCCCGGCTTTTCCAGTTGTTAAGCCATGTCCGAGGCCTTCGGGCGGCCTAAAAACTCCGACACCAAAGTTGGGCACTAATTCATACGAAGAAGAAGAAGAAGAACCTATTCTACACTAGCTTAGCGTCATCGGACATTACCCGAGGAGCTGGTCCGGCGAGTACAGTGCAGTTGTTTTATTCAGCACTTAACACAGCTACATTAAAATATAGTTCATGGCAGAAAACTAAAATTTAATAGGTAACTATGGAATACCCTGAAATAAAATAATGAGATCTTTGTAAATTCGATAGAAAAAATTGAACTTTAAGTATTTTAATCACTCATAATAAGTAGTTAAATATAATTGATAGTAGAATTTGTTTAACTTGTTCTCTCTTGTAATATTCAATATCTTTCGAGCACTTTGGAATTTTTGTGTTAGGCCTGTGTTTTCATATACATATAAATAAATAGGAGCACGTAATATTTTTTCATAATCACTACGGAAATCAGATTTTTCTATCCTCTGACTATAATACGTTGACACTAAGAAATCAACTAGTGTTTATTACTTAACTATACCTGTATGTCCTTTCTGTGCACATAGATTAGTAGTATTTTTCTAATGTAGGTAATTCATTATGCATGCCGAACATCGCGCGTTGTCGCGTCAATAAAATGTGTTTTTCCATTAACCCACGGTAAAAGCTTCATTATAAATTATTTCGTTACTTTTCCACTATTCGATCATAGTAGGTACGTTTTATACTACGCATAGTGAAAGTCAATATCTTCTCACCGTACGTTTGGTATTGTTTGATTTGTTACCTTACCGTATTTTACTAACATAAAAATTATTACTGACATTTAAATGTAAGTATTAGAAAAAAAAAGAAAAACCCTTTGTTTAAGCCATAAACTGTACGTTAATTTCAATTTTATACATAGGATCATTTCAATGTATTTCAATTTTGTTGATTCATATGAAAAATAAGGAAAGGGGTTCCAACCTCCATTTTTAGAATCCAAGCCAACCTCACCTGCCCGCGGAGCACCCTGCTGTATAACAAACGGAGCTCTGGTGGCATAGTGCAGTCTGAAACCGCACAGATAGATCCCCTGGTCGCCAACGGGAAGCAATGTTTTGAGATACTCAAACTGTATGCCCAGGGATAATGAGCAGTTGGGCATATCCCCCTTCTTATAGGGCGGGCCATGTTAGCCGCATGCCTCCATATAGATGGGCGAATGCCATAACATCCTGGCAGCCCGATGGAAGACGAGGTCGTGGTCGGTCAAGAAAGCGATGGCGAGACGAGCTTGAGGCCTTCGAGACAGGATGGTGGGATATCTCGAAGGATAGAGATGGTTGGCGAAATTTGGGGGAGAACTTTGCCCAGCAGTGGAACGATGCAGGTTAAAAAGAAAAATATCTTCAATATTTCATACGAGATTAAAAGAATCAGTAGGTAATGTAGTATAATCTTTACCATGGTCATTATAGACAAACGATTGATACATAAATTGATAGAAAACTCTTTATGTATTGATAATTCGATATTTATTTAAATATCGTGCTATCATAAACAACGCAAACGCACCAATCACGTGGTGAATGGATGTCTTCAATATCACGAAGTTATAGTTTTTTTATTATTTTATTCCGTAATGAAGCGGCGCGGGCGCAGGCGCGACATTCATCCCGTGTCAAGGTGAGCAGGTCGTAATGCCACGAATGCGCATTCCAGTGTGGCCTAGCCTTTATGAAGAAGACAATGGATCTGTTCCGTATGTTAAGAATTTTACCTTCCAACTATAATTATATCGAATAAGTTTTCATCATCATCAGACTATAGTGCCTACAGTCCACTGCTGGACATAGGCCTCCCCTTATGAGCACCATTGCGCCCTGTCCTGAGCTCGACTCATTCAGCTTCTACCAGCAGCGTTTCGCAAATCGTCGCTCCACCTGGTCGGAGGACGTCTTACGCTACCTTATCTAACGTAGTGGAGACTGCGGCACGGCAATAGGCTTTAATTTCGTTAAATTATTGTAAATATCAGTGTTGCCATCTTGATTTTTGAAATAGGGAGGTTTTGAGAAGGTAGAAAGGGCCAGATATAGGTAATTTTGGTCATTAAAAGGGCTAAAAATTGGAGTCTTGATCGGAATCTTCCAAAATGACGTATACTTTAATCAATTTCTCGTTTTTCTGGTCCTATATTAATTTGACAAATGTTTGGGTTACTTTACTTCTCTCCCTGATCTGGTTTTATATTTTTTTCTTGTTACTGGATCTTGTGTTTTGGTTTTTATTATTAATATTACTTTATTTATTTCAATGACATTTTCTGTCTTTTCCTGGGATATAGCTAATTTGTCACTAAGACAAAGAGATGATGAGTGTGACTGAATAAATCTATGCTACGTGACGCGCTTTGTTTAATATCTTTTTAGGCGCGGTGCGAATTTTCAAAGTATTGTATCGCAATAAGAAAAGGGCTAGATTGTACTTTCCGGGCTAAATCATCAAAAAACGAGTTCACCTACTGTAAAAAGTGCTAGATCTAGCCCTTAAAGGGCTAAGGTGGCAACGCTGGTAAATATTAAGTAATCATTATCATTATGCTATCATTGGACATTCATCTTGCGTGTTACCTGCGTCTCATCATCATCATTATCAGCCTGTAGTGGTCAGGGTCACATGAGTAGACAATATATTTTTATTGGTCAACCACAGGTACTGTATTAGTTGTAAGATAATAATCTAAATACTTTTTGTTTCCACTTTTAACCTAGTTTTATTATGCTTAAAAAGAAAAATATTTTTTTTTGCAATGAGCACCATCGCAACCTGTTCTCAGCTCGACGCATCCAGCTTCTACCAGCAGCTTTTCGTAGATTGTCACTCCATCTGGCCTTCGTCTGCGGCTTATGATTTCAAGATTTATCTAATTTACGCCTAATGCATATAACACAACCATTTTATATCTTACATTGAGGTTTAAGTAGGACTGAGGCATATCTTATTACTTAATTTACATTAAATATATTAGAATCACAAATGTGATCTTAAAACCAGAATTTTAGAAAATGTTTTTATGGACATGTACCTACCTATATTGTACTATCGAATTATCTAAATCACTTCAACTTAAGACTGGTTTTATTTTAATATCAAGAATAGTGTAGTTTTGGCAAAATTTGCGGATTAAGATTTTTATTTGATGAGCTAAGAATCAGTGTTTCTTTACATAAATTAGGTTGCTAAAATATTTGGTCAACGTTTTTGTTATATGCTTACACTTTTATTTTAATGTATTTTGTTCTTTTAGTAAATGAAGAGCTTCAAAGTCCGTCATAATATACCTCAATCTGCCCAATGCAGGTTGTATTGGATGTCCTTTTAAATAAATATTGTTTAAACTATATTAAAGTATAAAATATATAAATAAAATATAGTTTAAACTTTAATAGTCTCAGCCTGAATCGTCCTACTATAGGACAAAGGACTCCCTTATCATCTTCCACTCCTTACTTTATAACTTTTCCTTACTTTTCAACTTGTCACTTTTTTTTCTACTTTTAAAGCCTTGATATAGGTGTTAAGATCATCCCACTATCTCCGTCTGGGTCGGCCGCGATACCGCTTCCCGTTCTTAGGGATTCCGATGTTGTTCTTGCAAAGAGTTTTTCCAACATGCGGCACACGTGGCCAGAGTTTAAACTTAATCATGTTTTTTTAGCATACTTGGAGGCATCTGTTGAATTTAAATGAGATGATGGGTTAGCTACGAGATTATGTACGAGTAGGTAGGTGGATCCACAATACGTCTCGTTTTATAGTATTGTCCTTGAGTGAATGCTAATGAACCCGCAAAGTAACATTTGGATTTGGACTGACCAGAAAAATCAAGTGGACATTCACTTTTAATATACTAGTATTAAACCGTGGCTTTGGATAAATAGAGACTTTAAGTCAGACTGGAAACCCCAAAATTCTTTATTCATTACGATCCTAGGACCTACCCAATAAAAAAAACAGTAAATCAGTATTACACAAACCTCCTTCATTTTTAATAATAATAGGCATTGTAATTGGATTACTCTCCAAACTAAGTGACAGGACTGATTTTGACGGGACCTCTTCCCGGTATCAATGTACGAAAATACAGTACTTTTTATTTTTAAAATATTAATATGTTCATACTATTTTCCTTCTACCTTCTTCATATATGAGCTAATTCTAAATACTTATTGACTTATTGATTGAGCGAATTATTATTATACTTACTAAAATATCAATCGTATACCACACTAAGTAGGTATATCTGTATCTAGTATTTTTTAAACCGAGTATGTACCTCCCAAATTTATAGAAATTAAATTAATATTCATTAAAAAGCAACGGTATCAAATTACATTGCAGTAAGTATTTATATAGTGTTAGAAAATTAACAAACATTTGAATTTTACAATCTTTATGAAGATGCATTTTTAATTATGAATTCTAAATTCATAATAATTGATTTACGGTTAGGTTCTGACATTGGAAGTGGAAACCGCCCACTCCATCAATCCAAAGGTCTTGAGTTCAAGTCCGGTCTTCTTCTTCTTCTTCTTTATCCCATGTTATTTGGGGTCAGTCTCCTAGTACCACTTCTGCGCGACACCGTACACTTGTTGGTTGTCGCTTTTGTTGTGTTGCTAGCATGTAATTTTATATTATTCGCAGCCATGTCATTGGTGGTTGTCTATGCCCGCATTTTCCATGCTTTAAGTTCATGACTCTTTTATCAATGGTGATCTTCTCGCCTCATCACATGTCCGTACCGGTGCAAGCGGTGGAATAATTTTATAAAAAAAAAAAACTAGGTTCTACAATAGTTAAGTGCTTACCTAAATCTATTAAGATAAATAGTGTCGCCACTCAGCATATGCTGCAGGTTTTCAGTGGCGCCATCGCGAGTAGGTACGTCACTTCATTCTATTATGATCATCATCATCATCAGCTTATAGCAGTCCACTGCTCGTAAACAATATATAGCTCGCAAACATAGGCTCGACGCATCGATCTCCTACCAGTAGCTTTCCGCAGATCGTCACTTCACCTGGCCAGAGGGCCTACACTACGTTTTGCCGAGCCGCGGTCTCATTATACAGGTTGGGGCCTCAATGGAGGGCAGCTACCTTTTTTCGTAGTTAGAAGGTTTTGTTATAAGAAAACTATCGGTTTACTTTGAAGAAAAAAATAATGGCGTTTTCGGTTTTTTGAAAAAAAGCCGAGAAAATGACATTTGTCAAAAAAATAAGTTGGTCTCAATCGACTCTATTTCCGAACAGGAACACTTTTCCAAAAGATACTTACTTTATAATAAAAAAAAAATTATAAACATACAATTTCTATGAAACATCATTCGCCATAGCATTGAGTTCATTCAGGCGATTCGACACATAGTGGTAATCGGGGGTATCACCATTCTGCCAAACCAAATGAGGAAAGGTCAATTTAAAATAAGAATAGAGTATTTCCCGGCAAGTGTTCGAATGGCATACAATACACGGACTCAATGTAGCTAATGGCGTTTCATAGAAATTTAATTAAAAACTATTTTCTGAATTTTCGCGAAGTCTTACGATTTGATTTGGTAAGATGCTTTGGGAAAAATGTTCCTGTTGGGAAATAGAGTCGATTTAGAACAACTTGTTTTTTTTTGAATGACCGTCCATTTTTTCAAAAACCCGAAAATGCCATTATCTTTTTCTTCAAAATAAACCTATAGTTTCGTTAGAACAAAACCTTCTACTAAAAGGTACCTGCCCTGAATGAGGCAAAATTTTGCCCCACCCATTATAACAACTTTGTAAACGTGATTCCACACGGCGAGATAGCAGCGATGCGATGTATTATATTGGTGAGCAAAACGTCAACGACTTTCAGAGATGAATTTATTTTTATTTATTTATTTATTAAATTAATTGTAGAATCTTTATCATAGAAAGGAGTTACTCACAGCGTGCTCGTCGCGAGATGCAACCTGTTGTCCATTCATCCCCACCCTACGAACGTTAACAAATGTGCGGTCGAAAAGTGTGAGTGCCGCCGGAACAATTACAGATACACGAGGCTTATATGCTGATTTCAGCATAGCGCAGCCTCACACACAGCGTCGGCGGTGCTAGAAGTTGTACTCTAAAATGCACTTCTTATTAGGTGAGGTCTATGTCCAGCAGTGGACTGATATATAACTATTATTATTGGTGTTTCCTATTCTATTATAATAATAAATCTCATCACATTTTTTGCATATTAGCCGCGTTAAGTACCTTTACCAAGCATTATCTAAATACACACCAATACGTAATGTTGTGTGCCGAGCTAAAACGGCATTCAAAATGGATTTATTATAATATATTAATACATTAATTACATAATATGAAATGCTAATTAATGCCTCTTAAATTGATTTTATATTCATTAAATAATATTGTTTTAGCAAATTTATGAAAAAGTCTCTTAAACACTCGGATTCACTCACATGATCTAGGAAAAAAAAAAACTATTCCATAGTCCGGTTTAAAAATAATGGATTTAGGAACTTCTTAGTCAATAAACAGCTGTTTTAGTGTGATTGGGCAACAAACAAACATACAGACTATTTTACGATAGGTCATTTTTCTTATACAGGGTGACAATAACGAACTAACGAACTATTGAAAATGTAAATTATTAACTTCTTAAGTAAATAAATAATGTAAAACTAGTTCTATTAACAAAATAAATTATAAATAAAATAAATGGTGATAAATAATCATAATTATACTATCGATAGTTAAATAGCAGATAAGAATGCTAAGATTTATTTTGGGTATTCAGAACTACGAGTACCCTACCATGAAGAATAAAAATGGTCCATAAAGACATGAAATGTTAAAGATCACACAAACACCACGGAAAAGAGTTTAAAGGTTTTTCTTTATTTAAAAGAAATCTGATCCAACTTCTTTGCCTATTTGATTTATTCGTTTACCAACAACCTGGCCCGGCTTCGCCAGAATGTAAAGTAAATTGGTAGCGACGAGCTCAGGACAGGGTGCAATGGCGCTTATTGGACTCCCCAATGAGCTAATTGAGTTTGAGTGTTTGATATTTTTTACTTATGAGTTATGACGCCACTTTCATTATCATCATCATCATCAACATTATCATCAGCCTATAGCAGTCCGCTGCTGGACAAAGCAATGCAATCGCGCTCATTGGGGGAGCTCAATAGTTGATTCAGTTGTGATGTTTTTTACTTATGACGCCACTTTCATCATTATCATCATCATCATCAGCCTGTAGCAGTCCACCTACCTTACCACTTTAGTTACACCATAGCTCATTGGGGATCCCCCAATGAGCGCCATTGCATATATCCAGCAGTGGCCTGCAGTGACTGATGATGATGATGGTGATGAAAGTAGCGTCATAAGTAAAAAACATCACAACTGAAGGAACTAAGTCCACAACTAGTCAAACGTAAACAGTGATTTTGTTTTATACCATTCATAGAACACCCTGTATAACTCTAGGTTGAATGATTTCGACAGTTGGTCTGTCAGTCTGTCTGCAAATGTTAGGATTCGTCATAATAATTATGTAATAAATAATAATGTTTGCTGATTGGTAATAGGTAATGATGAAACACTAAGTAGAAAATTGTGGGGTATCTTTGGCATTTTTCGTAATAGGTTAATATATGGTGTTTGGGAGATAACATATGACCTTTCTTCATCATTGCCATCATCATTAGCATACAGAAATTAAACACTATTATTCGTACCTTATTTATCGTCCCTTCAAGTGGATACCTCCTCAGTCTAAAAAACCCAGAGTGGGATAAGGGCATGGAAATCTTAAATAAATACACAATGCTTCGACTCTACTATCTTGGTTTAGGAAGTGCGGGTAAGAATCGAACGTATGTTCTTTGCTCTGACTTCAACTTATAGAGTAACTACTCTCGAGCCTTTTGGTATTGCTCTGAGTACCATCCATATACGGGTTGAGTTCCCAGATGCGTTATGCTATCCAATTACTTTGTTACGATGGCGGAGTATTGAATAGATGTCTTTTAACTTTGACTTTGACTGAAATGATATAGGTACCACAGTTTAATTAACAATCTAAGATTTTTCTTACAAAGTTAAATTCCATTTAATTTAAGCGTCTAGTCAACAGCTTTGTTGAAAAAAGTTAATTATATACCATTCGACGACCTCAGTGGCGCAGTGGGCGAAGGTCCACCTGAGACGCAGAAGGTCGCGGGTTCCATTCCCGCCGTGGGACAAATGTTTGCATTATTGTTTGTTTGTTTGTTTGAAAACTTTATTGCACATACTTAAAATATGTTACAAAAGGTGGGCTTAATGCCATAGGCATTATCTATCTGCCAACCAGTAACAGGTTTAGATAAGAGGTTGGCGTGCTAACCTTAAACTACTAAAAAGATAAATGATGCGAATAATATACGTACTAATAATATACATATCAACACTAAACCAAAACTATATAAATATAAAAATATTATATAAACCAATTAACGTAACAAAAACTATTTATACATAAAAGATTACAGACATACCTGTCGATACAATATTCAGATATACCGAAATATCTGCATAAATAAAAAATTATATATTATCTGCAGAAATTAGTTTCTGGTATGGATGTTATCTATGTAGATATAACATGCATGTATTTATAAAAATATAGTTATGAAAGTGGAATAAGCTATGCTTAGTTTAGGTCTACTTACATGTTGCTATGTAGTTATCTTATCTTATTCGACATTCTATCTCATTCACTCATTAAAAGCTTTCACATTTAACACATTTGACTATATTAGTTTAGTTAATTTTATTTCTTTAGCAAGTAATTTACAATGTTGCAAACCATTGTTGAACCAGACTGGAGCTTTCTCGTCTTATGTTGTGCTTGTGTTATGGAAACCATATGACTAATATACTACTTACTGCGTCACAGTGGCCGAATGTTTGCGAAACGTCCAGTACTTTTTTAAAAATGAATATGTAAAATACTTTATTTACTATATTTTTTATTATAGGTAAGTAAACTAAATAAATAAATACTTGATATATTATACCTATATTTATTAGTTAGCATTTTACACTGTGCCTGAACTAGTATAAAACCTGTGTCTCAAGTAAGTTGGGTACAATGAATTTCTGTAAAATAAAATAAAATATGTAAAATAAATGAATAAAGTATAAAAACCTTTCGCTTTTATTTTTCCAGTAAATAACATAAATAGACACTATTGAACCAATATTTTGAAGCGCTCGTGGCGTGGTTTACTTGGTGTTCTTAGCAAATCACCTTGGTTAAGCAACACTCCGCCCGGTCATTACTTGGATGGGTGACCGTTTAGTGACATTTAGATTTGGGCGCTTCCGTGCTTCGGAAGGCACGTTAAGATGTTGGTACCGGCTTTTCAGTCGTTAAGCCATGTCGGAGGTCTCCGGGCGGCCTAAAAACTCCGACACTAGAGCTGATCACTAGCTCATACGAAGAAGAAGAAGAATAAGAATATTTTAAATTATTGTATCCTAAAAATCTTGTAGAATAGGAAATTGTTGCAAAAGTATGTAAAAAGAAATTTGAAGATTTATGTACACTATACTATTTATGTAACTCATACCTCCGCAAAAACTTACCCACTGAAAAAATTGACCTGAAATATGTTGTTCTAAACCAGGAATATCATAAGGCCACTTTTTTCTGGGTACCAAAGAAAAACCACGGACAGAAACTAGCTTAGAATATTTTGTAACCTGCCACTCGTTTTGGTCAAAGGTGACACCCACACGACCCACACCCCTGCGCGTGCGCCGATGAAAGGCGCTGCAACATTTTACATAATTTACATAGAAACCTTTGTGATTCACGAAGCTATGAAATCTTATGTGAATCATTACTCGGCTCGTATGACATTGCATAAGTGGGCAATAGCATAGTTATCATCATTGACAGCATGTAGATGTCCAAAGAACAGGATCCCCTCAAAGATTTCTATGACAAACGGTTTTGAGCTTTGTCAATTCACTTTGATAGTGTGGATCGGTACCCTTGATGGGGTTGCCAGATGGACCAGGTCTTCACCAGCCCCTAGATTAAGTAATATTTGAGATAACAATGTGACAACAGACGCCACGAGATCTATAGAAAAAAAAACTTCAATTTCAAACACATAATTAAACCACAGGTTTGGCTGGTAAGCCCACCTTTTTGTTACATTTATTGTGTAATAAAGTATAAATATTAATAATAATACGTATTAGGTAATGAGCAATAAAAGTTTCATAAGCGTATTATAGACCTCGCAAACACGACGCTTTCTCGTCGCGCTTAGTCGCGAGCGTCTGTCACATCTTGTTGTCGCCGTGTGTGCGGAGCTTTGAACAAAATGTATGAAAATTGTCCCCCGCAGCTTGTCGTAGCGTCTAATCGCTGACGTTTGTCGCCCAATGTGCGCAGGCTGTAAATGTTCATGTGAGTGCATTTTATCTACCAGCCAGCAGTAGGCCATAGTTCTCATACGTAATACAATTGTTTTGGTTCTGTAATTATGATTGATACAGATTTTTTGACTGAACGCGCGGTACTTGCATTAATACATAATTTACTTAATAACCTCCGATTTATTTTTAGTATAAAAACAACTGCAACAAACTGGATGAGACGAGCTTTGAACCGTGGTTTTTGTCATATACAAAGGCAGGCCTATTCCCAGCAGTGGGTGAAGTCGGGCTGTGGATGATGATGATATTAAAAGCAGAGGTACTGCACGGCCTCTTGGCCGACCACCCGCACGATGGTCGAACCACATCGTGGACGTAGCTGGAAATCTATGGATGAGGCTTGTAAGGGACAGAAAGGAGGGGCGTGATAAAGGCCTAATATTAAGTATACCTAACAGGAGGTGCTAAATTATGATGATAAATAAAAGTATTGTATATCCGTAATTGACAAACAAACTTACCACTAAGACCAATTTTTTCCGAATGTAATTTGTCATAAGAATGAAAGGAATCTACTGAAATGTACCATTCTTAGAAGTTCCTTTTACGTTAAGCCTGTTACCATAAAATATATGATTTGTGTATGACTACCTACGTATAACTTCGTAGCATGATGCAATTGCCTAATCATTACCTCATTGTATGAGAAGGTAAAGTTGAAGATAGAAAGGGTAACTGGAAAGGCCCATGCGTCAGGTAAGTTATCTCGTTATCTCAAAATGATCTCTACAACTGTAAAATGACAAATGACAAATGAAATTGAAAAATGTTTGTTCAAGGCATGGAATTACTAAAATTTCTATATTACTAAAAGTCTGAGTCTTATATTATCTCTAAAAGATGTTATCTCTTTCGTATTCATTTAAGACATAAGAGGAAACGAGACACAACACCTTTTAGGGCATTTTTAGGCAGAAATCAATATTTTTGTTCAAATTGAAGCCTGTAAAGTTTATTGTAATATTTGCTTCATACATCAAACTTTTAATATAAAGGGATTTTACATATAGAATGACTACTCTACCACCCGCAATCATACTTAGCAGAGTCTAGAAACGAAATGAAATTCATTTTACAAATCAAAAGTGTTCGAGACAGAGATTTTTGGAAGTCTATGGGGAAGACCTTTGCCCAGCTGTGGTACAAAAATGGTAAAAAAAAAGTGAAATGTAAAGATATGTTCATTCCTGTTTCACGCCATAATGAAATAAACAAATTACGCTGGGTGTAAGGCACCACGCCACATCAGCACTTATCCACCACCTTGTATAGGCAATTCGTGGTATGACATTTCATCGTTACAGTAAAGACTCCTCACTCAACCATCAACCAATCAATAAACATGTTCATAACCATACTATCACCTCACACACTGGAAGGCACGGTAATGCCTTCCAATACTACACATTGCAGAGCTAATATTTCGCACATAGGTTCTTAGTTCTAAACTGGGAATATTTGCACTCAATGTAATAGTTCTAGAAAGGGAATAACTAGGCTACTTTTTAGCATTCATCACCAGTTAGCCATTGCCATACAAGTTGGCCATTGCCAACTGGTGTCGGAAAAAGCTCATACGAAAAAGAGGGGACGCATTGTTTGTACCTCGTTAGCCAAGCAACGGAATGGAGCTAGTTTGTCATAATTCTTGCTCTACTGTAGAGTTGTACTCAGTTTAAGACCAATGCAATGAACATTTTATCTTGCACTCCCGAACAGAGAGGCTTATGATATGGAGTCCGCACGAGGTTACATACGCGCTCATGCAGGTCCGAGAAGGTCCAGAAGGTATTCCTGCGTTTCCTATACAAGGGTCTCTTTGGCCTTTCTTTACCCTACTAAGTTTCTGTTGCGATGCTTGGGTCATAACCTCTTGAGGTAAGACGTTTTTATTTAGCACAAGACCGTGGTGGATGGCACAAACTTCGGGAGGTCTCCAGCAGTGGATAAAGTTGGGTTGTGGATGATGATGAAGGCGTTTTTGACCAAATAATCACAGTGTGCAAAATCCTCCACAACAAAATTGACGCCTTAGACCTGAGTGGTGAATTGTATCGGCTTTACGTGCTGAACAATTAGACGGAGTAGAAACGTGCTGTTGTATCGTACGATCGCACGAGCCCGGTCACCCATCCCACGTGTCCTCTCTGCACTAAACGCTCTCTTGGATTATCATTGAGATTGTGACCTATTTGTGGGTAAGTAGACTACAATCTAATCAAAATATCTGTGTAATTGAGAGCGTCATTGTTAAGTTTGTTTATTATTGTATTGACATTTGTTTATTGTTGAATAATGAAATTGTTTTTCACCTACCTATTTGACATTAAATGTTTCTTACTTTTACTATTTCTGTCATATTTAATTATTGTAATTAGGCCCGTGTTAATTAAAGTAAATAAATAAATGTAAATGAACTTCTTTATACTGAAGAAGTAGTAGGGGCAAGTCTGAGTACATAATCATTAATATCATTAGTATTTGAGGTGACAGGTTGATATTTAAAGAGGTATACTTCATAAAAATAGATCTGACTCGAGACTCGAGACGTAATATTTTTATTTACGACTCATCTCAAATTAATTCCATTGAACTTTATAATAAAATTTAACTTTTGACCTTGTTATAGAATCTTCTTCCTCAATCAATTTATAGTTATGATAACTATAACAGGGATATTAAATTGATTTGCTTCTTTACTGCAAAGGACGTTATATTTTGAAGGGTGAATGAAGGCTATCAAGAGATTAGACAATG
The DNA here is from genome assembly GCA_951804965.1 of Horisme vitalbata. Classification (NCBI taxonomy): domain Eukaryota; kingdom Metazoa; phylum Arthropoda; class Insecta; order Lepidoptera; family Geometridae; genus Horisme; species Horisme vitalbata. The sequence goes on from OX638099.1 coordinate 19,002,446, forward strand.
ATCCTTTTTTCGCTACCTCGAAACAACTGTGATCTTCAATACTGAAGAATCGTCAAAAACTTACTTTACAAATAGAAAACCAATCGGTCTTGCAAGTATCGTATATGCACTTTATCTTATATTTTTCGAGATTTTCAAGATTTTGAAAAAACTATTTTGATAATGCAACGCAATATTAAAAATTCCAAAATTTGTGTATGTATTGTGTTAGTTTGTTTGTTACCACTAAACTACGTAATGGCTGAGTGGATTAGGATAAAATTTAAAATTTTAGTACATTGTTTGTGATCTGGATAAACACAAAGGCTACTTTTTATCCAGATACCATGCGTGTGGTGTCCTCAACTATGTCACTGAACCGTACCGCCCAGCGTTGGGATTATGGGCATATTCCCCTTATTACAGGGGAGGCCTATCTCAGCAGTGGATTAAATAGGTGTTGCGAGCGGAGCCGTGGATGCTTGTTTATTGTTGTTTGTTTATTCTTCCACAGTACTAACAATACAAAATCTGCAACTCAATTTCTCCGGCGCAAGGGCACATATTCCTATTTGTTACGCAATGATGAGCGCGCGCCGTTCGCCAGACGTATTGCACCGCGTGGGAACCGGTCTTGCATTTATGCACGTGGATTATAATTTCACGTTTTGTAATCTTATCGATTAGTTGTGGTAGATCCGGCAAAAGGTTTAGGCCCCTCTATTTTCTCGGATGAAGTAAGAAAAGGAAAGTCCAAGGGATGTGAAACGTAAGTTTGCTAATTGGGAGGCCAAAGGATTCCTTCCTTCCTTCGTATGAGCTAGGGGCCAACTCTGGCGTTGGAGTTTTTGGCCTCCGACATGGCTCAAGCATCAGAGATGAGTCGCAGCATCAACCTCTTTATTGACAGCCCATCCTATAACCCCCTAACCGTCTTATGGCATTCATAATACAGGAGTTCATATTCTTTGAAACGAGTAGTGGATAAAACTCCACGAATCCCCATTGGCTGTCCATTTAGTGTATATTGGGGATATGTGAATTGTCCATCGGTCACTACCTAATTAATCAGTTGTGATTTGAGCATGATTTAATTACATGTATTTTGTGACTAATTAAACATGGAACTGATGTTGTTGTTGAACATGTTTTATGCAAATAATCAATTATGATTATGATTATGATTATGATTATGATTATGATTATGATTATGATTATGATTATGATTATGATTATGATTATGATTATGATTATGATTATGATTATGATTATGATTATGATTATGATTATGATTATGATTATGATTATGATTATGATTATGATTATGATTATGATTATGATTATGATTATGATTATGATTATGATTATGATTATGATTATGATTATGATTATGATTATGATTATGATTATGATTATGATTATGATTATGATTATGATTATGATTATGATTATGATTATGATTATGATTATGATTATGATTATGATTATGATTATGATTATGATTATGATTATGATTATGATTATGATTATGATTATGATTATGATTATGATTATGATTATGATTGATTATTTGCATAAAACATGTTCAACAACAACATCAAAAACTCCGAAAGATGTCATAGTAAGTTTCTCTAACTACCTTAGAGTAAGATAGTTCGTTTGGCTGTCAATTATATGTAGTATGAGTCATCAAATTGAGTTCAAGCATTCCCAGCCAGTTGCAGTACTAACAGTTTTTTTCACACAGGATAATAGTTATAAGGTTCAGTTTGATTATATACCGTCTCGAGTGTATCTATGCCGAATGGGACCAGTGGACAACACACCTCGTGCGCCCTCTGCAGGCCTCTCCTCAATATTTCCATAAGTCCGTCAAATCGATTTAGTGGCGCTATTTTTAAATTAATTCTCCTAGGACAGTGTAGATGGTGTACCTGGTATCAACAAACGACCCCATCACTAGACCCTACATTATCATTGGTGCGCAACGAGGAATAAAAACTTAACTTTTATACCTACTGAATAAAGCGCACCAAAAAAGTAGGAAGTACTTTGGTGCGCTTCATTGGGTGCGCTACGAGGAATGCCTCAGCGTGGCGTGCGGGGATAAAAACAAGATATATTATTATATTAGTTATTATAAGTTTTATTATCAGCATATGTCATCACTGCAGGGAAAAGGCCTCGTTCATCCCCTTCCAGTCCTTACGCACTTGTACTCTAAAGACCCAGTTTATATTCTTAAAAAAAACACCAGAACATAATACATTATTAATATTAAAAATAATTATAAATTATCTTTATAAAAATAGGCAAATCTAGATTAAACTTAATAACAGTAAATTGCAATTTTATAAATCACATAAAATATGAATTTATTTAAGTTTTAAAAATAATTATTGCAAACTTTTTTCATTATACAGTACATTTAAGAACTTTTTGCACACATAAACGCAATAAAGAACTTTTATTTTGACTTTAACGAAAGTAATCATTGTTTGAGTGATTTACCTGAACTGTTTTAAAGCGCAGAATCACAGAGAGCCAATTTTTTGTAGTATGATACTGGTATGATATGATATGAAGTTTATTATAATTAAGAGGTAATTATAATATTTATGAAAAGTAGTATACATTCCGAAGGGCTCATTGATGCAAAAGTACCTACTCCTATAATAGTATGCTGTACTCCTGCCCCATTAGGCACATAAAGTGTGCCACCGGAGCGACGGCGGAGGCGAGACACCGCCGATTTATTGTACATAATTGTGCAGTAACCAGAACATGGCTACTGGTTTGAGGAATCACAGAACAATGAATGTTGCTTCTTAAACTAAAGTAATATAAGCGAGGTATATTTTACGCCTGTTTATTTATAGGATGTTGTAGTCTAATCAGTGGTATAAAACTAAAGGGCTGAAAAATACTGATTGGGAAAAAGGTGGTTGGATTAGAAATATTTTGCACGGCATTTACACAGCGTGTTTCTATTATATTATGTGTAACATACGGATAAAAACAACTAATTTTAGTTTTCTGAGACGGAAAGAAATAACTATAAGAAAAAAATACTATCCAATCGGTCTATTCAAAACATTAATGGCCTTACGTAGAAAAATTTGAATAAACGATACTTAAAGTATTGTCATCTATCATTGTTGGTTAATGACAAGGCTAGTACACATGAAAGTGGATCATAGGTTTATTTTCTATACCTTAGATTAGTCAAATAATAAATACAAGAATGAATGAATGAATTAGTTAGTGGAATCCTATATTAGAACGGAACAAATATTGCCACTGTGGGAATTGAACTTGCACCCCTCGCCTCTTAGCCAACGTAACATCACCGAAAATGCATATGGTTTCTCATAGCGTCATTTTCTACCCACATAAAACTGAGCTGAGCACTAAGGTGGCTTTCTAACATAGCTGAGAGTAAAAACCTACCATTGAAAGTAAAATTCATATTTCTGCCGAGGAAAAATACATTCGTCGCTTGAGCTCCTCGCACGGTTCTCGTGGAAATCTGCCCCGTGAAGTTCGGTACGCAAGATTGTTATCAGCCGCAATAAAACTGCGATTCTGACATTCAATGTTGCCGGTGTCATCACTACTGAATTATTTTACTGATCACCTCGACACCGGCTCGCAGTTTACGGCTCTGAACTTGGAATATTATCCGAGAATTCAAATTATCAAAATATTCTTTTGTTTTTGCTTCATTTATTAACAGACTTCAATGTTTTCTTCAGCCAAGAAATGATTTATAAGAAGATTTTTTTATACAATGCCACAATTAGTATAAGTTGGCGCACCTGAAGCTATTTGGCTGCGCAATAGAACTTTTAGGAATTTTTAGGTCCACCAAATTATAACTGTACTGTGGCACTGTATTTTGTATTTTTTTGTGTAGGTATTTTAATAGTCTCTCTTAAATTCCCGTACTTATAACCGCTACATAAATTTAACCACTGAATTCAACAGACGTTGTCCTGTCCAAATATTTGAGATCATACAAAAATCTCATAGAAAAATAAGCACTTTCAGATTAATGAGTATTATTCCAATTTTCCAGAAACTTCTCAATTTTTTCTTTCCTTAATAACTTTATTCGGGCTACAAACATGTCAAGACAGTCGAGCTTTCCTCAGTGATGCTCTGACCAACGAACAACATTACATTTTTAATATAAAGACAATCATTGTAAAGATTTTTTTTATTTTGATGTATTTTTTTCATAACATTTTTTTTTATTCATACTAGCTTCCAACCGCGGTTCCGCTTGTGTTAGTATAAAAAGACGCCTTCATTGCTGCTCTTTCACTACATATGTAGTTATATACAAAACTTTCCGCACAATAGTTTTGGGATCAAAGAGAAAACTTAAAAACACATAAATTTTACAACTAAACATTCATTTTTGTAGTTATATGGTTTCTTCGATCTTCGAATGAGCTAGTGGCCAACTCTGCTATTGAAGTTTTTAGGTCGCCCGAAGGCCTCCGACATGGCTTACAAATTTAAAACATGTCCAACATCTTAACGTGTCTTCAAATTAAAACTAAACGGTCATCAATCCAAGTATTGATCAGGCGGAGTGTTGCTTAGCCAAGATGATTGATATCTGTAATAAATAATACAAAATGGTGTTAAACGTAATCTCTGTGATAAAGCTTGTTATAAAAATTCTGATTATTTATATGACAAAAAGCTTGGGATATAAGTATAATGGTACTACCAGACGTAAAAAAAAATATAAGCCCAGAATTTCTTGCCAATTCTTCTCTGTTTGGCCGCGTTACGAATTGGTATAAATTACAAAAAATAACTATTCAAGGTTCCTACTAAATAAATGAATTTTGACTTTTAACTTTTGTTTAACCAAGGACCTTTTTAAACTTTTTTCGAACCTTATAACGCCATCCAGTAGATTCGCAAGCACATAAAGATGGTTGCTGTGACATAACTGCTACTGAACTCCTTTTGAGGTGGCCCTTTGCTTGTATGCGGTTATTTTTATCCTATGTGGGCGAATCTTTAAGTCATTTAATTTAACTGTCTTAATCATCATCTTCATCATCTTTTCCGTGTTATTATTGGCACACCATGTTATCTGTGTGTTAACGTACCGCATTATTTATTTATTTATTTCCAATATCTCTGTCACTATGCATTTATTTTATCTGTGTAAAGGTAATTTATAAAAATATAAAGGGGAAAAAGGTACTATAATTTATGGTAATATAACCCGAAGTATTAGAAATAGCATCCGTATAAGTAACCCTAGGAAAAAAGATTTTAAAAAGAATGTTGTTTTGTATGAACTGGATGTTTATGTCAAAGCTTAATGGCTTTGACATAAAAAATCCAGTTCTTTAGTAGTATTAGAACAATAAGACAATTCTTATTGTTCTAAACGTAGCCCAATGGAAATAAGTACCTAGCTGTTAGAAACCTATTTTGCTCCCGTATTTTGAATAAGAACTATGTTCCTATTAGGTAGGTAGTTGCTAATCCCTTGTTATTTGATTAATTTACTTCAAATGTTTGTCCATACTGCATTTTATAAGAATTGTAGAATTGTAAATTTTATTTGTAGAATTGTAATAAAATGGCGAAATTGAAATTCTCAATGTTTGTTCGCGATCACGCAAAGACTACTAGATAAAATTGTTACCAAATCATCAATCATCTTAATAAATTACGATACAAAATCGTTAAGTAGGAAGTTCTAATTAAAATTATGTAAATACAATCCCGCGGAAAATTTTGCCATAAAACATTAGGTACTTATTATTAAGTTTTCAAGTTCCATCCCTTCGACCTTTGAGGAGTAGCAGCGATATCTGGGTCACCAGTGGACCACGTGACCGGACATGTTAGAACCTTTACCGAGAATGAAGAAGAGCCAAAGATTCTAAGTTCAAATGTCACAGCTCGTCCTTGCCGTGAAACGGTGCGCGGGCGCAGTATAAAAACCCACTCCCGCATCAACAGGCCATCAGTCGCTCGCTTGCATCTCAATCAAAAACAGATAAAAAACAAAAAACTCAAAAATGAAATCGGTACGTTAATTTCCGCATTCTGCTTATGGATTTGTGTGTGTGAATTTGGATCGGTATTTAATATATTAACCCAAATAATTTTGACACCTGGTCAGTTATCTCGACTGTAGACTAAGCAGAGCGTGGTTTCAGTGCTAGAACACCTGCTCCATCTAAATGTCTAGGCACTACAACGACCACCTAGGGTCAGCGCGTAAAAGTTGCCAGCTGCATCATCATAGGTTTCATTGCCTGGTTTAGCATTGTTTTGTAATAGTATTTTGTTATACAGTTCATCGTATTCGCCCTGTTCGTGGCCGCCGCCGTCGCCGCCCCTGCCAACCCCGAAGCCGACGCTAAGATCGTCCGCTTCGAAAGCAACAACATCGGAGTCGAAGGTTATAATTTCGCGTAAGTATAAAATCGAAGATGTACAAGATTTATCGAAATGTGCTTTGTATTTCATTATCAAAAATAATAGCATTATAAAGATCGATAGATAGAATATCACTTTATTGTTTTCCATAAACTCAATAACAAATTAAAAGATATAAAAACACAATAGCGCCCTGCAGAAGTAAAATTCGGATCGCGGGAAACAGCACTCGCCATACTAACCCGCACTCCGAAACGTACGTGTAGATGCGCGGGGCTGACAGTCCGATCTGGCATGTCGATGCGAAGGCAAATCACACAGTTTTAACCGCGCATCACGTCAGTGATCAGTCCCAGATGCACGGTCCGATCTTTACGTGTGCAGGGTGCTAGTAAATCGATATGATATCGATACATGTAATTTTTCCAAAATCATCGATTCTTTGTCCACATCGTGTTTGTTTAGTATCAAAAAATATGTTTGAACCTGAATATATAATATTTATTCAACCAAATGATATTCGAATAGACGACTTTACGACGATTTTCGATTGTAATTCATGATTGTTTATTCGTTCGCAGTGTTGAGACCTCGAACGGCATCAAGCAACAGGAGGAGGCTTTCGTCAAGGACGCCAACTCTGAAAACCCGGCCATCGAAGTCCGCGGCCAGTTCTCCTACCCCGGCCCCGACGGCGTCACCTACACTGTCACCTACATCGCTAACGAGCTCGGATTCCAGCCCTCAGCCGCCCACCTTCCCGTCCCCCCCCAGTGAAAGGCTAACCACCTCCCACCACTCTAGTCCAAAAATACTCATCCCTCTTCCCCTTTCCATTATTAAATTGCCATCCAAGCGATCTGTGATATGATCACGACTTGTTAATAAACAAATATGTTTTAGTAATTTAATCTGTCGTTTTAGTAGAACCTTTCCATTTCGATGACGGAAACTATGTTTATGGGTGCAGGTGTGCTATAAATGGTGAGATTTTCACAATAGTATTGATCTAGTCGCATATCATCACACGCAATCGTATTATCGCGCCAAAGATCAAAAGCCAGTGCAACGTGATCTAAAATTTGAATGTTGTGGAGCCACTGGCATAAATTACAATAACTCGGAGGAGATTCTGCAACATGTGCATCAAAAACTAATAAATTGGAGTCGTGAAAGAAGACATTCAATTATTTGAGAGAACCTACGACTGTTGATGACACTGTCCATAAATAATTTGAAAACAACATGTACATTGTCACTATGTAACAGTAATTCTTGATTTTTCTCTTTGCCAACATTTTGGAGCTAATAATACGTATTAGTACGTACTATACGCAATTTAATACCTACGTACTATAAATAAATGACTCGAGTTTTAAGTAAAATCATAAGTTCTAAAGTCTACTTCGATAGATATAGTTGAACTAGACCTGTTATGGATTCATATTTGATTAAATCCTAGGGTAAAGTTTTCCTACTCCTAGATATAGATAGATAGATAGATAGATAACTCTTTATGGTACTCACACCAACTTAAACATAAAGTACAAAACAGACAATAAAAAATCATGAAAGTACAATGGGCGGTCTTATCGCTATACTGGGTTGGCGGTAGCAATATATATGACAGATGAAGATATCGTCTGCTTTGATATCAATTTAATGTCAGAACAGCTTTACAGATATAGAATACCAGTCTCAGCAATTAACGGCTCATTATAAATTTAAAGTTGTAACATCCTTGGAATACAAGTTGGAAGATTTCGGACTAAACGATTTTATGCTTTTGATGAACCAATATTATGCAATACGTAGCTTTTATGACTATTATTATGAATACGTTAATTTCTAATATTAAAACGTGCTATTTTAACAGCATTTTAGCAATGCTAGAAAAACGTATAATTTTATGTTTCAAAAAGTCTTTTAGGTTTCTTATTAATATCATAATATTATTTACAACGCCTGAATAGGTGATAATAGCATATATGTATACCTACCTAATTAGAGACGATTAATATCTGTCTCGGCCCAATGGTACTTATTAGCATTTGTTGTTATTAATGACTTATTCGTTCATAGGTATATTCATAGCTAAGCACTAAGATGGGCTAAGTCAGGTAAGTTCATCTATTTACAGGGTTTTATTGTGATGATTTGTCACTTAAACTCGTGGCATCTACGTCTTCTATATAACGAGGCCAGCGTTGGCCGTCAGTTTAATACGAAAGCTTGTTTACTCCGATTTGTCAGATTAATCAAGATGGCTGTCCCTGTCGTTCACAATTATGGAGATAAAAACTACATAGGTCATTGCATCTAATCTAAAGGATATATCCTCTTATATATAAGCAGTTACACAGGGTCAAGTTGTAACAATTTAGTCACTGACCAGGACGCTGTTAGTGCCTGGACATAGTCAAGGCACACACTTTGTCGGCGGCTTGACCCGCCGGGCTTTGTCGGTAGAACTCTCGACGCTTTCTGACCCTGCCAGTGGCATCGGGGACGAAGAAAATATACCCGTATGTGCCGCCAGTAAGTGTGTGGGAGCCTTTAGAAAGAATAGGTTTGCCCAGCACCTACCTACGCCCTCAGCCTAGTTGGCCTACACACAAAAGACATGGTCAATAAGTGTGGAGCTGACTAAACAGCTTTCCTATGATGTTTTACTTCACCGTCTCGAGCATGTGGTGCGCATAAATTTTTCGATACGAAAAAGCATTGGTGCAAGGCTGTGGTGGCCTAGTGGGGATGTACTCTGACTTCTGACACGGAGGTCGTAGGTTCTGAGGAGTATATATATGTATATATATATAGCATTATATAGAATAATACGTATATAGCTGTAATTTATTAATAAACGGTAAATAAATAAATAATGCGTGACGTTATCACACAGCATCATGCAGCCCCAAACTAAGCAAAGCTTGTATTATGGGAACAACGTCGCAAGCTTGTATTATGGCGTTCCTCCCGCCCGCACGAAGCGTTTCGCTGCAACTTTCATCCTTAGAACAGCTAAGGAATGGAATTCTCTTCCGGTGTCAGTGTTTCCTAATCACTACGACTTAGGGGTCTTCAAGCGAAAAGTAAATAGGTACATTCTAGGCAAGCATCTTCGACCGCATCATCACTTACCAACAGGTGAGATGGCGGTCAAACGTAAGCCTATAAACTGTAAAAAAAACAAAAACCACATGACTACTACTTCTATACATAGAAAACACCCAGACCTGTCACAAATATCTGCATTCAATTCAAACATTTGTCCCGCGGGAATCGAAACCGGAACTTTCTGTCTCAAAGAGACCTTCGCCCACTGCGCCAAAGAGCTCGTCAAATCATTAATGAATCGGTCTTAAAGCCATAATAGATAAAGTAAACATTTTATTATTGTAGGTATAATATTGTAATAGGTGAGCAACAGTAATAATTTATTATCAAAGATCACACGAAAGGAGATGCGTTTTCGCAAAGCGTTTGACCTTTCGAAGAAGACGCGTGCCCTTCACCTTGTTACGCAAGTGGGTAAAACGCTCGTGGCGTATGAGCTTGTCCGGAAATACAGCGGGGAGCGATTTGATAGGAACAACGTCGTTACGTCATACGTCGTTGTTTTGACTAAGTGACGTAACTGACATTTTGGGGTATAATGTAACTTTTATTCTAATCTAATATTTATTCTATTTTTTTAAAATCTTATAATGTAACTTTTAATGTACTTTTTAATACGAACCGATCTATCTAATCGATATATATGTATCTTGTACCAGTCACAAGATGTCTGTTGACGTATCTACAGTTATTAAAAATATAAATCCCTCTAAGTGTCGTAAATGGTCACTTACGACTTTTAGTAACATTTTCACACTAAACAAAATTCTCAAATAGAGGCGGAAGTGACATTAATATTTTTAAATTAAGATATTCCTACGATAATTCTAAAATATCACCTTAGTTTGACTAAAATAAATAGTGTTTTTTTAGTAATATTTGAGTAAAATGACTTTTATTTTAAAAAAATATTGGCGTATATTGGTCTTAAAATTTCAGATTTTACCACCGATAATTTAAACCCAAGTCCTAAAATAGTGACGTATCAATCCAGTCCTAAAATAGTAACGTATCTGCTTAAAATTTATTTATTTTAATAACTAATTATTAAAATAACAACAAAAGCATGTTGTCAGGGGGGCGTTGACATAAAATATATTGGTGTTTATTTTCATTTAAATTGATTTATGTTTAGACGTCCTACAATTATTTTTTAGAAACTTCTGGCAGAAAAATGCTTCTGTAAAATTCTAAAATTGTTAGTTACGTCACTTAGTCAAAACAGCGACGAATATAGAAACGTTAATAAACTAAGTATGTGTTTTTACTTGTATGATAATTTTCAACTAGTTACTTAAATAGAAACATCAATCTTGACAAACTGAGTGTAGTGGGAAAGAAAAGACCTCACGGACGATCACCTAGCCTTTGGTATGACCAAGTCAAGGCGCTGACAGGACTCCCTTATGATAACTTTAAACTAAACTGCTCAAAACAAAATAGGGCCCAGCAAGATTTTCCGCAAAAAAAAAATATAAATTTTACGTACTTTTTATCAAAAATTATGTTTATTAAAGAGTTAACAAGTTCAAGAACGACAAAAAACTGTTCACAGAACAGAGTTATAATTGAAAAAAAAAAAACAGATTTCCTTATGAAACAAATATCACAAAATTTCACTGAATTTACTTTTCTCCGATTGTTCATAGTCCATTCAAGGTGTTACGTGCAAACCTTAACCGCGCTGCACGATGCGCTCTGGTCAACTTCAGTCAAACAGCACGAATTCTGGAGCGTTACTGGTCTTCATGGAGCCGATTTCGGATAGTTTGGTCACTCACTCGTGTACCAGTAGCTTCACGTAGGCGATTTTGTAAGGTCTGCGCATTTGTACGGTCACAGTGCGCTCGCGACGTGCAGTAAGTCGTATGTATCGATCTTCCTGGGAGGTGGTGGCGCGCGTTCTACCTGTGCCACGGCTCCTGGTAACACTACCTATGTCCTAAAAGCGTTCCTACACATTTCGGATTGCACGTCGAGACACAACCAAGCTTAAAGCTGCCGATCTCTGTGAACGTCCCTCTTGAATCAAAACAATCGCTCTTGTAGCAGTTTCTGTGTCCATATGACGTCTAGGTAAGCTTTTAAGAAACCATTGTAAGAAACTAATTCAAGATAGTAATGACAGGCGTGACATTGCCGACAAGATAATCAAAATACAAACTGTCCTAATTATAACAGTTCTATAAACCTCAGATAGCTAAAATGTCGTTAAAATATCATGTCACCTCTTTTCATTTATATTATAATTACTTTATCAAGCGTTACAAAATGACATTTTTTTATGAATAAAGGTGTATAAATATGTTTTGTAATTTTTGAATCCATTCCATAAAGGCTTTTTGGGAGGAGTACCCCGTAAGGAAGACCACAAATGCATTGACACGACGATATCAAAAGAACAGCTGGAGTGAAATGGATGAAGATTGCACAGGACCGTATGGCATTGGAGGCCTACACCTTTAGGGTTAAAAGTAAGAAGAAGACTAAAAAGAAGAAGAAGAACATGTTTTGTACAAATGTCGTCAGAGAAGGTTAGCAGAGTTTGTACTAAATATTTTGTCTTTTAATATCTTCATCATCATCATAATCATCAACAGCCTATAGCAGTCCACTGCTTGACATACGCCTCCCCTAATCAGCGCCATTGCGCCCTGTCCTGAGCTCGAAGCATCCAGCTTCTACCAGCAACCTTTCGCAGATCGTCACTTCATCTCGCCGGAGTGCGTGCTACATTCTACGTTTGCTAAGCCCCGGTCTCCACTCAAGAACTAGTTTACCCCAACGGTTATCGAAATCATGAATTTTAATATCTCGAATAAAATCAATTCAAGAGAAAAGCTTATGCTTATAAAAAGCTCACACTCTAACCACACCTCATGAAAATCAAAATTACATCAGCATGTCTAATGCAAGTTAGGCCACTTCATGGTGAGTGACAAACGGACAGATGATCTTTTATGTATACAATTTGATGTCACAGGCTTCGGTACACATGGATATGATGTAATTGACTGACATTTGCTTCGTAATAATAATCAATGGCTAACAATTGAATAACTTTGATATAATATTAATACCAACGTATGGTAGGTATATATTACTAATATTATAACTGGCGAAAGTTTTTGAAATTTGAAAATGTTTATATTTTTCCATCTTCACTCTATAACTAGTCGCACATTACGCTCCTCTGAGACTTTAAATAAAATAAATAAATACATTTTTATTTCAGCCTAAAATCCATATTAAAAAGCAATTTTTAAAACAAGAAATTAATAAAACACGATAATTATAATAAAATAAAACACAAAAATTAAAATTAAATCAAATAAAACACAGAATCATCATCATTACGACACTAGACAACGTCAGTACAGCCAGCCAGTGTCGCATGATGGTGGAGCTGACATCTCCAGCCACAACGGCCAGGAGGCTGTTGGTGCTCCCGCGCAAGCGGCTCACCAGGGAGGCAGTGAGGGACTTAAAGCTTCAAACACCTGTGCACACTTCCACTTTCTATTCCCACTCTTTTACTGTTCAAGCTTTTCGTCTTTGGAATTCTCTCCCTGTCAGCATCGGAACTGCTCAATCTCTGCTCATCTTTAAAAAGCTTCTCTTCAATTTTATTTCATCCGCTTCACGCTTTTGTTCACTGATAACTCCGTCAATTGAGGACCGATTTTTAAAATTCTTTTTTTGTTTAAAAAAGTATACTTCACAAGTGGTTCCATATAAATTTTATTCCTGAGGGATTGGTACTTTTCCCGGAAAACTCAGAAAACCTCATCTTCACTTGTAATTTTCGCCCTATGATCACCAATATCTCCGTCAATTGTGAACCGATTTTCAAAATTTTTTTTGGGACGAAGTAAGAAGTGATTTACTTGAAGTCGGTTTATTTTTTTTTTAAAAAGGCCTACTTGTTAGAGTATGTATATATTTATTTTATTACATATATCTATTAGTTTATTTTAATTATTGAGTTGTACCCATTAGTATGTATTTATTATTTATTAGTCCTATCTATTATTTCTTATTATTATTTGATATTTATTTTGAGCTATGACGACCTCGACAAATGTTTGCATGTTCTGCAGATATTTGTCTCGGGTCCGGGTGTTTTGTATTTATAAAAAAAAGTATATTATGTAGTATATCAATCATGTGGTTCCCATAACACAAGCTCTGCTTAGTTTGGGGCTACATGATGCTGTGTGGTACGTCCAGCATTATTTATTTATTTATGTATAATTATATTAATTTTTCCTAGTCCGCAATGGATTATGATCATCAAGTCCATCCAAAGGTAGTCTGGAAGAGATCGCTCTAAGCGATGAGACCGTCCATTATATTTCATTATTGTTATTGTATATTATTCTATTTGTCTATGTTGGTGTGAGTACAACAAAGAGTTTTCTATCTATCTAACTAATGAAGTGACTGAATAGAATTTTTGCACTTTTTATATAGTTATACACAAGAAACATCACTTATGCTACTGAATACTTATACTTAATACGGATACAACACTTGCGAAGCTACAGGCGGAAGCTAGTGTTTTAAAATTACTAATTGTATTGGAATTTAATCAAATTGCAACAACCCGGAGTCAAACCCGTGAGCAGTGAGCCAGTGGCCAACACTGGTGTCGGAGATTTTTAGCCACCCGAAAGTCTCCGACTTAAAAAGCCGGGACCAACATCTTAACATTCCGAACGAAGCACGGAAGCGCTCAAATCTAAATGTCACTAAACGCTCACCCATCCAAGTAACGACCGGGCGGAGTGTTGCTTAACCAAGGTGATCTGCTAAGAACTTCGGTAGTTAACCACGCCACGAGCGCTTCAGTGTATAGTAGTATTTGTATTAAATGTACTATTTAGTGATGTGCCGGTAGGCTGCGCTGTGCCGCAATCAGCCGGCCATGAAAGCAAATGCCCTTATCTTTTATGCCATTTGGATGGGTGGCATACTATTTTTTTTTTTTACTAAATTTATTTATATACTATATATATTCCAAGTTTGATCCACACGACCGCGACCACGCGCGCATGCATTGTGCCCGCCCCACAATCAGCGTATGCATCGCGAACGCCTCGCGCACGCCTTACACCCGCTTATACTCATGTTATCTCTCCTACTTTGTTTATTTTTAATTATTTGCAATTTGGTAGTAAGTATTATTTTTGTTATTTTATCTTTGATGTTGTGTTTTAATGGTTATGTACCAACCGTTTTTTTTATATTACTGTTTCATTATATATATGTGTGTATATGTATATATATTTATATATAAAATTATTTTTCACTTCTCTTGCTCAAAAAGTGTATCATAATAGTGTAGCTTAGCGGGCCTAAAACTCGAATTTAATACCTAGGGCTAAAAAGTATTTTTTCTTTTTAATTTTTGTCTAAAATCATCCGCCCGTACAAAGCATTCGTTCTCTTACATAAAAACTCGACTTCTTGGTGCTCCGTCAATCTTTTTTTTTTTGAAAATAGAACCGTCTTGGTGATGTTTTATAAAGGTTGATTAAATTTTAATAAAATTTCTGAAAATTGTCTAATTTTGAATTGTTTTATTTTCTCACAATCGAAGTGAAAAGTAGAGTGTTTTACTCGGGCCAAAACCACCCATTATAACTCGGTCTTGTCATCCTCCCTCGCTAAGCTCGGGAGTATAACAACCTCGTATATAATGGGATGGTTTAGTCCCTTGTAAAACAATCTACTATTTCACTTCTCTTGCTCAAAAAGTGTATCATATTAGTGTAGCTTAGCGGGCCTAAAACTTGAGTTTAATACCTCGGGCTAAAAAGTATTTATTCTTTTTAATTTTTGTCTAAAATCATCAGCCCGTAAAAAGCATTCGTTCTCTTGGATAAAAACTCGACTTCTTGGTGCTCCGTCAATCTTTTTTTTTGAAAATAGAACCGTCTTGGTGATGTTTTATGAAGGTTGATTAATTTTTAATAAAATTTCTGAAAATTGTCTAATTTTGAATTGTTATATTTTCTCGCAATCGAAGTGAAAAGTAGAGTGTTTTACTCGGGCCAAAACCACCCATTATAACTCGGTCTTGTCATCCTCCCTCGCTACGCTCGGGAGTATAACAACCTCGTATATAATGGGATGGTTTAGTCCCTTGTAAAACAATCTACTATTTAAGGAGATTTGTTTGGTAGGTTAGTTGTTTTTTTTTTTATGTATACTTTTCTCTTTTGTTGTTCTTTTTAGTTATGTTCATGCACGCCAACCATTATTTTCTACCTATCTTGGTTGACTGGCAGAAAATGCTTCCTAGCATTAAGTCCACCAATTGTACTATTATCTCTGTAAAAGTGCAATAAAGAATTAAATAAATAAATAAATATACTCATGTACTGGGTACCTAGCGCGAGTTTATTTACCAGCTCGATCGCGTTTGCGTTTACGCAAATTTGTATGAAAAGGAGTCAGTACCACACGTCTCTCAATAGATGGCGCTACCTCGATTCCAGATAAATTTGCGTAAACGTAAACGCGATCAAGCTGGTAAAAAACAGTTAGTGACTGGCTGGACTACTTTGTTCGCGAGGCGGGCGCGAGGCGAGCGCAAGGCGTGTACGGTTAGACTTCGATAAATACAATTTGAGATCTATTGAGGTGTCATAAGACTCAAATTATACACAACAAATTTCAAAGCGGGTTCTGACGCGCGTGACATGCGCTTGGCGGACGCGGGTCGTCTAAACGCAGCGTAAGAGTTATTAACTATAAATAAATGATACTGGACACACGGCATCATGTAGCCCTAAACTAAGCACAGCTTGTATTATGGGAACCATATGATATTCTACTTATATAATATTTTTTTGTAAATACATAAAAAACACCCAAACCTGAGATAAATATCTGCAGATAATTCAAATATTTGTCCCGCGGCGGAAACCGAACCCACTACCATCTGCGTTTCGGCAGACCTTCGCCCGCTGCGCCACAGAGGTCGTCAAATACTATAAAATACAATGTTATGAATTGGGACAAAAATAAACGAGGAACGAGTGTCAAAGAAGGTATTACCTTCCTTGACACTCGTTTATTTATCCTTTTACGATATTCTTGCGAAGTAGTCCCCATTGAGTGTGACTTTTAAAAACTTCGACACGATTTTGAAATAACTAGGTATCATCGAAAACAATAATCTACGTATATTAATTTCCAGAGTATAATGTAATTCATATAAATAAATAAATAAAAAACGCAATAAACGAACAAAAAAAAGCTTAGAGAAAGAAAAATTATTGTAAATTAGGTTAATTATTGTAGTTTAGTAGAACTATTTAAGACAAAATAAAGATTATGTGTGATACTAAAAACGTGATTATAAAAGTTTGTTAGTAGAAATAAGTATTGTTAAGACATTGTTGATTTTTACTATGATTATATTGGTAATTTAGTTTAATTATAATTAGTAATACATAACTGATTATAATTTAACTAATGAAATAATTATAATTTTGTAAATAATTTAGTTATATTAAAGACCATAACAATTATTTTTTCTTTTATTTTTTTCTAACATCCAATGTTGCTATAAACATTATTAAATAGCTCTTCCTGCTTAAATTACCTATGTTATTATAATATGATGCACTACAGAGAACAACATAATACCACGAAGTAGGAAGGAATTATTTTTCCAGAAATCCCCACCACTACGTCGTAGCTGACTACGGCGTAGCTGGTGGGGATTATTGGGAAAAAATCCAATAATCCCCACCAGTGGGGCGGCTTGGTGGGGATTTCCGGAATAATTCACTTTTTTTTAGTTACCGCTTTACACTATACTTTCACTCTACATAGTACGTATAATAATAAAAAAAACATAGTATGCATCTGTAATTGGCAGTAGATATGTTCTATTTACCATTTTAGTATTATATCCTTACCTATGAAATTGACGTTTTTTCACTCTATTTTATTTTCTACATATTTTTTTTATTCGAAAATTATATAATTTATATCCTGAACGTAACATTGTTGCAATGATTGTAAATTCTATAAACACTATTATTTGGAGAAGTTTACACCCAAAAAATTAAACTTAAAATCATTTCATTCTCTGTGGCGCAGTGGACGAAGGTCCGCCTGAGACGCAGAGGTTGCGGGTTTGATTCCCGCCGCGTGACAAATGTTTGCATGTTCTGCAGATATTTGTCTCGGGTCTGGGTGTTTTCTATGTATGATATGTATGTATTTATAAAATAAGTTATATATCATCATCATTATCATCAGCCTATAGCAGTCCACTGCTGGACATAGGCCTCCCCTAATGAGCGCCATTGCACCCTGTTCATATACGTAATATAAGATAAGATAAGATAAGATAATATATCAATCATGTGGTTCCCATAATACAAGCTCTGCTTAGTTTGGGGCTACATGATGCTGTGTGATAATGTCCAGCAGTATTTATTTATTTATTTTTTATTTATTCATTTATTTTTTTATTTTGTATTTTGTATTTTTTTAGTTCTTTATTTATTGATTGATTTATTTATTTATTTATATGGTGTCGCTGACAATGCTTAAATTCGTTGTATTTTTTTTGTTTCCTTTTATAAATAACACTACGCATACTTTTCACAGTATTGTCCGAATCATACACACATAATTTTAGGGGAGGAGGATTTGTAGTAAAAAATAAAGTGGTCTCTAGAGATATATCCACATAAGGGTAAAAGTCTTAATACTTTATTTTTTGTAATCGTATCGGGTCTTGTAAGCCACGCTTTTACTCAGCAAGCCGGTTTGACTCAGTGATTATGTAGTCATCTTCATCGCGAATAGGAAAGTGAATGTCAAGGCCGCCACGTCATTCAGCGGTTCATAGTTACATAGCCAAAATTCCTCCCGGTTTTTATTTTATCAAAATCCTGTAGGATTTTAGAGCATAATAAGTGCTTTCTAAATGTCAATCTATTTTCTCTATCTCTTCTCTATTCTCTCTCTATCATTAAATAGTATAACAAGTCGCAATTTGCGTTTATCTGTTTAGGCGCTTAGTTCTACGCAACGGATTTTGATTCGGTTTTCGCAATCATTTAGAGAAATTCTTCAATTTTTTCAATTTTTTTTACTTTTTACATTACTTTTAATGTTCCTCTCCTTCACACTTTTAATGTTCCTCTCCTTCACACTTTTAATGTTCCTCTCCTTCACACCAAAACAACTGCATAAGTTTGAACTGAAATTTTGCACATAATGTAGACCAAAAATTCATAGTTAGCTACTTTTCACCCGGATACCACGAGAGCGAAGCCACGGGCGGAAACCAGTAGTTAATAACTCATTCGAATTCGTAAGTTTCGCTGTTCGATTACGGTTGAATTTTATGTGCTATATTAATAGGCAGGCCAGCCTGCCACTGGTTCTTCCATGGAAGGATACAATATAGAGAACAGATTGGCTTACGAATAACACTAATGATTGTAATAAAATTGCACATTTCAAAAATGTACAACACATCTTAAATATTTTTTATAAAGGCAAAAAGAGTAGAAAAGCAATGAGGCCGTTTCCCTGCTGTTGAACAGCAATGGCTAATTAATTATTATAATTTGGAACGATAATTCAGAATCGAAACCCAAGCCAACCTCACCTGCACGTGGTGCACCATGCTTACTAACATACGGGGCTCTGGTGCACGGCTGATTGCGGCATAGCGCAGCCTAACATCAGCGCAGCTAAATCTCCTGGCCGCCGACAGGCAACAACGTCGGTGGTGCGAGAAGTTGTACCTATTATGCGCATATCCTCTATTATAAAGGGAGGCCTATATCCAGCAGTGTACTGATATAGGTAGGCTGGTGTGAACAGTAATGTACACAATATAATTAGGAAGAATAACGATTTAGTATATTCAAATACTAGAATCAGTCGCCAGTTAAAATTACGATATATATATGTAACTTTGCAAATCAGAGCTTATATTAAAGAAACTTAATAAATAAACCATTTAATTTTATAAACTAGTTTATAAATGATTAAATAATAATCCCTATTGTTACAGAATCAGGTATTGGCATGTAAAGTTTAAAGGATGATCCATTCAAATGTATGCAAAGCGTTTTACACGAGAGTATATAAGTGTGCGGACCTCTTGTCAGACCACATTCGGAGCATCCTCTTCCTACGAGACACCCCACCACCAACACCAACATGAGATCCGTAAGTTTTAATTGATCAATAATGGTCACAGACTTTAAATCTCTCACTTGTTCATCATTATCATAGTATATCCTGCAAATTTATTTTAACTTATATTTACCGTTTTCATCTTAGATATACATATTTATTATTTGTTGCTGTATATGACTACCTACTGACAATGCACAGCATAAGCTTGAAAGCCGGAGAATATAAATTTTGAGGGTAGCCTGTTTCTTTCATAGTATGGTTGTCCTGAAATTATTATTATAATTAATTATTTTTATTTTATTTAAATTCAGGCACTGAAGGGGGCAAACCTGTAGAGGTTTTTCCCGGTTTTTCTTGCAGACGATGCGCCCACCATTAATAAACATAAAATATATTTAAATAGGCCATTTTATTAGACTTATACAGTTCAAAACAATCATGTCATTGCAACAATTTACCTTCAGAAATTAAAAAATTTTTTTAATTAAATTTTCAGTTTTTGTAATATTACTTCTAAAAAAGGAGATTAAGACGGGAAATTTACTAGCTACCGCCCATGGCTTTGCTTGCTTTGTACCCGCATAAAAGAAGCCTTTGATCCTGGACTAAAACCGCTCAAGAGCAAAATATCGACTCAACAGTAGTTTAAGTTTGAAGGAAGTTTGTATTATCATTATTACTCTCATCAATATACTAAAAAACTATAAGTCATTGAGCAGGCTTGGAAGCTGCAACGTTTCCCCTGTAGGTGAAGCAAACGGCGCTTAGTCGTGAATGCCCGAAAATTTCGACAAGGCTCGGTAGCGCAGTTGGATAGCGCGTCCCGGTATTGATGACCATATTTAACAGATTGTAAATAAAAAAAAAGAGGGCATCTATGTCTGTGGAAAATGGGAAAGAAGCATGCAGGCGGTGTTTGCCCGTAGAACGTCTATTATAAGATACTTATTTTTATAGGTTTATTTGAAGCATAAATGTCAATGTATGCATTGATACAGTATCAATGATCATCATATTGAACCTTTACAACCTAATCTTCTGTAGGAAATTATCATTGTCAAATAAATTGTACAATTATGTTAATTGAGTAAGTAATCATTATTCAAAACCTTCTGACTCCTGCTAAAGGTGTTTCTTATCCACTACATATTTCACAGGGGAATTAGTTTATTTATATTCATATTAACATTCATTATTAGTTGCTGAGGTCATATTGTATTAATTGTATTAATGATGGTATTCATTATTTCTAGTCCGCAATGGATAAATTTGTGCTTATTGATATATCACCATCGTCTGCTAGTCTTTTAAAATCCATTCCAGCAAGGTTGATTCAAGATTAATTTATTCATAATATTTGGTTGTCTGGACGAGATCGCTCTAAACTATAAGACAGCCCTTTGTACTTTCATTATTGTTTTTGTACGTTTTGTTAGGTTTTGTACGTTTTGCTAGGTTGCTAGGTTTTAGTATAATGTCAGTTAAAAATAAAAGTATCTTAATATATTTTGCCTCATTAGGGCGTGCAAATAAACAAAAAAAGTAATGGGCTATAAATAGCGATAATATACACTTTTTTTATTAGTATAAGTATGTAAGCTTTCAGTTTAGACTGCATGTTGGCTGTCTGTTAGAAAATTAACATATTACCAGACATTAGTATTTAACAAGTATGCAAGCAAGGATCTATCACTGACATTTACCATAACCGACTTCATTACGATACGATAACGAACTTTTGAAACATGATTACTTTGACGTCGATTATTGTAATCACACGATCTATACGCAATGAGTGGATTGCAAGCACTACTGTTTCTTCACTACCTACTTTACTCAAGCAGTTTCTTAAAAAAATGATCTGTAAACATTTATATTTGCTTGTTTGAACTACTGTGAGTGACACATAATCTTCAAAATTCAAATTATTGTAAAGAATTATATAGTTTTGGCGTTAAACAAAGTAAGTAAGTTTGTTCATAGTCTAAATATGTAGTAAGTTAACTAAAAATAACAGATTTATAGTTTTTTTTTACTACAAAACAGAATTCATGAGTATAATGTCTTGTGAGTTCTTGCGATCTGTACCTAATCTTTTCATTTTATGGTTATACAGAATAAAACTCCTGAGCTTAGATTAATGTTAAGTAGGAACTTAATAGCTTAATATTTAGTTTTTTTATTTGCATAGCTTTGTTCCTACACTGCCACGTGTTCCAAAATAAATGACTTTATCTATCTATTTAGATTAAATTCAAATCGAAGTCAATACCGACTCGTGCGACGAATCCTAACGAAGAACAGTAAACCTTGACATTTGAATCTTCACATAATTATGTCGTATCTACCTGAATAATAAAGATTAAGAAAAAATCCGATAGGTCACCAATTCGTGGGAATTTAAATAGTGTTTAATATACGTGTTTGATGTTCACGAATGAAGAAGAGAGAGGTTTTGCATACCAAGTGGATAAAATAATTCAGTAGCTACACTATCTATCTGTATATAAAAACAAGCTAGTTGACTGACTCATCAACACACTGCCAAAACTATTGATACTAAAAATATGTGAGCATGAGTTTTTTTGAGACATAGAGACTCAATAAGAGGCAATTGGAAATTCAACCCCTGAATACCTAAAAACGGGGGTGGAAAAGTTTGTATGGGGACAAGAAAAACTTTACCTGTTGAGTTGAAAAGCACAGAATCCCATTCCAAATAAATAATTGCCTGTTTAATCATTCTTCGAAATTCGACGTAGAAGTAGTGTAAATTGCATCTAAATATAAAACTTGTTTGTAACGGATAAAAAAGGACAGGACATTGAAAATCGACTTATGAAAGTGGAGATGAGTGGGACACATTGCGCGGCGTGGTGATGACAGGTAGAGCAAGACATTGTCGGAATGGTGGCCGAGGGTAGGTCAAAGAAGCGTCCGCAAACCACAGACGTTTGTGCGACTAGAGCGTGGTGGACAGTACAAACTTCGGGAGCCCTGTATCCAGCAGTGGATAAAGTCAGACTGTAGATGATGATGAAAAAAGTGTAGGTTTATTTTTGTTGGAATTTGGCTCTACTCTGGTAACTGTGCCTTTTACACGGAATTTAGTTAATAAACCAAAGACAGTGAATGAGACCGGATGAGATGTCCCGCACGTAATGTTTTCTGTGATTTTGATGTTAACTTAATATATATTTTTTTACAGTTCATCGTATTCGCTCTGTTCGTGGCCGCGGCCGTCGCCGTACCCGTCTCTGATAAGGAGGCCACAGTCTTAAAATCCGAACAAGACAACATCGGAGTCGAGGGATACGTCTTCGGGTAAGTTTCCAATCTTATTCACAGGTTTGTTAATATTAACCTTACTTATAAAAGTTAAAAAACTATATGCAAAACAAGCAAGCGTGTTGCAGCATATTTTGTTTCCGATGTAAGACGGTACATTCGGTCTTGTCTTAGCACGTTTATATCCGGACAATTGATTATTTTGAATAATAACGTTCTAAAGGAGCAAACCTCTGTCTCGTCCAATTACTTTTACATTTCAATATTCAGTTTTACACACAAATGGGATTTTAAAATCAAATTTAAAAAGTTTTTTATTTATTTTTATATTCACGGGCGCTATTACACATAAAATGGTGGCGATTATGTATGTAGCGCAGCTTTTTAACTCAAACTACAATTTTAACGACAAAATATAGAACCGCAAGAAATATTCACCCGGTTTGCTTGATTGATTTAATAATCCATTGTTTTTATCATTTGTAGCTATGAGACCAGTAACGGCTTATCCGCTCAAGAGACTGGGAAGCTCAAGAACGCCGGCACTGAGAACGAGGCCATCGAGGTTCGCGGCCAGTTCTCCTACACCGGCCCCGACGGCATCCTGTACGCTGTTTCCTACCTCGCCGACGAGAACGGATTCCAGCCCTCAGCCTCTCACCTTCCCCAGTAAATGGCTAACCTCCAACAACTCCAAGCCCAGGGTGCCCATCTTCCCTAGTAAATGACCACCCCCTCCCCCTACTCTAGTCTCAATCTACCAAGAGGATGTTCATCACCGACTGATCCTTGGATCTTTGCAAATAGCGGATAGGTTAGCGAATAAATGTTTTGGTTTTAATGAATGTTTTTAATAACTAACACTGTCTTATTATAGAACATTCAGGGCTAAGATTAGATAAATCAGCTACGTTAGACAAAATATCCAAGCACATGGGTAACAAAACATATTTATAAAAAAACCACTCATTGTAGTCGAAAACGGCTTGGAGAATTATTACAAAACACTATTTTGAGCCATAATAGCGCCCTGCACACGTAAAGTTTGGACCTCGGGAAACAGCACGCGCCATTCCAACCCGCACCCCGAAACGTACGTGTAGATGCGCGGGGCTGACAGTCCGATCTGGCATGTCGACGCGATGGCAAATCTCACAGTAATAACCATGCATTACGTCAGTGATCAGTCCCAGATGCGCGGTCCGATCTTTACGCGCCATTAGCACGAGTGTTTGATCCGCAGTCCAAACCGTACAGATTGGACTGCGGTTTGGAACGCAGTCCCGATGCGCAGTCCGATCTTTACGCGTACAGGGCGCTATTTAGTCCATCTAGTCCATAGATTTAGGTCCAGTTTCACCATACTCTGTTAGTTAATTAAATGCCCTGTTAATTGTTTTAACAGATTGTTAAGGTTAACGAGTGTTCCAGAATGTGCTAACGATTGATTAGTTTTCTTAATCAGTTGTTAAAGTTAACGGCTGCCCCACAGGTCCGTTAAATTGTTAACAGACGATTATTATTACAGTCAAGAATTCAAGATGGACATGGCGTAAAATTTTATTTTCGAAAACGAAGATATTTTAGACAATTTAGATGATTTGGACAATTTAGTAAAACGTCCTAGAATTTACAAAGAACGGCGAATGTATTTCGAAGAATATGATGACATTGATTTTTGCACGAGGTTTCGTTTATCGAAAGAATCTGTTTTGAATGTATTACAATTAATTGAAAACAAGCTTGAATACCCATCAGATCGGTAAATTCCTAATTTGCTTTACCTATGTAGGTAGGTACTTTGTAAAGGTATATGACATTATACCTTAACTTATTTTACTATTGTCACCTACATAATTATTGAACATAACCTCTATTTGTTTACATGAATGAATCTATTTCACCTATAAATCAATTTTTTTGACATTAAGATACTATGCAACTGGTTCGCAGCAAATCACTGTAGGAGACTATTGTGGAACAAGCAAGTCTACATTTCACAGAATTATACATAAAGTAGCCGCAGCAATAGCCTCCCTCAGCCGTGAATTTATCAAGTTCCCTGAGTCAGGGGACTTAAAAATTTTTAAAAATTAAAATGTTACAAACAATTTAAACGATTTGTTTAAAAGTTAATTGCACCCTATTAAAGGGGTTGATCTTCAACCATCTGTAGTAAACAATATTTATACAATATTTTAAACCAATTAAACGAAACGGTAAAAGATTTTTAAGATCCAATAAGTAATCCCAGTTTCACACGATCTTAGTACTCGATAATAGTAACAATACTTATGCCAAGTTTAAAATGTTAAACTAATTCATCGACACATTTTACCACTTTTCACCCCATTTGGGTGGAGTAGTGGGAATTTTTCCCAAATATTATTGACTTTCATTACTTAGAAAAGCGTTTGTTTAAGAGATTCTTACCACACATTATGATTCTCCCTTAAAAACTTCTTCAACTCATTTCACCCCCTCAAAAAGTTTTATTGAAAAACCTGGTATGGTTATTACTTTATATTCAAAGTATTCTAATGAACTTTCAAGCAAATCGCATCATGCGTCAAGATTTTCCCATACAAATTTAAAATAAACTTCATTGCACTCCCCTCGAAGGAAAGTTTAAATTTTGATTGATTATTATTATTTATTATTATTATTATTTATTGTAAAAAATGCTCAGAAACTAACAGCTAGAGGCCAAAACGTTACAATGAGCTAGTTATAATGATAATCAAATTGGTGAGTAGCTATTTATATAAGTACTATAAAAGACTAATAACAACTTAAAAAACTAATACATATTGTAATAAAATGATGTAGCTTCATGTGGAACATATCAACAAGGGGTTCCTGGGCTATCATAGCATTGAGTAGTGTGAGGGCATGTGTCGTAGGTGCGTACCGCGCGGTGTTAGTACCTACGAGCCGCGGCCGGAGCGAACAGCAGCCGTTTGCGCGCTCGCAGGTACCGGTCCGGTACGTAAATTGCGCATTCAGACAACGCAGTCGGATTATCTAATTTATTACGAAGAAGCAGGAAGTAGTGAACCATAAGAGCTGTTTTGCGTCTTAGTTCAAGCGTATTAAGTCCTACCATACCAGCGACAAATAGCGACGGATACAGATAGGGGTAGTAACCGTATAACTTGCAGTATAGATATCGCGCAAATTTTTTCTGCACTCGTTCTAACATGATTGTATATTTCTTTTCATGAGGATCCCAAACCATCGAATTATACTCCAACCTAGATCTCACAAAAGCAAAGAATAAAGTAATTATCGTTCTCCTATCGCGGAAACGAGATGACTGTCTCATCACAAAACCTAGTGATTTAAAGGCTCTAATGCATGTATCAGCTATATGCGTATTAAAAGTAAGTTCGCTGTCCAATGTAAGGCCTAGGTCTCGTATGAGAGATACGCGCTCGAGACAATCACCCCGAATGTTATATGGGTGCTCATGGGGCGAGCGAGTACGCGTGAAAGTAATCATTTTGCATTTCGCTGTATTAAAGTGTAGACGGTTTTGCTCGCTCCACGCAACTACGCTGTCTATATCGCGTTGAAGAGCCTCGCAATCACCCAGATTCTCAATACCCAAGAATAGTTTCAGATCGTCGGCAAACATCAAACATCTAGCCGTAGTAACCACATTCGGCAGATCATTGATCATGATCAAAAACTGAGTTGGTCCAAGAGTACTTCCTTGGCTCACACCAGACAACGTCAAGTACTGCTCCGATCGAGATCCTAAGACTTGGACATATTGGAAACGGTTTGAAAAATAATCAGAAAATAGTTTTAGCAGATTACGAGAGAAACCTAAGGCTGCAAATTTAGTAAGTAGGACATCATTGTCAACGCGATCAAATGCTTTTTGAAAATCGAAATAGGCCACATCCACCTGCCTACAGAGATCCATCTGTGCAGTTGTGTAATCAACAAAGTTTACGTGGTTAGTTGCAGTCGACCATAAACCCATGCTGGCTGTCATTCAAATGGCATCTGATCTGTTGGGTTATGTGGTAATTAATAATCGACTCAAATAGTTTGCCGAATGCAGATAGTACGGCAATAGGTCTGTAGTTTTCTACCTTCGATCTGACTCCACCCTTGGGTACTGGTGTGACACGAGATATTTTCCAAGTAGTCGGGTATGAGGAAGTCTTCAGACAGAGGTTAAAGATAAACAATAGGGGCACACTTAGAGCACTGATACAGTCTTTAATAACGAATGGTGGTATTCCGTCAGGCCCTGCAGCAGAGTGAGCCTTCAAACGCTTTGCTGAAATCCGGATATCTGACGGGCTAATACTATCCAGAGATATACATGACGAATTGAACTGGCTAGTGGCTGCAAGCTCGGCGTCAGGGGCTGATAATATAGGCTTATGAGTCAAAAAAAGAGATTTAAAATAATCCGCAAAGGCATTTGCAGCATCTTTGCCTGTGACAAATTTTCCGTCAAATTCAAATTCGTCACAGGTTTGACGCGATGACTGCTGTTCCTTGACGAACTTCCAAAAACTTTTGGGGTCTTTACTAATATTATCTTCAGTACATCGGATGTACCTGTCATAGGTTAAATTAATCAACTGTTTTGAACGATACCTATAATATTTAAACATTTCTCTGTTGTATTGATTACCACTTTGTTTAAACTTACGTAGATGTAGATATTTGTTTTCCAAGTTCAATATAATTTCGCGGGTATACCAAATTGGATACTGGAACTGAGCCCCAGATCCAGATATCCTCTTTACAGGGACGTGAGTGGTAATGCAATTATTTATTTTTATGTAGAGAAGAGTAACTGATTCATCAACTGACTCACATGCAAATATTTCCTCCCAATCTACAGAAGCAATAGAGGAGTATAAAGAGTAACAATCAGCCTTACGAAAGTTCCAGTGCGGTGGAACGTCAGTGTCACCGTCATCGTGCGGTGGTACACGGGGCGGTGGCGGCGGCGGCCGTCGTGGTCTCGGAACTTTCACGCACACACTTAGCACGGGATGATACTTATCAATTTTTACCAAAGGGTCGATATCACCACATACACTCACACACTCAGTGCTTAGATTGCTCAGTACCAAGTCCAAAATATTATTATAAGCATTTTTTACGTTATTGAACTGTTTCAATTTACAAAATGTTATCGTATAGTTAAATTGCATATGAACGTTTTGACTGCACGAGTTGAGATTAAAATCACCAACAATAAACAAATCCGTCTTGCTGTATTTAGTTGCAAGATTTTCGAGCACTAAAAACGTATTTAAGTATTTGTCATCGCCGGAACCCGGTGGTATGTACACAACACAAAACAAAATTTTCTTAAACCTGAGTGTCACCATAGCTATAACTACCTCTAAATAGTAGTATAACCGTCAATATCACAAATCTGTTCCACTTTATATTGATTGCGAACGGCAAGCAACACACCTCCATAGCCAACATCACCAACTCGGTCCCAGCGCAGCACTTTGTATCCCGGGGGAAACAATTCACCATCACTGACATTGCTTACCAAGAACGTTTCGGTGATAGCAAAAATATCAGCTGAATCGTTTAATATAGATTTTTTGAAGGTATCAAGCTTTGAACGCAATCCACGTACATTTTGGTATGTTATTGAGAATGATTTATACATTAATTTATTCGGGCTTCTGGGTTTGCGATGGCTTACGAAATCCACTACGCCACGGTTTAATATGCACATTCTCAGTCCAGTGCTCTGGAGCCAGATATCTATTCAAATTATTGGAAGGAACTGTAAGTTTGAAAGAAGCGTAATCGCCTCTCGAATTTAGTTTTTCAGCATAACATGTATCATGCGGGCATATATTATGCAGATGTTCGGTAACTTGTTCTGGAGTCGTCCCAAGTTTAACATAGAATAGGTGTAGAAACGACTTTTGTTCCGAAGCAGATAGGCCAGTTGAAGTCGGCGCCGCAGTTCCGCGTATAACGTTCCCGAGTGAACGACGGGCGCGACGCGGCTTGACATCGACCCAATCTGACTCGTTCTGTCCAGCATTGTTCTCATGTTGGGTTGGCTCATCAACTTGAGCTGTGTTCTTATTGCATACGGCTTTGAGTAGCTGCGGTGCGGTAGGCATACTCGGTGTAGCAGGCGCACTGTGGCTCGATGACGCAGATGCGCCGACGCGCGGGATGTCAATTCGTGTGTCCACGGGCAATGCAAGGGTTTTGGAAGCGAGAGGCGAAACATTTCTTCCTGCTCGGGCCTTACGGCTGGCGGCGGCGCCGGCGGTGATTGCCGATGCCGCACGAACCCGGGCTTTCCTTATTGGCCGTTGCGTTGACACTACTGCCTGTTTACCCTCCTCAACTTCAGAATTCGATGAAGTGGCACATTCTTTGTTGTTGGCCAGCTTTTTGATTATGCAATTTTGATCAATCACAAGCTTTTCAAGTGATAACACTTTATCCTGGAGATCGAGCACAGTCTTAGTCAACTCCCGAACAGCACTTTCTAACGGTTTAACAGACATAACTAATTTTTTGCGATAAAAAATCACGGAGCTATCACATAGGCCGCCACCGACGGTAGGACTTTTTTGATTGATACCAGTCTTTATCAATTGTATGGAATAAAACATTAGGTATATAGGATTTGAAGTTTCTAACCGTAAGAAATACAATTTTACATACAAACGTTTTTACCCCTTTTCACCCTCTTAGGGGTTGAATTTTCAAAAACTGTTTCTTAGTGAGCGCCTACACCCTTCAAATTCTGCCTGTGCCAAATTTCAGATCTCTAGACTCTGTTGTTTCTGAGATTTCGTGATGATTGTGTCAGTGAGTGAGTGAGTGGAGTTCTCTTTTATATATTTAGAAGATTCATGTTCATCTTTGTTCGTATCTCTATCTTTAAACTAAAATCCAAACTCTGTGATCTAGTCTTGAGCGATGAAAAAGTATGTGAACTTTCTATTGTCAAGCTTAATTAAATACTATGATAAGTAAAATTGATAGTTGCAGGTAAGGCACAGGCCTCACATGTCTGACCTGGCGCGGGCATGGCGCGGGCGCTTTCCTATTCCATTCAAGTTTAATACAAAATGCACGGAAATAAAGCACAATTTAGCTCGACGACTTCGCGTCATAACCACGTCCGATCAACGACATACCGTGTGTCCTAAATTATACTTTATTTCCATGCATTTTGTATGAAATTTGAATGGAATAAGAATACGCCGGTGCCATGTCTGCGCCCGACGCTAGTCACATTCATCGGGCACGGACATGACACGGACATGGCACAGGTGGTTTCCTATTCCATTCAAATTTCATACAAAATGCATGGAAATAAAGCACAATTTAGGGCACATAGTATGTCGTTGCTCGGACGTATG
Organism: Horisme vitalbata; assembly: GCA_951804965.1. Lineage (NCBI taxonomy): Eukaryota > Metazoa > Arthropoda > Insecta > Lepidoptera > Geometridae > Horisme > Horisme vitalbata. The sequence goes on from OX638099.1 coordinate 19,032,829, forward strand.
ACGCGCCTTTTCGGCGCCCGCGCCCGATCACCGCCAGATGAGCGTCAGATGGCCGCCAGTTCGTAGTATGTACTTGCTTGCGACATACGTCTGTTAGTGATGTAAAAATGCGTGACGAATGACGATATCGAATTTAATATTGAATTTTGTGAATTGATTGTAAAATATGCAACGCTTTATGATCATTGTCGTTCCAATTATTGTAACTGAAATGTTTAAGATAAATTATGGCTGGAAATCGGAAAGAGATTAAACCGGTACTAAGATTTTTTTATGTAATACCCATGGTAATACTAGCTGATCCTTGTGCAAATTCGTTTGCGCGTATTTTCTTCATCTGTATCAGGGCCCGATTTGGTAACCCGATGAAGAGGTTTTCGGCAGGGTTTTTTCAAAAGCTTAGTAATTTAGTAATTTCAAAAGCTTAGTTAACCCTCTCCGTATGGGTTACACTATTATTTGATGGGTCTAAACCATTCAAAACCCTTTTGATTAGGTTACCTGATCATGAGGGTTATCAATAGTATTAGGTTTTGGTATTATCTTAGGGTTACCCTTTTTATCATTGTAACACGGGTTATACGTGGGTTATAGGAGATAAAGGAGAAAAAAAAATCGGTCAAAAGATGAAAATTAATTGCGGTAATTGTGTTCTAAGCATTAAGGGCGGAAATACAGACTACTAATTGTTTATTTTACGCAATAATAATTATATTATAATAAAATTGGAATAAATTTTCAATAACAGCTGTCAAACCTAAATCGACCATATCTCGAGAACTACTTATCTTAGACTTGCCTTTACTAGCTCAAATGATAGCTATTGACAAGACCTTAATTTTCGATGACAGCTGTCAAACTTAAATTGACCATATCTCGAGAACTACTTATCTTAGACTTGCCTTTACTAGCTCAAATGATAGCTATTGACAAGACCTTAATTTTCGATGACAGCTGTCAAACTTAAATCGACCATATCTCGAGAACTACTCATCCTAGACTTGCTTTTACTAGTTCAAATGATTGCTATTGACATGAACTTAATTTTCGATGACAGCTGTCAAACTTAAATCGACCATATCTCAGGAACTACTTATCTTAGACTTGCCTTTACTATCTCAAATGATTACTATTGACATGAACTTAATTTTCGATGACAGCTGTCAAACTTAAATCGACCATATCTCGAGAACTACTCATCCTAGACTTGCTTTTACTAGCTCAAATGATAGCTATTGACAAGACCTTAATTTTCGATGACAGCTGTCAAACTTAAATCGACCATATCTCGAGAACTACTCATCCTAGACTTGCTTTTACTAGCTAAAATGATTGCTATTGACATGAACTTAATTTTCGATGACAGCTGTCAAACTTAAATCGACCATATCTCGAGAACTACTCATCCTAGACTTGCCGTTACTAGCTCACATGATAGCTATTGTTAAGATCTTAATTTTCGATGACAGTTTTTAGTTTGACAGCTGTCATCGAAAATTAAGATTTTATTAGTAGCTATCATTTGAGCTAGTAATGGCAAGTCTAGGATGAGTACTTCTCGAGATATGGCAAATTCAAGTTTGACATATGTCATTAAAAAAAAAGATCTTATCGATAGCTATCTTTTGAGCAATAAACGGCTAGTCTAGGATGAGTAGTTCCAGAGATATAACCATTTGCAGATGAATTTGTAGAATGAGTTTCGAGTGGAGCTTTGAGTTGAGTTGAGTGTGATAGTGACAGTGACAATCCAAAATTATTATTCAAAATAGTTTTGAAGGTCATATTTTTTCTTTTTAACACGTTGACTGCGGGTCTCGGACATAACGCTTTACAAAATGCTCATTATGTGTACTGTTGGCTTTGCCTAATAAATACAATAAAAATAAAAAATAACGCTACGCAGAGTACTCTGCGATGATGCCCTATGAAAACTGACTGAAACATATTTTTTTCTTTTTAACATATTGACTGCTGGGCCTCAGTCATGACATAACTGATGACTTATGAAAACTGAAGCACCATTTTTTTTCTCTTTAATATGTTGACTGCGGGTCTCGTATATGACTACGCATACTCTGCGATGATGACCAATGAAAACTGACTGAAACACAGCACTTTCCTTATGTTTTCAAAACTTTTCTTTAATGCAGTGACGCCTTTCCTTCAACCAAATAAAGCGATCCGAACTAATACCTAATGATTGATGACATCAATCAAGCGTCAAAATCTAAATTCCCCCACCCAGTGTCAGGCGTAATGATAATCATTGTGTAACATTCAAAAAAAACCTATCAAGAGGTAACTCCATTCATTCGTTTAACCTCATAACAGGGTAACCGATAGGGTTACCCGAGGTTAACCGATAGGGTTGACTCACTGAAACTCAAACTCAAACTGACTGAAAACCAAAAGGAACGGGTTACACTTTCGCTTGTGTTAGGAGGAGAATACCCAAACGAACTGTATAACCCAATGAAGGGGTTTCACTTTCGAAGCAACTAACTCGAAATCGGGGTTGTACGGGCCCTGATCTGATATTAATTAATTGTATGCACGAGAGCAAGAGCATCTTCGTCTTCTGAGGATGACATGCTGACACATCGATATCGGACAACAGACTGCACTACACATGTGCCTCTGTCACGTCATTTCTGCGTCATGTCCGAGCCATGTCCGCGCCATGCCCGCGCCATGTCCTCGCCACGTCCGTGCCACGTCCGCGCCATGTCCGCGCCATGTCCGCGCCCGATATGTGTGACCTACGCCTAAGAATAGCCGAGAAAGAATAAGTCAGACGACCAATAAAATTACAATTAATTAAATAAAGAAAAATGTAACAAACACAAACACAGGAATTAATTGGCTAACATATGCAGTAACTACACTGTGATCCTAATTCAATCTCTCGGCTCAATTTAGCCGGTCGAAGTTCAAGAAAGAACAGTTACTTTGAACAAGTAGGAACTACGAAGAAGTCAATATATTAAGCACTTAAACAAACTTCTGTCTTCTACTTGTGAAGTAAGTGCACTGTTACTAGTTGAAACTAGTAGATCAAATTAGGTCTGAGTTACAATAGACAGATTTTAGTAGTTCGTATTTTGTGCTGTATTTATTATCGTTTCAGTTTAATTTTTTGTTTGTTTCTTATTTTTATTAGAACTTTGATTGAATTTTTTTTCATAAAAACATCAAACCAGATCACGACGACAAAATGTATGAAAAAGACCTCTAAATGGAACCAAAACGTATTCAAAGTTGATTCTTACAGAAAGAAGTTTTATAGAAGCCGTAGGTAGTAAGTGAAATGAATTATGATCTTAAATAATACTTATGAACATCATCATCATCAGCCTAAAGTAGTCCACTGCAGTAAAAAGGCCTCCCCTAATGAGCGCCATTGCGCCCTGTCCTCAGCACTATGCATTGAATATAATTTATATAAAATCTATGGTATGATATGGTATGCCGTCTCTACCAGCTCTGTCTACCAGCAGAATAATTACTAGGAAAATCTTCCAAACTAGGAAGAAAGTACCTACTTTCTACTGCACCACTGCATGAGATAAGGTAATCTGATATTGGGTGAAGAAGCAAAGGTAAATGTTATAAAACACTATACTAGCAAAAGTAAAATCTTAGTAATGTCCGTAACAAAGCTATCTCAATTTCAGCGACATAATGCTTTCAAAGAACACAGGTAAAAGGCTCTGCAGACATCTTTGTGCTTCAATCCATTAGCACGTATCGGCGTCAGCGAGACCGCACCTACGAGCACTCACCTAGATCAAAGTTAATCAAAGGAGAAACCACAAAGGACCGAAAAAGGAGTTCCACTGTGGTAAATAGTCTGAAGTTCCGCGAGAGGAATTATGCTCTACTTTGGATCAGAGGACATAATTATTAACTCGGCTGCACCGAAATGATAAGCACCGGTCCTGTTTTTACAAACTTTGTCAGTTTGTCAATTGACGTTCTTTGAACTTCGATAGATGAAATGTCAAAGATTGCAAATAAAGGTCCGGTATTTCGGTGTGCAACTGGGTTAGTTAATGAGGCCTTTGTACTATTTTAGAATTTTCCTTCATCACCTCTAAAGGTTTATAAAAAATGGGTAAGTATTGGGTTTACTAATAAACTTGTTTATTGCTGTTTAGCAAGTAATTTTTGAATTAGCTGGTTGGCTAATTAATAATACTATTTAATGGCATTTTATTATTCACAGTACTCTCTAAATTCCATAAATAAACTCCTCTTTTTTGAAGTTGGTTAAAAATAGTCAACCGCCAGTATCACTAAAACACATGAAACGGGTGAAAATGTGGGTGGTCGAAGACCTAACTAACCCTTTGTGGAAAGTTAGGTGCCTACCTACTTGAATAACGCTATTATTATTATACCGATCGTAGAACAACTAGTAACTATAAAAGTTTGGAGAAAATAAATTACTGTTTCTAGTTCAGTTATTGTCAGCCTGAACCATCCCATTGTAGAGGAAAGGCTTCCCCCCATTTTTTCGATCCTGCGCTAAAGTTTCCCAGTCTTTTTGGAAGAATTCCAGTTCGTCACGCCATCTTCTCCGTGGTCTGCTGCGATGCCGTCTCACTTTATTTGAGATCCACTGAGTAGCAGTGCCCAGAGCTCATGTATGCCGGATGAGCTCTGGGCACTGCTACTCAGTGGAAGTTCCGCGAGAGGAATTATGCTCTACTTTGGATCAGAGGACATAATTATTAACTCGGCTGCACCCAAATGATAAGCACCGGTCCTGTTTTTACAAACTTTGTCAGTTTGTAAATTGACGTTCTTTGAACTTCGATAGATGAAATGTCAAAGTTTCTCAGTCTTTTTGGAAGAATTCCAGTTCGTCACGCTATCTTCTCCGTGGTCTGCCGCGATGCCGTCTCACTTTATTTGAGATCCACTGAGTAGCAGTGCCCAGAGCTCATCCGGCATACATGGCCGAGAATTCTTAGTTCCATCGCCCGTAGGCAAACCTTGATTTTGGATTTTTGAACGCTTAGTCTAGAAAATTTTCACATGCTTAACAATTTAATCGTACTAACCTACTTCTCCTGAACTTGTTCGAGAGTTGAAAGCTTAGTAGAGCCACATTCAGTACATCAGTATTACGTTGGTGAGATTCCATCTCCGTATCAAAGTTCCTTTGAGCAAAGGTGCACTCTTTTTCTACTACCACTAAGAATAGCTGTCGATGAGCTTTGAAAATTACACCTATACTATTATATTATACAGGAGAAAAATTGTAAGTTTGTAAATGTGTGTTACGAGCATAACTGCATGAAATTTGGTGATTCAATAGGATTTCAAGTACATAATACATAATACTGGGTCAAATATACTTATATTTGAGTTAAATCAGACTGGGTCATTAAGATATGAGGTTCTAAAAGGGGCCAAAAATATATGGATATTAATGTTTTTTTGTATTTTATGTGCTAACCCACACTTCAGGGAAAATCTAAGATTTTTATTAGTCCCAAATATTCGACTGAAGCGGGATAGAGGCGAGAAGATAATTCTCTAGCGCAGTTGGTTAGCGCTAGCGTCACGGTATTGATGGGAAGGTCGCGAGTTCAAATCCCGCCTGAGTCGAAATATTTGGGATATAATAAAAATCTATAGATATTATAGTTTGTGCTATTATTGAGATTGTAGTGTTTCTTGTGGAGAGAAATATTTTTTCTTCTTTTTGTTTTTAGGCACAGTTACGTAACCGTACGTACATAGTCGGTAGTAATCAGAGGCAAGTCTAAGCATTGCGTATGGCACAAGTATCTAATTCTAATTCTAATTTGAAGTGGGGGGAAAAAGTTCTGCACCGACGTCCCGCATTGGGGTGTATTGTGCATTGCCCCCCTGCTAACCTGACCCCAGCCAGCCCAACTCCTTAAAATAACGGAGAAGGACTCTGGGTTGGTGGCAACATTGCTCTAGGATTCCCGATACTGCCTGCGTTTGTGAGCCTTGATCAAGCACAGTTTTTGTACAGTTTTTGTAACCCGGATTTTGTTCTGGCTTCGTTTGTGGCAGTGCCGTGTAAGATGACGTGCTCCACTGTTTCTTCAGCTTGAAAGCAGGTGCCGCTGTCCGTGGCTCCTGACTTTACTAGGTGGTGGTTCAGGTCACAGTGGCCTGTAATAACACCAACCAGTATGCGTAAGTCGTCACGCTTCATTTTTAACAGGGTGTTGGTTATTTTGTTGTTTCTTCTTGGTAGCATTAGTTTTGTATTTTTGCAATCCTGTCTCCGGTCCCACAATCTTTGGTGTTCGCTTTCAGTGTTTTCTCTTAGCCTTTTCTTGATCTCCACCGAAGGTGGGTTGGAAAGGCTAATATCAGTGGCGGTTGGAGTGAGCCTGGCTCCTTCCCTTGCCAACGAGTCAGCCTTGTTATGTCCAGGGTTGGAGCCGTGACTCTGTGTCCATGTTATATTAACTGTGTAGTCAGTTAGTTTTTGGAGGGCACTGTGGCAGTCCGCATTCGATTTGGACCTGGTGTCTGGACTGCGGAGTGCGTTAATCAGTGCCGCGCTGGCTGTATAAACAAGAGTTGTGATTTTTTATTTTCTGATGTAGAGGCGTCAGTTTTTTTTATTGAGTAGTCTATCTCTGAGGTCCCTAAAAGAAGTCCTAGAGTTTCTGCCTGAAATGCTGTAGTGGTTCTGTTGAGAGGCTGTGCTTTGGATAGCCCTGTTTCGGGGCAGTAAAAGCCACAACCTGCACCACTTTTTGTCTTGGATCCATCTGTGAATATATGATAGATGGTGTAAGACGTTGGACCATAATATATGTCCTCTATGTTGATTATCTGATACCCTTTGCTTGTAAGGTACGTCGTGGCTACTCTGTCCGTACCCTTTGATGCTTTAGGGATGATATCTGTGGCCTTATTTAGTATTTTACAGTGGTTTGTAGTCCTACTACTGCCTTTCCACTGGTTTGTTGACTTTATTCTCAGTGCAGCGGCCATGGCTTCAACTGCATGGTATATGCAACTGCAGTGGCGTTAGCCCTAGTATAATGTCTAGGGCGGCTGATGGGGATGATTTTGTGCAACCACTGATCATCGAGCATGCAAGTCTTTGTACCTGTTGTAGTTTGTTTATAGTTGTTACTAAATTTGTTCTTGGCCACCATACAACAGCACCATAAGTGAGTACTGGACGGACCATAACCGTGTACATCCATAGACAAAGTTTGGGTTTTAGTCCCCAGTCCTTGCCGATGGCACGTGTACACTGCCACAGCACGTTGGTTGCCTTAGTTGTGACATGGTCTAGCTGTTTGTTCCATAGAAGTTTACTGTCCAGCCATATCCCTAGATACTTAACCTCCTTACTGAGGACAAGTTTCGTACCAAATAAGGATGGAAGTTGTAGTGAGGGTAACTTGAGCTTGCGAGTGAAAAGCACTAGTTCTGTCTTGTTTGGGTTTATAGAGAGACTGTGCTTTTTGCACCAGGCTTCCACGATACGGAGTGCCTTCTGCATCTTGTCGCAGAGGGTGGATTCAAATAGCCCTGAAATCATGATAGCCAGGTCGTCGGCGTATCCTACTGTTTGAATGCCGTCTGCGTTTAGGGAGTCAAGAAGTTCGTTAGCTACAAGCACCCACAGAAGGGGGGATAGCACTCCTCCCTGGGGGCAGCCTCTAGTTACAAGACATCTTGAGGTTTCCGTACCCTCTATACTGGCTGCTCTGTTTGCTAGCATTTTCGTTATCCAATCGTTTAGATTATCATCGACTCCCCGATTTCGTAGGCCTTGTTCGATACTGGGGAAAGTTGTTTTATCGAAAGCTCCTTCAATATCTATAAACGTCACTAAACATGATTGTTTATTTTCTAAAGCGCATTCGATCTTGTGAACGACTAGATGAAGAGCCGTTTCGGTGGATTTACCAGACTGGTAGGTGTGTTGGTTTTTGTTCACTGGATTGTCAACTAGTGGTCCACTTCGTATATGTCTGTCGCACAGTCTTTCCAGGGTTTTCAGTAAGAATGAACTCAGACTGATCGGTCTGAATGATTTGGGGTCAGTGTAGTCCGACTTACCTGGTTTTGGTAGAAAGATCACTTTCACTTCTCTCCATGAGTGTAGAATGTATTTCCAGGCAATGCAACTCCTGAAAATAGCAGTTACCGTGGCTTCGATCTTTCTCAGGTTCCACTGTAGGAGGCCCGGGAAGATTTCATCGGTACCAGCGGCTTTATATGGTTGGAAAGTTTTTATTGCCCATATAAGTGCTTCTTCAGAGACTATTGTGCGGGCCAGCTCCCAGTCATTATGTTGGGGTGTGTGACCTTCATTTGTCTCCCAGTTGTTTTTATCGTTTAGCGTAAAGCCAGGGAAATGCGTGTAAGGAGCAGTTCGAATTGTTCCCTTTCCGTTAGCGTGTATGACCCGTCTGGTTTCTTGAGGGTACCTAACTTGACTTGGTTGTCTTTTGATAGTATTTTGCTTAAACGAGCCGTCTCACTTTGCGTAGTGATAGAACTACTGTACTTCCTCCAAGTGTTGTTCCGGCTATGTCTTATTTCTTTTTTGAGTTCCTGTCTCTTTACTCTATAGTTTTTCCAGTCTTCTTGGCTGTCGGTGTTCATCGCCCTGTTGAAGTGATGTCTTACCGTTTTTCTAAGTTTGGTGAGGTCCTTGTTCCACCACCTATCCTTGCGGTTAGCAATTTTATTGTTTTCGGTGTTGAGAGGACACGAGCTTTCGTAACTTCCCTTTAGGTTGTCAGTGAGAGACATTAGAGTCTTCTCTATCTCGCAGGGCGTAAGCATAGATGAGGATTCAATTTTTGATTGCTTATCTAGCGCCTCATTTAGTAATTCTGTAAAGAGTACGGTGTCTGTTCTCTTTGGATTTCGATATGTGCGGGGTTTAGATTTCCCCGTTTTTAGGCTATATCTGATTCATCTATGATCCGCGCATGACGTTTCAGTGGTAGAGACGTGCCATTTACTTTCGTGTTCTGCTATTTCATTCGTTGCTAACGTAATGTCTATTATGGTTCGGGCCCAGGACGTCACAAATGTTGGTTCTGCGCCTCGGTTTAAAATGTTGAGGTTATGCCTTAATACAAAGTCCAGAAGCTCGCTACCTCTTTCATTCGTATTTCGGCTTCCCCATACTGTGCTGTGGGCATTGGCGTCACTGCCCACAATGCATTCGATGTTGTGCTTGTTGCAATGGAGAAGAAGTTCGTCGAGTTCTTGTGGAGGTGCTTCCCTGTTGCTGTCCATGTATGTGGATGCTATGATGATAGTTTTTAACATACCTTCTAGCCCTGTTTCGATTTTTACCACCGTAAGGTCATCTGTAGATAGATGTGTTACCAGCGATGATTTTAGTGTCTTCGGCACGTAGATGAGGGTATGTGTTTTGTTTTGCATTGGTGGGGAGTATACATTACCTTTAAGAGCAGTGAAACCAATCTTTCCTCGGACGATGTAGGGCTCCTGGACCAGTGCTATCGTGTTTGGTTGCTCTTCAAGGGTTCTCCTCAGGGGCGGCGAATCCGGTGACGCTATGTTGAATGTTGGCTTGAATGATATTAATACTAAAATCTATGTCAGACCTATGGGTTTCTCCAGCTAGTCTAGCTAGCCTATTTTCGGGGAGATCCCGCAGGAGAAGAAGCCATGTCCATTGACAGCGCCGGCGAGAGCAGGTTAAGGCCTGAAAGGCCCGCTCCTAACTCCTCGTCGTCGCCGCCAAGGAACATGTCGATCTCTTCCTGCGAGAACTCCCTTTCCGCTGTGTCCAGGCCGGAGACGGGGACGGGGATGCCCGCCATGTCCCCCACCGCGACTGCGCTGCAGCTAGTGCTGGGCGTATCCGCGGCGGGGGCCACGACGGGTCTCCTGACATCGCCGGCCTTGGGTTTCCAAACATGGATGAATACCGTCGCTAACTTGTAGTAGAGACGGTATTTTCTTTTTTCTAGGGCGGCCATCTCCTCCACCGGCACCCCGAAGACCAGGACGTGGTTTGTTATAGTCCCGGTCTCGGTGGGCTTGTAGGCAAAGATTGGCCAGCTTCCTATATTGAGGTGAGGTGCCACGTAGTCAGGCACGAAGACTACCCCCTTGTAATACCTCGGCAGCTCGTGCTCTGGTACTACTCTATAGCCTTCCGAGCCCGACCAGAGGCCCGCCAGGTTCTCGACGATGGAGTGGAGCCACGACAGAGAGTAGTCGTCGCTTGGCTCCAACCTCAGTCCCCCGTGGGCTAGTCTGGGCATCGTCTCAAAGTTGAGAATAGCACCCTCCAGATGATCGTTCTTTTCGGAGTGTTCTATTGAGTGCTGTTCTATCACATGTCTAAGAATGGTGGCGCGTTCAATGCTCATGTGCTCTCCGGACTTATCCAAAATCACTACCCGAAGATGAGATCTGGCAGTCCTGGCGTACGACAGAGCATCACCCACGTCAACTACTTGATTGTTTTGGGTGTCGGCGCTCTTGCCTGCGTCGGCGGCTTGGGTGCTATTAGACAGGCACGCCTTCTTCTGCATTGCGGCAGATGAGGGCGAGACCAAATCTGAGCTCCTTTGCCATTTCGCTGGTCAAGTATCTTCACCTGACTCCTCCCCGTGCGCCTTCTCTACTGCCTTCGACTTTGGGGTTTCTGACAAAGTGCCAGTTTGTGGTTTGGCCGTGTGAGTCCACTGGGGCCCTTCCAGCTGTGGGGTCCTTCCCTCCTCCGCGACAAGTCCCAGCGAGTGGGTTCGACGCTCCGGGTCAGGTCGGTCCCCTGCCGTCGTGGCTGGAGGTCTCGACTCGGTTGTCCTGCGGGCTATGACTGTTCCAACGGCCGGAGCTACTTCCGACACGCCGGCGAGAGTGAGAGAAGCTCTGCCCTCCAGTCTGATTTTGTTCATAATTTGGAGGTTCAGCTTACGCCTCTAGCTCCGTTTACTTTTGCGGCTTTCAGGGCCGCTCGAAGACTTACCTGCGGCCGGCTTACCGACAGGCGCTGAGGGCACCGCGGCATGCCGACCGGTACCAAGATTCAACATAGTGACACCGGCATCCGCCGTTGCCGCCTCGAGGTCAGTCTGCTCCGCCATCCTCTTCGCCGCCTTCTTCTTCTTTTTCTTCGACTTCCTCTTCGGCACTGGTCCAGATTGGTCCAACGTCGAGGAGGATGAGGGAAGGGGGGCCGCGTCCCTAGGTTGCCCAGTAGCAGCCGCGGAAGGCGGGGCCTAGGGCACCACCCCGCCGCCGCCTTCGGTAGCCAACTTCACACCCTCCGGCCCGGATACCGAAGGGCGCCGGGCGCTAGCCGGTTCGCAAGGCAAGACTATCTCCTTAGTTTCACTATTCAGAATGTGTGTGTATGTGCTTTGGGGTTCTGCAAGCATAAGCAGGGTTAGCTGGGCGCAGTAAGCTGTAGAGGATGTCGTTGACCATGCGACATCCCCCCTTCTTTTAGTTGGTGGTTGGAGGGGAGAGGGCCATTATCTAGCTGGTAGTCTACCCTCTTTCAGTCCAACCACCACCTAGGCGTGGGTCACCCTGGACGGGAGGTTTTTGGTAGGGATGAGTATTGGTTCGGGTTGGTCAGGATTGTCCGGGATACTGGTGAAGGAATGGGGGAAAAGTGTGGGAGCAGGAGAAGGATGGGAATAAACGCTGACGTCTGGTGATTTTAGTTACGTCTATTTCTGAGGGAATTCGACCAATAACAGGGGTACCACGTGAAGGAGAACCACCAGGCTTGCCTTAGAGGAAAGGTGATCAAGTGCATTACCTCTGAGGCCTACTGCACCCTACCCATCTTGAAGAGACGGGTATGGTAGGCCTGGATCCATGCTAAAGCAAGCCGCTAAAACTAGGGTGACTAGGAAAGCAAGCAAGCTAGGCAGTGCAACTACTTATAGGATGGACGCAGACCCCCCCGGATGGACGCAGACCCCCCCCAATATGGCACAAGTATGCCTGCTTATAATATTCAATAAATTACTTATTATGACAAATGAAGACATAATACAAGACATATGACTTATTATGACAAATTAAGACATAAAACAAGACCTTCAGATACGATAGTTCGTAAAGATAATGTAGCTACTACTAGGTCAATCTATAAATAATCCTAATTTAACTGGGGCGATGAAATCATTGGTTAAGAAATCGTACCTTTAACTTACAAACTTGGAACTTTGCATAAATCTAAAATAATGTTATAAATGCGAAAATAAGTCTGCCATGTTTTGACGTGATAACAGCCATACTAAATTCATTCTAAGATATGCGAACAATTTTTATTAGGAGCAGATGATGAAGATGACGATGAATCCTAGAGAGTGTCTTTCATTTTTGGACTAGTGGGATTTCGAATTCATAAGCAACCCTACCCTTTACATCTCCATACCCCTCTCCTACCCCTACCTTTACCCCTCCATACCCCTACCTCTACCTCTACCCCTACTCCTACACCTACAAATACACCTACACTACACTTATGTTGAGCATATATAGCTACAAAAAGTTAGGTAGGTTTACCTAAGCCTTTGTGACGTCGAAACTTAAAGGCCACATATAAAACAAGATTCCGACGAGTTGAGAACCTCCTCTTTTTTGAAATCGGTTAAATACTATATTTCCATACCTAATCATGACATTACCAAATAAACAAATACTCAAACCAACACATGAAAAAATAATTTAACACGAGAAGGGGCGCAACATTTTTGACAAATACTTTTTGTTTCCCCGCGCCCGTGTCGCCATCTGTGTCTGATAGTGAGCGTTAATATTACAGGTGCACTTGATCTATTGCACGCTCGTGCCGACGGTGGGACGAGGTGTGAGAGGCGAGCGGGATAAAGCGCTATCCACACATTTTCGGGTACCCGGCCCTCCCGTGTTCCGTCAGGGACGGGGAAAAATCGGTTACGTACAACTTATATGAATTTGATCACACAGCTCCATGTCAGGCGCATCCAGATCGTCAGTGTCCCGGAGCATTTTCGGATTTATCTATAGTTATCTGCTTCTTCTTCATCTAGCGCTATTGCTATCATTGCCAATTCTTCAGTGTTAAATAAGTACATCGCGTTGTGTGCGTATCAGCTAAATAAACAGATATTTTGAGCATATCAGTTAAAGAAACAGATTACACTGATACCCATTTCCCTGATATGTATAAACACAGGTGACGGATGGCAAGTCCCAGACGGGAACACTGAAACGAACAACTCGGAACACGGATAGCCCTGACCCGGATATGTGTGGATGGCGTATAGAGCCTTCTCAGATGGGTGATTTACGCACGAGTTGAGTGGCGCGATTGACGCGAATGTGACGTGCGTGCATATTCCACGTGACATTTAGCAAGCCTGATTGGATACACGTGACAATTGCGTGACACAACTCGCGCATAGTCGCCCCATACCTACGTTAAGATGTTGATCCCGGCTTTTGAGTCAGACCTGTGTGTAAAAATTGTGACTACAGTTGGCCACTAGCATAAACTACAGATAACATAATACTCTTATACGAAGAAATAAAACTTCTTACTTAAAGTCCGCGCCACAACTCAAGTATCCTATCCTACTTCTACTTATAATATTTAGATATAATAGATATTGATGATTGGATGAATGTTTGTTACCCTTTCACGCTAAAACTACTAAACGGATTTGGATGAAACTTGAAATATACATAGTTTATGACCTGGATTAACTCATAGGCTACTTTTTATCTGGGTACCACGCGAGCGAAGCAGTATTAAATAAAACAAATATTTAGTTTTTATTTCGTTTTAATATACAATAATTAGTCTTTTTTGTTCTTTTTGTCTTATTAGCAGTCAAAATCGCTCGTTACCATTCCATTAATTCACTATCGAGATTGAGTTGTACATTTTGCCGTCGGACTTGAATCGTGGCGCGGACTCTCTTTCTCATACATATCAGAGAGTTAGTAACTTGTACCACACATAAAGTAGACGTGCGAGTTACACACGAAATATTTGTTAAACAACCCGTCGGGACGTGCAATATTGGACGACGGTGTTTGATTTATGAATTTCAATAACTGCCTGGCCTTACCTTAGATACCTTCCTAAAAACTATGAAAAATTTTGGTTTTGTAAGCCATCGATTAATTATGTTAAGATTTCGGCCTTGATTCTCAGGGATAGATATAATAGTATAATTACTGTTATATCTATTGTACTGTATGAAAAAACAGTTCTCGCGATATTATTTTGTATTGTTTTGTATGCTATGTGACATTTTAACTAAGTAGGTACAAAAAAATATTTTATATTTGCATGCCTTTAGTTGGTAAGACATTGTATGGGACTTCAACAAACAACCTTAAACCACTGTAACCCGTGTTTGCAAATAAATATTATGATTTTTTTTTTTGATTTTGATTATTTCTAATGCGAATTAATACTGTTATAGTATTCATATTCATATTCATATTCATTTATTCATGCTTCTATGTCCTACATTACAGTGGTATAGCTTAGGTCTAGTATAGCTTATGAGTAGGTTGTTAGGTACATTGACCCTGTCAGGGCACTGCAGGAAAATAATTAATTTACAGTAGTGTCAAATGTATGTAGGAACAAGTTGTGTCAAATTATTCAAAGCTTATTCATTAATTATTATTAAATTACATAAAAAAAAAAAAAAAAAATATACATATTTACATATTATACACATTTATTATTATTATAATTTAAACAAAAAGGTCAAAATAACATGTAATAAATAATTGTAATTCAGTAGATCATCATAGAAACTATTCAAAAAAAAAAAAAAGAAAAGTTTAAAGTAAAATAAGATAAAAAAAAATGTCAAGAGATTAAATAAAATTAACAATAATAATAATGTCGAAGTCAGTATCCGTTTTATGTCAAGTTGGGTGATTAATCACTAAGTTAGATAGGCTAGTTAGTCATTTTATGTAAATTTGTCGGATAAAAATTCGTCAACAGTGTAGTAGGCCTTTTCCGTCAAGATTTTTTTTTATGTGTTTTTGAAATAAGGAGTCTTTATCTTCACTTTTGATGCGTTCGGGTAGTTTATTAAATATTCTAACAATTCTGTAGGCTGGACTGTTGTTTACTAATTGCAAAGTTGTCGCAGGTAATATAAGTTTATTTTTGTTGCGCCTATTATAGTTTTTGCATGTCTCTAATTTGGTTTGGAACATATTTTTATTGTGTCTTATAAATAAGCAAGCCTGTAGGATATAGATAGATGGTAGGGTTAAAATAGATTTTTTTATAAAGTATGGTCTGCAGCTAACCCGGCGTTTGATGTTAACTAGAATTCTTATACATTTTTTCTGTAATACAAATAATTTGTCGAAGTCAGCACTTAGTTACTTAGTTAGTATAATTACTATTATATCTATTCCTGTTACGATAATAATAATAAAAATCATGGTAAATGTCAAAATTGTAAGAAAAAACAGTTCTCGCGATATTATTAAACTATAATAGTATAATTACTATTATGACTATTATAGTATATTATTATAATTACTATTATATCTATTCCTCATTCGATAATTGGCATTAGATATAATATAGCGAGAACTGTTTCTTCATACAGTTTTGACATTTGCCACGATTTTTTTATGGAACTTGAAGATGGATCAAGCAAATGGCTCACCTGATGTTAAGTGGTAACCATTACCTATCACAAAGCATTGTATCGAAGATCACGTTTTTTTTGGAACATTCTCTACGATGCTACGCATTGCGTCATTTTGAATCATAGAACTATCGTATAAACAGGGCCCGATTCTCAGCAATAGATATTTAATGTCACTTTGTCTGTGGTCACTTTAGATGTATATCGCGGCAAATGTCAAAACTGTATGAAAAAACAGTTCTCGCGATATTATAAATAAATAAATAAATAATCCTGGACGTTATCACACAGCATCATGTAGCCCCAAACTAAGCAGAGCTTGTATTATGGGAACCACATGATTGATATACTATATAGATACTTTTTTTTTGTAAATACATACATATCATACATAGAAAACACCCAGATCAGAGACAAATATCTGCAGAACATGCAAACATTTGTCCCGGAGCGGGAATCGAACCCGCAACCTTCTGCGTCACAGGCGGACCTTCGCCCACTGCTCCACAGAGGTCGTCTCTATATATGTCTCCATAGAGGTCGATTATATCTGATGTGATAATTATTATTATATCTATTCCTGAGAATCAAGGCCGAAATCTTAACAAAATTAATCTATTGCTTACGAAACCAACATTTCTCATAGTTTTAGTAGTAGTAGAGTTCTTTGTGGAGGGCTCGCCCGGGGAAGTACTGCCATCATGCCTATTTCTGCCGTGAAGCAGCTGTGCTGTGATTCGGTTTGAAGGGTGTGGGTGCCGGTGAAATTACAGGCACAAGAAGCTTATCATCTTCACGCCTCAATTTGATGAACGCAGGGCGTCGCATCGTAGAGCACGTTCCAAAAAAACGTGATTAACGATGCAATGCTTTATGATAGGTAATGGTTGGACACTTAACGTCAGGTGAGCCATGTGCTTATTTCAATTTCAAGTAGCATAAAAACATATGTGTTAATCCAGGTCACAAACTATGTATATTCCAAGTTCCATCCAAATCCGCTCAGCCGTTACGGACTTGGACCAAACACACTCACACATACAAACATTCACATTTATGATTTTAGTTCAGTCATCATCGTCATCATCATCGGCCTATTATAGGCTGCTATAATAGCAGTCCTGGTGGATCTATGTCCAGCGTGGTTGCATTCACAGTTGCTATGTGCACTGCCGGGGTATACGGGGTTCCAACCCCTATCTTCGGAACCCAAGCCAACCTCACCTGCACGTGGTGCACCCTGCTACACAACGAACGGGGCTCTTGCGGCCGGCTGATTGCGGCATAGCAACCTACATCGGCACAGCTAAATCCCCTAGCCAACAACGGGCAGCAGCGTCGGTGGTGCGAGAAGCTGTGCTCTGCGATCCCCAACCCGCATGCCGTGGGGATTATGGGTATATCCCCCTTTATAAGGTGAGGCCTATGTCCAGCAGTGGACTGATACAGGCTGGCTTGTGTGGTGTGGTGTATGTGAGCCCTATGCCTCATCTAATAAGTGCCATTGCGCCCTGTCCTCAGCTCGACGCATTAGCTTCTACCAGCAAGCTTTAGTTCAGTCACTTAAATAAAACATTATCAAATTGCGATACTTATGTTTATTTATTTTTCCTTGAATTTATCTGAAAAAAGTCACAAAAACAAGTCCTCACCTTCCGATAACATCATTTGCGCATTATCTCAGGAGAACATTACGAGAGTTGCCCAACTTTTTGTCGCAACGACGAAAACTTTCAATTTTCCTGTCATTAAAGGGCTCTTAACGGAAAAAACGCTGTCGGGGTGGGTGGGGGGGGGGGACGATCAAAAGTGCGTTTCGTTTGATCGAGATGTGATTGTTCCTCGTGCGAGGCTACTTACTCTTTTAAATAAAAGTCTAATTATAACAGCTCTATAAACTTCTGATAGCTAAAAGGGCGTTTAGATATCATGTCAACTCATTTTATTTACATTTTCATGATAGGGATAAGCTTTCTGTATCGAGCATTATAAAATGACGTTTGGTACTGAATTGGGGGGTCATCTTAACGATTTTGTGTTCTTCAACCGTAAAGCTATGGAACAGGGCTTTACGTTTCCTTTAGAATAACAATGTAACAAATGCTTTAAAAAATATAAGCCTTGCAGAGTTTCTTTCCAATACTTCTCTGTTTAGTCGCGTTACAAATTGGTGTAAATTAAAATATACGATTCAAAGTGTACCTACTGAATAGAGATTTTTACTTTACTTGACTTTACTTTCCGAAGGTGGGAATCGTAAAGACCAAAACACCGTTAAGAGGTAACCTATTCAATTAAAGGTGGATCCATTAGAATGATTAACAAAATCTAAACAATGTATATAAGCTATTCTTTTTCTTTTAGAAAACCGAATCGCTCATGTTTTTCAAATAAAATACAATCCAGAATAAAGACGGCAACGAGAAGAAAATTGAATAAGAAAACTTTATTTCACTTCCCCTGCAAATAAAAGAAAAAGTAGAATCTTTTATTATACCTCTATTAGGATCGGAATGGACATCGAATCGGCTAATAACCGTTCTATCAGGTGAAAGGAATTCACTTTCCCGTTTCCCGGCTGACTAGGGACGGAAGTGAAAGTGCTATATGTCGATAACGGTAGAATCTAGTAATCGATACCTTAGTTTCGGAAAATCCTTTCTTATCGGATGACGTAGGCATCCGATAAGAAAGAAATACAAAAAACACACCCTCCTAGTTTCAAGTCTCTGCGATCAGCGGTTTAGGCTGTGCGTTGATCCATCAGTGAGTCATCCAGGACAAAGGATTTTATATGTATAGAAGATAAAAGTAATCTCATTTTGTTTTCGGGAGTTTAGAGACTATCCCTGTGAAGTAACGAATGTACTCAAATTATTTAAAAAAATCTTCTTTGTCTTTTCGTATGTGTTGGTCAACTCCAACAAAACCAGAGTGTTGAAACTGGTAGTAATTTGATTCACTCACAGGTTTACAATAAATAAATAATAGTTTAAAAAAACTAAAAAAACACGCTTGCACGCATGCGTAGTTCGCGCACTAGCTCTGTCTCTCTTACTCGCATGCAAAGGATGCGGAAAGAAATTAATTAATCCTGGCGAATCTCATTAGGATAATCGGATATTTTTATCGGATTATTGCATTGTCATCGACCTTTGACAGGTGTGCAAAGTTTGAATCAAATCTGATCGTTCAAAGTAGGGCAAAATCGAGCTCAAAGGAGTCGGTTACATACATACATACATACAGGTGAAACTAATAAAAGCGTGTTAAAAAAGACAAAATTGCTAGTTTAAATACGATGAGATTATGTTCATGAGATCCATAGGTTTTATCGAATTTTTAGAGACTATCGATATCTATAAAGTCAATTGCACCCCCATCCCTATTATTATCATTCCATTGCCAAAGTTAGTCCACCTTGACGGCAGTTCGCGCATTGTCTGCCAGTTACACGATCCTGGAGTAACAGGAATTTGTACATTTAGTACCTTCTCAGCACTTTACCTTGGCTTTACTACTTGGAGAGAATTTGCTCCACTTGTTCGATAGTAAAAGCCTACAGAGTGATAAAAAGTTCGAGTATTCGTTTTAAACGTTGCAGATATTTGAAATATGATTTTGTTAATAAAAAACAAAATACAATATATTTACTTGCATAAATAAGTGAAGAAGTTATGTTCTTAAATAGATAATAGAGTCATAGGACTTATTTACTCTTTTTAGGCATCACAAATTTTGTGGGGTAACAAACAAACAAACATCGTCATGTTATGGGAAGGTATGAACCGCAATCAGCCTGCCGCCAGAGTCACGTTTGTTAGTTAGCAGGGTGCACCCCGTGGTGCACCCTGCTAACTAACAATCCAGCCTCACCTATCCGTATAGGTGAGGCTGGATTGGGTTCCAAAGATGGAGGTTGGAATCCCTACTTCAGGTCCCAAACTATAATATATTCCAAGTTTCATCCAAATCCGTTGAACCTTTAAAAAAAGCTTAAAAAAAATAAGCCTAGCTGAGTTTCTTGTCAATTCTTTTTTGGTTTGGTCGCGTTACGAATTAGTATAAATTAAAAAAAAAATTCGATTCAAAGTGTACATTGTGTTCTTATATAATAAACGTATATTCATTTGATTTTAACCGTTACATAGTTGAGTAGTAACAATGGTAGAAACTAACAAATATTCGAAATATTCTCTGTATAATTTGAGTTTTTTTAGTTCACTATCGATACATACATGCATACCAATATCGACGGCCTCTGTGGCGCAGTGGGCGAAGGTCCGCCTGAGACGCAGAAGGTTGCGGTTCGATTCCCGCTGCGGGACAACTGTTTGCATGTTCTGTAGATATTTGTCTCGGGTTTGGGTGTTTTCTATGTATGATATGTGTAGTATATCAATCATGTGGTTCCCATAATACAAGCTCTGCTTAGTTTTGGGGCTACTTGATGCTGTGTGATTACGTCCCGCATTATTTATTTATTTCATAAAAAAAAAATAACGATACGAATTAAAAGAAGAAGATGGATAATATTACCAGAAAATATCCAAGATGAGGTTGTCCTGATGTTACAATGATCATCATAAGTGGGCTCATCCGGAGCTACTCCCACCATGCATATTTCTACCGTGAAGCAGCATTTCTGTGTTTCGTTTTGAAGGGTGGGTTATTATCAGTGATCGGAATTAGGTGAGCTAATTTACCTAAAGTTCAAAGAATAGAGTCAAAAAAAATGGAGACTTCCTTACCATTAACATTTTTTTCCGGGAAATCTTTCCCGGAAATTGGGAATTTGTTCCAAGTTTTAGGATATCAGTTAAGTACATTTAATATTAATGTTATTCATACAGAAAACTAACTGAATTAATTTTCCTTTTTAACAAACTTCAATAAGATTTATTTTGTTATTAACTCAGGTAAAAAACTGGATTCGCCTATGTTTTCGTTTCCCAGAATAGCCAAATCATGCTGTCCCTTTAAGTGTTTGTAGCAATACACAGCAAACCAGTGATAAACAACAACAACAAACGCTAAGAAAGGGACAGCATGCTTTGGCTATTCTGGGAAACGAATCATTGTTTAAGTAAACAATGACAAAAGGGTTGAAGGGTGAGGGTGTTTTGCATCCAAACGGCGTCATAACTTGTATGCGTGCGTGCATCACTTCTGTAGTTACCTCGGCAGCGTGTGTATCTTAGACTCGTGAATATTTTATTAACCTGTTTTCGTATCGATTATTGGATCTGCTTCACATAACTACCTTGGCTTGAATTTACGGACTGCGATTTATTGCAACCATATCACTACTTGTACCTATCTACCTTGGCTTGAATTTACGGACTACGATTTACTGCAACCAGAAATTTACTGCGCTTTACGGCAATCAAATTACTTGGTAAGTCTTTGATTTGTACTACACTTTTAAAACATTCTAAATATTAGACTGCTTTTGATAAATTTACCAAATTCAAACAATTTTATGCAACTATTTATTTATGGAATTTTATTCAGTGTTTTATATTTGAGTTCGTGCACAAATGTTGGAGCTACTGGCAATTCTATCATCAAACTATATTTTACGCGAAGACGTCCCTGGAAAAGTGTAGAAACTATATATTTGTCTCATTGTTTTCAGTAATTTTTCTGCCTCAACGCAACTAGCAAATAAATGGCGACCAAACCTACCGACGGGATTGTACAGTCGTGGATTAGAGATCACCCCGAATTGTACCACGACCCCGCTAGCAACACGATATTTTGTTCTAAATGTGAGAATTCTATTGTATGCAAAAAAAGCAATATACAGAGGCATATTGACGGACCAAAACATCAAGGTACTGCTAGGCAAGTGAACGAAGAATTTTATTTAGATTTAATACAATTTCTTATATTGTGTAACATACCCTGGTCACGAGTAAATCGACCAGAGTTTAAAACTTTTTTAATGAAATATATGTGTTGTAAATGTACAAATGTTAAAAGGATTCCCGATGAATCGTTATTGAGAAAGGTTTATTTAGACGTAGTTTTTAAAAAAAAAATTGCATTAATCCATGACCATGTTCTTAATCAGAAACTTTGGATATCTCTAGATGAAACTACCGACTATTTAGGTCGTTATATTGTAAATTTTCTTGTAAAACCTTTAAATCTCGCAACAAACAAACCATTTTTAATAGCTTGCAAAATGTTAGAAAAAGTAAATGGAGAGACAATAGCTCATTTTGTGATTGGATGCCTAGAAAATATGTGGGGAGACTCGTATGAAGACAAAGTAGGAGATGTTTTAGTTTTATGTTCTGATAGCGTAGCATATATGTTAAAAGCAGGAAGAATGTTAAAGAACTCCTTGCCAAATATGATACATGTTACCTGTTTAGCACACGCTCTTAACCGCGTTGCAGAAAAAATACGGACACAATATGCGGATGTGGATACTTTAATTTCAAATGTAAAAAAAATATTTTTAAAGGCTCCTAATAGAGTAAAATTGTTAAGGGAAAAATTTCCGAGCCTGCCATTGCCACCTGAACCTGTCATAACAAGGTGGGGTACATGGCTAGAAGCAGCTTCGTATTATGCTGAATATTACGAAGAAATAAAAACTATTGTAAGACTTCTAAGAAGTTCTGATTCTTTGTCTATCAGGCATGCTAAAACTGTCCTAGGAAAAGAAAGTTTAAAAACTGATTTAGATTACATTGACGAATATTTTAAAATAATTCAAATTTCATTAAAAAAATTGCAAAAGTCTAACTTATTGTTGACGGAATCTTTCCATATTTTTGATGAAGCAAGAATTGTTCTAAGCTGGTGTTCTTCTGAACCAGTAAAACAAAAATTAGAAAACGTTATGGACAGAAATCCCGATCTAGATGCATTAAGAGACATTTGTGAAAATATAGATAAAGGATTAGATAATGAAAATGAATTATTGTCATTCTATAAATATGTACCTGTAACTTCAGTTGATGTTGAAAGGTCCTTCTCTACGTATAAATGGATTTTAAGTACAAAAAGAAATCGTTTGAAAATAGATAATATGGAAAAACTCCTAATGATTTTCTTTAATTCTCCGGACGAAGATATTTCTTTATACTCCGTCCATGATGAAAACGTTAGCGATTCAGATTAAGGGACAAATTCAACATCAATGGAAATAATGTTTAGAGTTCCGACTGTGTATCTTAGGTAGGACTGGTTACTTTCTTAATTATTGATTTTGAGTTCCATTATCTGTACAAAATGAATAAATGGTACAAAAACTATAAAATGGCTTTTTTATTCCCTTGCTTAAATAAATGTTTTTATTACTATAGCTATTTACTAAAGCTGGTTTATAAATCACATTAGCTTCCGCGCTTACTTACATCGTTCATTTTATTTGTTGAAAACAATAAAAATCGTGCTTACCGTTTTTTACAACAATCGAATTCGTTTCCTCTTCTTGTTATCAATAATAAGAAGAGGAAATTAATTCGATTGTTATTTTACTGTATTAATTTTAGATGGACCTAAGTAATTTCTCGAAACCCGGGAAAATTTTCCCGGAAAAATATTTAGTCGCAAGGCGTCTCCACTTAGTCTCTGTTATTTTTCGAACTTTAGGTATTTTAGCTCACCTAATTCCGATCACTGGTTATTATGGACGGCGAAGCAGGTATTAAAAAATGAGATACAGGTTGAAAACGTCCGTATATTTTTCAGGAGCTGCTACTTGTACCAGACAAAGTTCCAGAATGCCCGCGCAAATACAATCTTTTCGCTTACGTGCAAGCTATCAATACCATACTTATTAAAAAAATATTCCTGATTATAATTTATACAAAATAAATAATTAGATGATACTATAAAATTAGATTATTTTAAATATGAATTTTAGTAAATAATTAATAATAATTATTAGTTAAAACATAATAATCAATAGCATCAACATGAACTAATAAGTCAAACAACTATTTTGTGAAAATACTTTAGCTAATAATTAAACTAAGAATAATTTAAATAATTGAAAACAAGCTCTAAAAAATTATAATTAATTTTAAAAGCAATTCAGGATCTTAAATGTTTATTATTATATTTCTAAGTTTAATAAGTACTCTCGTCAGTCGTGCTATGACGTAGATAGGCACGGTGTTAATTTCGAAGCATTGGATGAACTCCTGAATATTGTTTAAGCACACTTAGTGATAAGAATTACTACTTATAAATTATTATTATTTTAAATATGAATTTAAGTAAATGAAATATGTTACTAAACCAACTTATTAATGAAATCATATATCTAAATATTTTAAATATCCTTTAAAATATAATTATAATTAAACTATAATTTAGCACAAATTATTAATTACGACCTTGATTGCCAGTTCTGTGTGTCATCATCATGACTTGGTACTACCTTCCTACTTTTGTAACATTCGGCCATCCTGAAAGTGCGGACGTGTCCCACGGCGCTCCGAAAGTATTTTGGTGTCTGTACTTGTGGCATTGGTAACCTGAAATAAAAGAAACGACAAGCAGTTACTTTCTTTATATATTTTGCTGTTTCAATGGATCAGCGGCAGCAGTAAGTCTCAAATGCCTCTATTATATTTGTTTATCTAAAACGCTGTGAATTTATGTGGATCATTGCTAGTTGCGAAATGACAATATGAGGGTAGCGCCAAAATATCAATCATCGTTGCTGGTACCTAGGTACTGTGGTTTTTCTATTAATAAATAAATATTACAGTACATAATTTTTATAATGGTCTAAATGACGGTGTCACACAGACTTTGTAATCTAGCAGATAGTAATATTATCAATTGGGTCACATAGACTGTCACTGAAAGAGTCACACAGACTTTGTAGAATATTAACATAATTCACTTTGGTCACGCAGACTGTCACAGATGGATTCATTGAGACTTTGGCGACTGGCAAGCAGTAATATTAACATGGGTCACACAGACTGTGTTACATGGACGTAATAGCAAATCGACATATAAACATAATTTACTTTGGTCACACAGACTGTCACAGACGGGGCCAGACAGACTTTAGCGACTGGCAAGCAGTATTATTTCAACATAGGTCACACAGACTGTGTCACATGGACGTAATAGCAAATCGACATACAAACATAATTTACTTTGGTCACACAGACTGTCACAGACGGGGTCAGACAGACTTTAGCAACTGGCAAGCAGTATTATTTCAACATAGGTCACATAGACTGTGTCACATAGACTTAGCAAATCGACAGTAAAAATATCATTATTTCATTTGTTAGATGGTTAACTTGGGTTACACAGACTGTCACATAGACGAAGTTTTTTGAGAATTATAAACTATTATGGTGATCGTCTCAGGTAGCTAGATTGTTACAGACTACTCACACATAATTATACATATTATTACCCAAGATGTTACTTAAAAACATTATTTATTTCAGGTTGCTCTAACACTGTTTGTGCGAGTACATGGTATATATCAACCAGCAGTGCAGCCATGAATACTACAGAAAACTCATTGATAACCGCGATTTGAATGTTGTCTTATTATGTCGAATTAAACCAAACTATTTTTTTGTTTTTTATTTACGACATGAAATCAACATTATTTATTTATTTATTTTCAAATCATAAAATAGGTAGGTAATAATTTTATGTAGGTTTTTTCTATGGCTTGATAAGTATACTTATTTAAACTAGAATCAAGACCAACTCATTTGCAACTAAATAATCTATAACTTGCACCAATGCGGGTAGATATTTTTTATTTACATGACATTAATTATCTTTCTAATAAATCAATAAGATCATCCCTAGCGACTTCCCTGTCACTAGCTGAACTATCTGTATTAGAAACTGTAGGTTTATAAGGTCTTACATTTTCCCCTCGTACTACATATTGTATAGCGATCTATATTTGGTTGTGCCTTGCAAATTCGGTACGGGCCAGTGTAGGGACTCCCTAAGTTTTTGTGAAACCTTACTTTTTGCGTATCTAGTACCTCCACCTTTCCACAAAACTAATTGTTCTACCGAGTACTTTGTGCATTTTTTTTACGGGATCGGTCAAAGCGTTCTTTCATAAGAGTAATATTTCTGCCAATACGCAACTTTGCGCGTTCTCTTCTACTTTGCAGGGCTTATTCTTGGGAAGCTAAAACTTGTGATTGGCCTGTAGGATAAGCTACTAAACGTGAATTTTCATGCCCAAACAGTAGTTTTAAGGTCGGAAACGTCGTGGTGGAATAAGGCGTATTGTTTATTCCCCATACAACGTCAGGGAGTTTCTCGTCCCACGTACTCTCACTATCAGACATAATGTTTAACCTAATATAATTTAAGGTTTCTATGATCGTACGATTGACGCGTTCGACCTGACCGTTTGACTTGGGCTTGCTATAGCGTTCAAGTTAAATGTTTAAATTGTGTTTCTTCAGCAAATTGTTTGAAATAACGAATAGTGAAGGCGACACCTCTGTCAGTAACAATTCTGGAAGAGTGGCCAAATAACGCGATTATTTCTTTCAGATGTTTAACGGTCTCTATAGAACTGCAATTTCTGATAGCCCTAGCAAAGAACAACTTCGTAAAGGAGTGTATTACTACTAAGACATACGTATTACCCTTTCTAGTTTTTACGAAGGGGCCCAAGTGGTCAGCGTGTAGAGTATGCATTGGCACGGCCACTTTTTAGATTGAATATAGCTCCCCTTGTGATTTACCATACTTAGACTTCCCATAGGCGCACTGAAGGCACGATTTTACGTATTTTCTAATGAATCGTGTCATTCCTGCAAACCAAAACCTATCTTTTATAGTTTTCTCGCATCTATCAAAACCAGGGTGTCCTATTTGATAGTGTTACTTCTGTAAGAAGCTATATTTAGCTAATTTTGGTATAACGAAACGATCTCCATGTAAAGCTTTTCTAAACAAGATATTATTTTTAATAACATAGTTATTCTTTATGTCTGGGTTAGTCGTATCTTCTCGTAGCTGTTTAAGAATTTGTTGAATGTTATCATCTTGTAATTAAAGTGTTACGAGCCAGTCACACTCATCAATTTGGTAAATGGGTACTGTAACAGGGTTCCTACTTAATGCATCTACATGTTTCATGCGGTCTCCCGCCCTATATTATATTTGCAAGTCCAAATCTTGAATAGTCAGCCACCACCTAGCTATACGAGGTATTAGGTCTTTTTTAACTAAAGTTCTGCGTAAGGCTGAGCAGTCGGTAACTACTTTAATAGGTATACCTGTCAGGTAGATGCAAAAACGTTTTAATGACTCTACTACAGCTGGGGTTTCCAGTACATAGCTATGATAAAACTGCTCCTCTTTAGATGTTACTCTACTAAAATATGCGATCGGTTTTGTTGAACCATCTAACTGTTGTTGCATTAGAATGCCGCCTAATCCTAGCTTGCTAGCGTCAGTGTGGAGTTATGTAGCTTTACTATCATAAATACTTAGCACGGGCCTTTCAGATAAAAGGAGTTTTAAGGTTTGAAAAGCCTTTTCTTGTTCGGGACCCCAATGCCAGTCACAGTCTTTCTTTGTAAGTTTTGTGAGGAGGAGAGCAAGTTCAGCAAATCCACGAATAAATTTTCTAAAATAAGAGGTTAAGGCGTGACGAATGAACTCTTGTGTATAGAGAGCAAGTTCAGCTGCTTAACCTGATAATAGCCTTGGGCTAGATCGAGAGTTGCGAAAAAAGATTTTACCCACTAGCTTAGAAACTTGATCGTCTATGTGTGGTAGGGGATATGGGTCTTTTATGGTTTGCGAATTTAGATCCCTATAGTCTATGCAGAGTCTGTAATCCCCACCTTTCTATTTCACTAATATGACTGGACTTGCTTATTCGGACATCGATTCACGTACGATTCCAGCTTCAATGAGATCCTGAACTTTATCATTCACGTTTTCATTTTCTTTATGTGATAACCTACATGGTTTTAAATGTACGGGCCTATCAGTCGTTGTTCGAATATGCATTTCTATAAGATCAGTGCAACCTAAATCTTTTGTGACCCTAGCAAACATATGGCCGTAGCTGTTTAGTAAGGTCAAAAGTCTGTTAAGGTCTTTATCTTCTAGTTCTTCTACGTCTATTTCGCCTTTGTCTACTAACTCAGGATATTCTATTATTCGAGACTGTTCAATAGACATGACATCATCCATGCCATCAGGAATAATAGCCACTACCTCAGCACGCGCAATTAATGTATGGACAGGGAATGAAATCGTTATATTCCTCAAATTTATAAGCTTTAAACACCCTTCGATACTGATAATTCCTCCAGGGACAGCGAAACATATTTTACCTAATTGTATATACGCAGAATTTGTGAGGAAATATAAGTCTTCGTTAGATTCTATGTCGACAAATACTTGTATAAGTTCTATGCTTTGGGCAGGAATAGTTACGTCACGCTCGAGATAAACACCGTATTTACAGTTAAAATCTGAACTTCTTAGTTTTACGCACATCAGATCATTATCTACTTCGATAGCTTTCGCTTCTACAAACCTAGCAGAGTTTACAGTAGTAACTAGGCTTATACCGGGTTGGTTAATCATAGGTTGCCTAATGATCAGGTCAACGTCAGATAGGTCGTAGTTAGTTATTTCAACGTAACCACTTAAGCACACACTGTCTATAAATACATCTATACGTGTCCTACCCAGCGATTTTACGTGAGTACCTCCAAATCCTCTCATTACAACGGCTGACGGTGAAACTTTCAAGTTTAGTGAGCTTGCTTTATCACATGCCAGAATATTTAATTTACTTCCAGTATCAATATACGCAACAAGTTTTTCCGTGCCGATGTATGCGAGGCGTTTTTATATACTCATAGAAGTACTACTAGGTGTATATGTAACTTGACTGACCTGGGATGATGATGGGCCTTGAACTCGTGTTGAACTAGGCGTGGCTGCAAACCAGCAGTTGGAGGAGGTGTGGCCCGTGCGCTGGCAGATGTCGCAGCGCTGCTGAGCTCTGCAGTCCCGCGCCTCGTGTCCAACACGTCGGCAGGCGTAGCACCGCTTTACCCCCAGTTGCAGTGACGACGACGTTAAGCTGGAATCGGCAGCAACTCCTCTTCTCCATGTCGATCTTCGCGTTGATAAAGCAGCTTCAACTTTCTTATAATTTTAGAGCGATGATAAGTATCCGTAGTAGAATTGTTCAGGCGATTCGCATTGATACGCTTTTGCGTTCGCACGCAGCTCCACTGGAAGTCCTCTGATGATACATGAGATTGCCTCCTCCCCTTGTATATTACACCTTTTCAGAGCAGATATTTTATCGTGATAGTACTTGGTCATTGTTTCGGAGTCCTTCTTTGTTCTCGCCAGCATAGTCTCCAGCTTATCTACGAAATCGATAGATCTTGGAAATGCGGTTTCTAGGGCGCGCTTCCATCCTTCCCAGTCGAGGTTATAATCGTCTAGGTCGTCATACCAGTTTCTGGCGGATCCACGTAGCCGAAGTTGCATTACGAATTGTTTCTCGGTAGAATCCCATCCGTAGACGTCGCCTAACTGGTCAATTTTGTGCAGCCAGCTGCTGACGTTACTCGTGTTGTCTTCAGGTCGAAATTTCGGTATTACTTCTGCATCAGCATGGCCAACTCGACGTCGCTTCTCCAGACTGGGTATGGAGTTTCCAGAAGAAAAAAATATTGGGTTTTCTTCAGTTTCTTCATCGTCTGTTAGGGCCTCGTGACAGCATTCTATTTTCTTTTTGCCAAGTCCGGCAGCGTAGGGACCCGACATCCTTGCTGGATCCCACTTCTGAAGTATTATGGACGGCGAAGCAGGTATTAAAAAATGAGATACAGGTTGAAAACGTCCGTATATTTTTCAGGAGCTGCTACTTGTACCAGACAAAGTTCCAGAATGCCCGCGCAAATACAATCTTTTCGCTTACGTGCAAGCTATCAATACCATACTTATTAAAAAAATATTCCTGATTATAATTTATACAAAATAAATAATTAGATGATACTATAAAATTAGATTATTTTAAATATGAATTTTAGTAAATAATTAATAATAATTATTAGTTAAAACATAATAATCAATAGCATCAACATGAACTAATAAGTCAAACAACTATTTTGTGAAAATACTTTAGCTAATAATTAAACTAAGAATAATTTAAATAATTGAAAACAAGCTCTAAAAAATTATAATTAATTTTAAAAGCAATTCAGGATCTTAAATGTTTATTATTATATTTCTAAGTTTAATAAGTACTCTCGTCAGTCGTGCTATGACGTAGATAGGCACGGTGTTAATTTCGAAGCATTGGATGAACTCCTGAATATTGTTTAAGCACACTTAGTGATAAGAATTACTACTTATAAATTATTATTATTTTAAATATGAATTTAAGTAAATGAAATATGTTACTAAACCAACTTATTAATGAAATCATATATCTAAATATTTTAAATATCCTTTAAAATATAATTATAATTAAACTATAATTTAGCACAAATTATTAATTACGACCTTGATTGCCAGTTCTGTGTGTCATCATCATGACTTGGTACTACCTTCCTACTTTTGTAACAGGGTGCCGGTGAATTACAGGCACAAGAGGCTTAACAACTTCATGCCTCAAGTTGATGAGGCAGGGTGTTGCATCGTAGGCCACGTTCCAAACATACGTGACCAAACCAATACTTTGTTTTAGGTAACTAACACTAAACACCAGGTGGGCCATGTAATAGTTCCATCAATAAGCAAAATCCTATAAAGTCACGTAACAATTGAATATAAATATTTTTGGCTTATCTGTTCCCAAATATTGGGCAGTACTATATTTTTCAAGCCACGTCCACCGCCATGCGCCACCGCAAACCCCACATTTATCACAAAATCAAAATAAACTACAAACATCAGGTGGCACATCGAGCCCCTGGGAATATTTTAATATACTGGACCCTTCGCAATCATTTTATTTTCATACGGGTCTCCGAGGCCCCGAAGGTCTACCTTCGTGATTTGGCATTCAAAGCGAGACGTGACGCCGCATCAGGTACCGAGATCCGAACGTAGGGTTAAGATAATACTGTTGACAGATAGTGAGGAATCAATTCAGGAAATATATTTATTTTTATGACTATCGGTATTTTCTTGCTGCTCTAGGAATCTTTCCTTAATATTGTTTCAAAGCTGTAAGTGTTTCTGGGGTGTAAGGGATTTCAACCCCCATCTTCGGAATCTAAGTCAACCTCACCAGCACGTGGTGCACCCTGTTAACTTACAAACGAGGCTCTGGCGGCCGGCTGATTAAACCCCCTGGATGCCAGTGGGCAGCAGCGTAGGAAATGCGAGACGTTGTACCCTTAGCCCGAAGGTCACCAACCCGCATGCCCAGCGTGGGGATTAGAGTATATCCCCTTTTATTAGGGGAGGCCTATGTCCAGCAGTGGGCTGACATAGGCTGGTGTAGTGTTTCCAAAACAAAAAAATGAAGACATCTGAAACTTATGATACATACTTTAACATTAAATATTTTAAATACCTGATTGTCGTATTGAGTTTGTGTCAAACTTTTTTTGTTGTCCAATAAATTACTATTAGATACTATTATTATTATGATTAACTTCACTAGATGTAGGTGCCTCGGCTGCAGCTGAAGGGTTCAATGAATAGAGCTGGCATTATTTAGCATCGCATTACACTATCTGTATTAATGAAGATATCGCTGGAAGTCCCTCGATACAGGGTGATGCTATAATATCGAAGGCAAATCCCGCAAACTGGGTTTCACACGTCCTTCCTTCTTCGTACGAGTGAGTCGCCAACGCTGTTGTTGGAGTTTTTAGGCCGCCTGAAGTCCTCCAACATAGCAGAACCATAGTAATGGGGCGTAGTAGGGCACCTCCCAAGCATGCGTGATCTCCGATGCAATTCTGTGTGCTAGGTAATGGTTACCACTTAACATCTGGGGGCCAAGTGCTGGTTCCATCTAACCAGGTTCAATAAAAGAAATTGTGCAGCTTCGCTCGCGTAACAAGTTGATTATTTGTCCTTCAGGAACGGTATTTTTGCTATATTTCTGCCAACGTGTATGCGAATCCGGTGAGATTCCATCGAAGATCACGATGGTATGCTTTGTGATAGGTAATGGTTACCACTCAATATCAGTGGGCCATGTGCCTATTCCATCTGCAAGAAATATAAAAAGAGAGTAGTTAGGGCGCGAAAACGTGACCCTCAAACTCACTTTCGCATTTGAGGAGCTCCGGAACCAAAACCGATAAATCCACTACAAAACATAGATTTATTTAGAAATCATTATGCTTTTTGATCAACAAAAATATGCTTAAAATGGGTTGTAGGAAGGGCTTTCATAGTCAAAATAAATTTAGTATGAATTGTCCTAAGCATTATAATTTAAAATATGGAATTATTTATCGGTTTTTATTCCGGAGCTCCTCATTTATAATATTAGGTTATTAACAATTATACTACATTCATACCATTTTGAGTCACCCTGTATCTCCTACCTAGAAGGTACGCTCCCGAGGGTACTTGAATAAATTACTCCGAATAATTCCTGAATTAACATTTTTAATCTCGGACGAGATGTAACACGAATAACTTAAGAGGTAAGATCGTGGATAAGAACCCCGTTAACTGGTCTCTTTATCTTGCTCGGGTTGAGCAGACTTGACAGGTAGAAATCTTTTCTTTCAGGATTTCATGACGTTTGTGCGAATAGGCTAGATGCTTGAAAAAATATATGAAGTCCGTCATTTACATTATCTTATTCATAATGAACTGAATCTTGGACTATGTGAATATTGGACAGATATTTATTTTGTCAATAAAACGAAAAAAAAACTCATGATCTAATACCTAGCAAGTTGAAGTTCCGCGTGACGTCACGACTTAGTAAATCTTTTACTTAGCCCTGACGTCACGAGCCCTCGCTCCCAAAAACGATATTTATCTCTGTCAATTTCTATTGATAAAAAAGGACATTTCAATCAATTTACACTAATTAGAATTATATTTTTTTTACCCAGGTATCAATTACTACACAATCAATCAATCTACACAATATACAATCTTGCCACGGTTTTTTTAAATGTATATTTAGTAGGTATGAGAATAGGTCGAAATGTATATTTCACATCCGCTAGTTGATTAGGGTGTACCTGTATAGTTTTTTCATATCTTGTAGTTCTAGATCTGGAATAACCCACACTACAGGCTACGGGAATCCCTTATCATAAGGAGAATCGTATGCCTGTTTGCTAACTTAATAGTAAAAAAAAAAACGCTTTTTATCCGGTTACCACGCGAGCCAAGCCACGGACGGAAGATAGGATTTTATAAACTTTCCAAAAATAATAATTGTTTATCTTTAAATTAACTACATCCACAGAAACTAGCAATAAACGTCGAGCAGCCTGCCCCGCGGTATTCAAACGCACAAAAGTTATAGATCAGAGGTCGAGAGGCCGAAAACTATTCCCGCCGGCACTAAACCAGCACTAAACCAGCAATAACGCGCCCGTATATTACACAGGCAGGTGACTGATTCACTGCCCTCACTATCACCCTTGACAAATGATAATGGCGGTGCATTGATGCACCTAACGTGAACGGTTAGCGGCGCAAAATATTTGCGAATGCGGTACACATCGAGATATATATAGTACGCTGTAGAGTGACAGTTATCAAGTGAAAACCGACAAAAATCGTCCCAATCGTAATTTGACATGAATAAACATCAAAAGTTAGATCTTATGTCGCTTGAAGTGTGTTCAAAGTCAGGACATTTGACAGCGTGCGCCGAGTTTTGTGGTGCAGACTTTTTTCCACGATTGTGGTTCTAGAATATAAATATCTCGATGGCGGTACAAAGATATTTTAGAACATACTATGTGAATCGAGAAAAGAGGAATAAAAATTGTAGGAAGGCTGACCCCTCACTATGTGGGATATATAATAAATAAATAATGCTGGACACTATCACACAGCATCATGTAGTCCCAAACTAAGCAGAGCTTGTATTATGGTATATATGATAATAAATAATAGAATAAACTTAGATTACTTAGACTGTACAGCCGGCATTTACTTGTTGCACCAAAGAGCTCGTCAATGTTCCAGATAAAAATAAAATAATTGAATTGATTGACCTTTCAGGTACATCGGGTGTAAAGATACGTCTACCAAAAACGGAAGGTGGTGGTACAGCACCCCAAAACCCAGCCGAATAAAAAAAATTGTTATTTCAAAAAAATTATAACTGGAGAAAACAATGTTTAAATATTTTAAAACTGTACGGGCGGACTGCTTGTTGCAGGCATACATTGTTTTTTCCTTTTTTTTTTCTTTTGCGTATTTAAATGTGATAGTTAGGTAGATTATGTTGTAATATGTGTTTGTAACTATAAAAACATGACGCAGATACGTAAAAAAAAATTTTTTTTTCGCTTTATAGTATCATACTCTGATTTCCAACTCCCAGTTTTCGAGTCTGTTTACACCCTGTACATTTTATGTTGTTACATAGTGACAATGTTCCTAGCAACTCATTGTAAGCACTTATTTGAGACTAGTTATCAATCGTGTCTATAGAGTTGATCACCTTGCTCTACATTCCATCAATTCTCAATCTACCCTTAGAAACAAAAAACCACGTCCGCAGTTTCCCCACGATTTCAATATGGCGCCCTTTTCCAAAACTTTATATCAAAGAACTACACCTCTGAATCTGGCCGAAGGTACGTGACCGGACTAAGTAGATCTCAGAGTGAGAATACCGTAGATATAACTAATGAGTGTGCCTAAAAGTATGAACAAAGAACATGATTATGTTAACGTTCGGCCCTTAATCGTTGTCCTTGAAATAAACAGATATTATTACAGTAAATGATTAAAAATTATAAACAGTAGGGGAGACCGAGGGCAGTTGAAACAATTTTGACATTTTGCTTCGTTTACCAAATTCTATAAACATTAACCGTATGAATTTAGTGGCAATCGATACTACATTTCAAATCCTTTGAAATGATTTGCACAATAAAAGGATAAATGTGAACTATGTGGCAAAAACTTAATTTGAATGTAATAAGAAATTTTGTTTCAACTCCCCTCATACTGAGGTAAGTTGAAACAGGGGCCGAGGTGAGTTGAAACATTTTATATTTGAGTAAAATAATGTAAGCAGATCGTATGAATAAAGGTATTTATTAAAAATAAATAGACCACGTAGTTTTTTATTACAATTTGTACTTAACTGAGCATATCTTCCATCTTTTTGGGGTTGATGCACCACGATAGTGAGCCAATCTTAATAGCTATGTACTTATATTAAAAAGTCTTTAACAAAACGGTAAAATTATTTATAGGAACTTGTAACAAAAATAATTAATTGCATAATATTCAGTCCTAATTAACAAATCTAACATTAAACAACAATTTGAGAAACAAAAATCACATTCTTAGAAAACTAAATATTAAAAAACTTTCGGTCGTTTTATATTCCTTAACAACTTTTTTTTGTTCAAAAATTGGTTTTTATCTTTTTTTCTTAGCCATCCTAGCTGCTTCGATTGCTGCTAACTCATTCTTTATAGGGGTGTCAATCAAGACAGCGGATTTTACCTTTCGTCAATTTGTTTCATTGTTTGGAGGAGCCTTTGGTAATCGTCTTATGCTTTCAAGAGAGAAAATATTTGCTTGGGCTGTGACTGAAGTATCATGTGATGTAGATGCTACAGATAATGTAGTAGATACTTATTATTTTATAATCAGTAGGCATCCTGAAACAAAATACGCAAAAAACATAAAGCTCACTGAGAAGTCAACCATACAAATATAACGAGGACAGTTGAAACACTCTGTTTCAAATCCCCTCAGCTGCAGAAATCCTCCCAATTTTTATAATTTTATAAACCAAGTAGGAAACACTTTGAATTAGGTTGTACCAATGCTGTCATTTGAATGATTAATTGATAAGCTTTCAAAATGTATTTAACCTGAATCAAAATCCAAACGCGTTACCATAATATTGAAGTCATCAAAAAACGTTGAAAACTTACTTTTCATTATTTTTGCGATGTGCTCGCCAGAACTACGCAACTGCGCGCCAATGGTCACAGACGCCAACTGTGGCGCGGTCGGGTGGCAGGACGCGGATTATTTGCGACGTTACCAGCTCGCTAACGGTTCTAGGTTTCGCGAAATCACTGCTGTTTCAACCCACCTCTGTTTCAAAACCCCTCGGTCTCCCCTAAATGGCCATTGCCGAAGGACTGATAAAGGTTGGGGTAAACGAGTTCTTGGCAGGAGACACGTCTCAGTAAACGTAATATATGATGAGGACCTGCGAAATTCTGCTGGTAGAAGCTGGATGCGTTAAGCTAGCACAGGGCGCGGTGGCGCTCATTAAGGAATACCTATGTACATCAGTAGACGGCTGGAAGCTGATAATCATAAGAATGTTTTTATGACTAAAACCCTTTAGAAGTTTTAAGCTTGACTGAAATAGCGAAGTAAAAACTAAGTCCTTCATGAAGCAGTAAAGCATGGAAACAGCCATGTAAGCCAAACTGCTTGAACAAAATCTGTATATTGTGTTATCCGATAGTCCAGTTGAGACGCCTCTTAGAAAAACCCCTTTAATAAATAGCAGTATTTTTTAAGGAACACCTTGTGACCGCCATGTTTATAAGAGGAGCGAGATCTGCCTGGTGAAGTAGTGAGTGATCGTCCATATAGGTAAGGTTTTTTTCAGTTTTCCATAAAATAACCATAAAAGCACCATAATGGCTCAAGGGAACGTTAACCGAAAATTTTAGTGTAAGTTTACTTTTATTTTTTTACAATAATTGAATTTGTATTTATTGTGGCAGTGGGCTGTCCATATTTGCCAGAGAAGCGATAACCGTTGGGGTAAACGAGTTCTTGAGTGGAGACCATAGCTCGGCAAATGTAGTGTAAGACGACCTCCAGCCAGATGGAGTGACGATCAGCGAAAGGCTGCTGGTAAGCTGTCGAGCTAAAGACAGGGCGCAATGGCGCTCATTAGGGGAGGCCTATGTTCAGCAGTGGACTGCTATAGGCCGATGATGTTGATGATGAGCATAATTGAAGATGGAACACGCACATGGCCTAACTGATGTTAAGACTTATGACAAAGCATTGTCGACAAAAGCCGTGTGACTTTTGTAAGAACCAATTAACGTCACACCGTTCCACGGGGGTACGTCTTTACAACAACCGAATTGAGAACCTCTCCTTTTTTTAAGTCGGTTAAAAATGGCACGGTTGGGCCCGGGCACGGCGTGTAAAAACGGGTACAGACTGCTGTAACGTAACTTATAATGCAACATGGAGCATTTTATAAGTGGGGACACACCGCGAACCGAGTATGTATGCAGAAATGCTCTGTTCGTGCGCGTTGTGCACAGTACGTGCGCGCAAGGCGTCCATATTATGGGTTAGATAATATGGAACATATATGAATAGAATAGAATAGAGACATTGCGACAATGTGGATGGCCAATTCTTTCATTGCGTGTTACATTGTTGGCGGTTGTACACACTCGTCGAGAGCGTCTCGCGAGAGTTTCAGCCGAGAAGGGTCTCGTCGAGAGCATACCCCGTACACACTCGTCCTGTCAATTGAACTAAAGACTCCCGAGACAACGGACTTAAAAATTGCTGCTGCTTTGTGTGTATTTGTGTCGTGAACTATTTTAATTTTTAAAACATTTATTATAAAAAAAAATTCATATGCTATGGAGAAAGAGAAGATGGTGGATGATTACAATGCATATTTTTTTTTATATATTAACTCAGCTACAAAAATACCAATATGCTCGCTTATTAGCACCTTAAGCCATGGATAAATTGCATATCCTTGTGTTTGACATCCTTCGAGTTCCATAAAACGGTCTCTCTTTGATAGCATTCTAAAAACTCTGATTCGCGCTCGTTAGACCACATAGCGAAACACGTCTATTGATAAACACTATCAGCAGGCAACTAAATGAAAGAGTGTGTACATGGTCGATCTTGTTTTCCTCGCAAGAGCCAACGAGATCCTTTGACTCGCACGCAAAAAATGACACGCACTTGAGAGCGACCAAGACAAGGACGAGAGCGCGAGACGAGCCGAGAGCACACTGTACACACTCGCGCTCGGCTTGTCTCGTGGTGTCTCGACGAGTGTGTACAGCCGCCATTACATTTCGTAAGTCTGTACCCACCATAAAATGAATCCTGTGATACTACACGCGTATAATTCTTTGAGGTGCAGTACACGGTACAATAGTGCGTGTATCCCGGAGCCATAAAGCTCGTCTAGACGAGTGATTTACGTTCACCTGCGAGGGGCTGAACTATATTTTACTTTACGGGTTGAAAAAATGTATAGCTTTTAGTTTCATAAAGCGTTGTTTTAATGTTGTGAATTTCGGAGCCAGATTTTTTTAAATTTATTTTATAACAGCTTTTTTCGTATGTACGTGCCAAAAACTGAGGAAGGATATATGGGTGCCCTTCTGCCTGACGTGAAGAGAGTAATAATAGTGTCCACATAAGCATTTCGTATAGTGCCAATATGACGCTCAATATTCAATTTTATAGCTAAAAAAATAACTACCGTTTTGTGGAAATAAACCATACGAATATTAATTAATTATGAGGTAGGATTAGAAATATCAAACTAATACTCAAATAATTTTTGTAATTTTTTCAAATTATCTCCAAAATTCTGGGATAAACTGACATTTAAGAAACTTCAACCAAATTATCAACTTATTTATTTTAAGTCACGATAGTAACAATACCTATGCTGAGTGTAATCGTTAAGTGTGACCAGGCCATTATTCAGTAGCTATAATTTTTTTAAACTGTGTCCGACAGTAATTGGTTTCTATATCAAAATGAAAACTTTGTCAGTGTAACTCTACAATGTATTGATATTTAAGCTGTTGGCGTTCCTATTAAATAAATAAATAAATAAATAGATATCGAAAGTACGTTACCTAGTCAGTAAAATGTCATTTTTTGAAAATAAAACTAGAAATATCCAAAATTTTGAAATTAAGCACTTATAAATTTAGTATGAGATTAGTATAAAGGTTTTAGTTTCCATAGTTTAAAAGTTATTTTAGCTTATTTGCGATATCAAAAGAAACTGTTTGTTAACCTAAAAAAGTAATAAAACGATCTTTAAATTAAATAATATTTATTTCTTAGTAAGTAAATTTTGTATTTAAATGAGATCAGATCAGATGTTTGAAGTGACGTACTTTTTATGTCTTTAATAATTACGGAATAATCGCCTCGTCACACTTAACGATTACACCCTGTATATGGACGAATCTTAGCAAATAATTTAGATTCGGTACATATTATGATAAAAACTCCCCAATTTAGGGAAAAATGACAAAAATAGTTCTCAGTTCGGTTGAGTGTTTCGATATTAATTAACGCACTAAGGCTTTAGGTGAGTTAACTGCAAAAAATAGTTGTGCAAAAATATGCGTCGGCCGGGAATCGAACCCGGATCAACTGCTTGGAAGGCAACTATGCTGACCATTACACCACCGACGCCCATATCAGTGGGTCTACTTTCTAGGATTGCTCTAAGATAGCGATAATAATAGTTTGTTTACTCAGGTGGTTAACGATTTTGAAATACTAGAACCTCCTATATTATAGGGCCACATTCACTAACAATCGGACATGTAATTTTAACTACTGCTTAAGATGCCGATAGTTGATAAAAACTTTGGAATTAGGATCTAGGTTTGTCAGAGGACTTCAAATAAGGCTGTTTCACTATATTTTTTTAGTTAAATATATTTTTTCATGAACTTTGGATTACCCACGTTTTTGACTAAGACGATCTATTAGAGCGGTTTTACAACTACGACCCTTTTGTCTGTCTGTCAGACGTTGAAACAGCAATTCTTGTTTAGAGCACCATAATTACTATGCAAGAAAAAACTCTACTTAAGTTTTTAGTACATAGGTAATATGTGCATTGATTCCCACTCAGTCAGTAATAAATAAATAATGCTGGATGGACATTATTGTAAAGTAGGTAACTGGCTTCATTGATAATTATAATGTAATACCTTCCGCTCGCGGCTGCGCTCGCATAAATGTGGATTTTGACAAATATGTTCATCTGCCTTTTTAACCCTTCGGGGGTGGAATTATCAATTACACTGAGACACGTATAACTTAAATTTCAATCAATACCCTAAGCACAAAATTTTAAGATCGTAACTTCGAAACTAGCGAACTTTCATACAAACTTTCATCCCCTATTTTACCATCTAAGGGGTGAAATTTCTAAAAATCCCATGTAAGGTACCACAAAAGGTATCTGTGTGCAAATTTTCAAGTCTCTAGGTCCAGCGGTGCGTGGATATAATACCCAATCAGTCAGTTCACCATTTTTGTATAAAGATGAATAATCTTTTTTTTTACCTAGCGACATAAATTTTACAATCTAGCCATAACGGTAGGTTAATGAGTAACTTGACATTGACCTAGTTTTATAGAATACTTACTCGTATTACTAAGAATGTGTCCATCAATACTTTCTTACTGTCTCTATTTACTTAAGGCGGCATTTTGTTCTTGTGTTCGTTGTAAAGCACTGTTGCATAAATTTTGACTAATTTTTACACTACAGTAGCTCAAAAGGCTAAATTCTTTTGAGTCTTCCTATGTCCGTGTTGTCGAGGAGCTGGACGGTCTCGACGTTCACGTGATGATAAAGTCTATGTTCGTTACCTTCTGCGTATTTTTTTGTAACTTTATCGACGAATTCTATGATTAGATCTCGGTGGAGAACTTACTTCATTTCTGATGTATCAAAGTGCATTCACAACGTAACTGAGTACTTTGTTCTGGAACCTTTGTATGATTAAAGTGTTGCATTGGTACAGCCCCACACCTGAATACCATAGATCCAAACTGGCATAAGGACTTGTTTATAAGCAGAATTTTATTGAGTACGGCGAACACAATACAATTCTGCTAAGATGAATAAATAGTAAATTGTATAAAAATGAGTTGAGAATCGAACAGGCAAAAGCTACAATCCTGTAAGTAAAGCGAAGAGGTATAAATTGCTTGGCGTCGCGCGACGGGCGACAGGTCGCTTTGGCAACGCTCCACTCCGATAGGTGGAATGGAAATGTTGGCGTTAGGATACCTCTTATTGCGAGACCTGATAAAAGTACACAAGAAATACATTACTGTTTCACTGTTTAATGTTTTGCTTAAATGAAATGTGCAAAATTATATAAATATTCAGGATTACGACTGAAAAAATCTACTTAGTCCGTCATTACAAGGATATAGTGCGTTGAAGTTCCGCGTGACGTCACGGCTTAGTACCTACACTTTTTAGATAGCCGTGACGTCACGAGCCCCACTCCTGAACTGTGACGCTCTTTATCTCCGTCAATTTTTATGTATTTGATAAATGAAAAAATACGTGTCCAATATTTTTGTTGATTCTATCTGACGGTATAATTAAAATGGTAACATTCCTACAATTCGTTGTACCT
Source organism: Horisme vitalbata (assembly GCA_951804965.1). Classification (NCBI taxonomy): domain Eukaryota; kingdom Metazoa; phylum Arthropoda; class Insecta; order Lepidoptera; family Geometridae; genus Horisme; species Horisme vitalbata. The sequence goes on from OX638099.1 coordinate 19,074,068, forward strand.
TCTGAATAGGCTTTCATACTGGACATAAATAATAATAAATTAATAAATATATAATGCGGGACTTAATCACACAGCATCATGCACCCCCAAACTAAGCAGAGCTTGTATTATGGGAATGATTGATATACTACACATATATTTTTTTTTTGTAAATATATAAATATCATACATAGAAACACCCAGACCCGAGACAAATATCTACAGAACATGCCATCATTTGTCCCGCAGCGGGAATAAAACCCAGCAACCCTCTGCGTCTCAGGCGGACCTTCGCCCACTGCGCCACAGAGGCCATCTACATAGATCTAAAAAGTCCAGCACATTTTTAACCCCACCCTAACTTTGTACTTAATTCCTATAGTGCTTCTAACTAACTAACTCTAGTAACGTTGAAGGATTGAACACGAAAACTAGTTACATTAAGTAAGTACAATTCAATTCCATATCAATCATACAAACACTCACCCAATCAATACAATCCTCCAACTGTTTAATCCAATAAGCCGCCTGACCATCCCCTCCCCGTCATAAAATAGAAAACAAAATAAAGGTAAACAAGAAAACCGTTACCGCTCAAACGTAATTTGGGAGAGAAAAAAAATTGGCTATTACCATCCTTATCTAGGGTAAGTCAATTCGCTTCTACCTTACCCCTACGCACCCTACCCAAGACAAAGGATTTTAGGCTATAAGTCACAGAAAATAAGGATGCTGTGAAACGAAGATCGGCACTGCTAAGATACAATGTCCAAGGTATGTGTAAGGACGTTGACAAGGTGGAAGCCGGTCGTATAATCCTCATAAAATAAGGTATGAAACTCGGGTGCACTAAGAGCAGAAAATAATGCAAAAATATGCGTCGGCCGGGAATCGAACCCGGATCAACTGCTTGGAAGGCAACTATGCTGACCATTACACCACCGACGCTTATGACTTCTGTCTGAACAAACTCAAGATATCAGAACATTTTCTAAGGTTTTTAAGTTTTTCAGTTCGTTATGTTGAAACAGGTGGAATTTGAAGATAATTTCATAACACTTTTGTTGTTATTAAGAATTCATATTCGATTTCTATTCATTCTACTTCACTTGTAGTTTCATACGATTTCCTTTTCATATAAGCTAAGATAACATCAGATAAGATAAAGTTTATTCATAAAAACTATCCGCAATGATAATATCTAGTAAATATTTACAAATGTGGTCTACATAAAATATATAGTAAGCATAAAGAATTAAAGTTATTACTTTACAAGTAGATTAATATAGCCAGCAAAAGACTACACGTAGAAGTCAATCTGACCTTTGTATCAGCTATGCATTTGAATACCTTATTCCGTAAGAGATTTAACAATGAGACTTCTACTATTCGCTTGCTCTTATCTCAGTCATGGTGGGGGTTGACACAAGTTTTCTTCTAAGAAAAGCAAGCGAAGTGCTTTGTGGCTTCGGAGTTCTTAGCAGAACTCTTGGTTAAGCAACACTCCAGCCGGTCACTTCTTGGATGGGGAACCGTTTAGTGGTATTTAATGCACGATAAGAAGTTTATTTTGAATTTTTCAGTCGGAAGTTTAAAAACTCCGACAGCAGGGTTAGCCACCAATTCGAAGGAGATAGAATGAGATAAATAAGAAGAGTCTCGGTGTACCCGCAGCCGGATGGTACCGGTATAATCTGCCGGCCGGTATCCGCCGGTGCCGTTTACTGCCGCCGTTAATAGCCAATCGTGTCCGACCGTCCCTACCGTCCGGTCTGTCCGTCCGAGGCCGGTGTCATCCAACCTCTTTCATTAAACCTATCCTTTCTTATGGAATATTGAAAACTCGCAATTTCTTCTATGGTGGAGAAGTGGAGAGTACTTCTTAGCATTACGTTTGTTCGTTGTATTTCTTGTGCAATAAAAAATCTTCTATCTATGCAGAGTTTCTATCGCCCTCAGCACACCTCCTTGAGACTACTAAAGCATTTTTGAGATCAGATCATCGTTTGAGAACCAGCTGACCTTTAAAATCTGTCTTAAAGCGTCAATTAGACCACCGGCACCGCTCAAACCCCAAAACTATTGAGTTGCGTTCCAGTATTCGGGCTTATGTCAACAATTTTTATGGAAAAATCTTCGATCAACTGTTGATCGAAGGGAAAAATGAAAAAACTTATCAGTTATAGGCAATTTAACGTTGTTTAAAATTTAAATAATGCTTAAATCGCTACTTAGAAAATCTCTTTCTAATAAACACTATTTAGTGCGAACCTAAACTGACGCCTTAACAGCTGTCACACTAGTTTAGATTTAGAGTTAACAAAATAAAACAGCAAAAGAAGAATTTAAAATCAGATAAGTTACAATTGCTCAAAGGTTAAAAAAAAGTAAATTTAATAAAATCAATAATCCTACAATAAAAAAAAATTAAGAGCAAAAATAATGTGCGTCGGCCGGGAATCGAACCCGGATCAACTGCTTGGAAGGCAACTATGCTGACCATTACACCACCGACGCATATGTCTACAGTACTAACTCAAGGTATCAGACATTTTTTAAGTTTTCCCTTTCATTGTATTGAAACAGGTGGATGTGTGTGTTTGTAATGAATAAACTCAAAAAATACTGTGTTGATTTCAAAAATTCTTTCGCCGTTGGAAAGCTACATTCACCCTGAGTAACATAGCCTATATTTATTGCTAGAAAAGATTAAGGACTCTTACTAAAACCCCTACAAAGCCAGGACAGGCCGCTAGTATTCAATAAAATAACAATTTTCCGAAAGTTTTACAGTTAACAGGCATACGAAAACAATTATACAATAATACGAGTACATTTTTGTGATAATTAAATTTAACCCTGTGTGTAGAGTACATTGATCGACCTTTCGCTCTAACTAACCTTTCGACACGTGGGATATTACGTTATGTCTAGAGAATTCCTAACACTTTTCTGTATCGATATCTGCCTCCCCTAGGCACACACAACGCATAAACTCACCAAAAATTCGTAATAATCTACCGTAAAACCCGCAGACTTGGCAAGCATCGCATCTCCGCACATCATACCTGTTGTATAGGGACATTGAATGTAACGTCGATGGTCGCTGCCAAACGAGCCGCTGCTGCCAAATTAGATCGTAAAGGTTAAATGAAGGAGTAGGTATTGTGTTTTAATGGAATGTTGTGCTGTTGACCATGGGCTATGCAGTTTTATCGCTTTAAAAGCATTATTTATGGTGGTCGTGGTTCTTAGTGGTATGGTATTAGTAGTTTTTGGATGTAAAGTAAAGTAAAAATCATTTATTTAGTTGGAACCACGAGTAACACTTTGTCTACCAAACAGACAAAAATTGGCAAAAAACTGCATGGCTTATATTTTTTTTAAGTATTTGTAAAAAAAAAATATACTTAACTATTACATTGTTTTTGAGGGAGTAGACCGCTTCATCCCATCCTTTTTTTCATTTTTTGTATTTATAGGTATTTGTTTTAGATTTTACAACAATTCGTAACGCTACCAAACACACAAGAATTAGCAAAGAACTGCATGGCTTATATTTTTTTAAGTATAGGTATGTAAAATTTTTTATACTTAACTATTACATTGTTTTTGAGGGAGTTGACCGCCTTATCCCAACCTTTTTTTTCATTTTTTGAATTTATATTTGTTTTAGATTTTATAACACCAAGTTTTATTACAAAAATTACGTTAAACCATATTTTTGAATTTATTTACAGATAAATTAACCAAGTCATTTGGGATTTTGTTAAAAAACTAACCCCTTGATGATGAGTAGTTACCTATTTTCTTCTTTGAAATAAATATCAAACTAAGATTATTTTTCACTTTTTAGGCCAGTAAGAAGTGTTTTATGTGAAATCGGTTTAATATTTTTTTTTAATTTCTTTTTGTATTAGACTTTTTGATAAAATAAACTTTTTCTATTGACGGCTCGGCACAGTTGCAGCAAAAGGCAATATTTATTTACTTTGTATGCGGATTTCAACTGCTAATACCCTCGTTTTCAGTCACACTAATAACAATTATTTTAATTTTGAGAATTCAGAGTGACGAGTTTTCAGTACTTCTGCGATAATTTTAGTGAGCAAAAATAAGGTTGCATTTTAGGAGTTCTCGCCGAGTTTCGTGTACTTGTAGTTTATTTAGCTGTTCTAGATACCATCGCCGATAGAGTCGGCATCGGCGTGACTAAGTGCTCAGCTTTAATGTGACTCCACACTTACGGTAGGTGTAACTTTATCTCCAGATTTTGGCGCTTTGCCTGTGAAAACGAACATGCTAGAGGATTTCTGAATTTATCGTTGTGGAGCTGAAATATGCTACAAATGTAAACGTAATCTTGGGATTGTACCGAAAACTATGTGCATCTAGTGATCAGAACATTAGTATTTAAGGATATAATGTTTTTTGCTAATCCCACCCGTCGGTCGTCGGAGGCCTTAAGATAAAAATAACCTATATGGGTATACTCGTACATAGCTGAGGACTGGGTGCAAAAAGCGCATTGAGAGGTCTATGCCTAGCAATGAACTGCTAAGGGCGGATGATGACGATGATGATGTATACACAAATAGCATAATTGATAAAAAAATACCCTGTCGCTGTAGTTGGGTAAGAAAAAAAATACGAAACAGATATGTTATTAGTCTAGTTTTTTATCGGATCGTATGAAAATATAGAAGTCCTCCTGAAAAAGGTGGGTAAGAAAATGTCAAATTAAAGTTTCCACTTAGTAGTCCAGACTTAGCGGCCGTAATGCACGCTATTCGTCGTCTGAATATTAATGCACCTGCACCAATGTTTACAAATAAGAGACTGACAAATCGGACCAACTTTTAAAGTGAAAAGTGTTTTACCAACTTTCTGTTACAAAAGTAAAAGGTAAGGTTTGCTTCTTATATTAAGTCCTTAAAGTTATTGAACGAGATTATGACTTAATACCAGCCTATATCGGTCCACTGCTGGAATAGGCCTCCCTTAATAAGAAGGGGGATATGCCCATAATCTCCACGCTGGGCATGCGGTTCGGGGATTGTAAGGTACAGCCTCTCGCACCACCGACGCTGCTGCTCGTCGGCGGCCAGGGGATGTAGCTGTGCCGGTATAAGGCTGCGCTATGCCGCAATCAGGCGGTCGCCAGAGCCCCGTTTGTTAGCTAGCAGGACACTCTACAGGCAGGTGAGGTTGACTTAAACTTATGACTTAGTAATGGAACAAAATCACAACAAAAACAAACTCCAAAGCTCAGAAAAAAGGCCAATAAATAACTCAGCAAAAGTCAATGCGACTTAACTTTGTACACGTATCTTCGGGTACTTTTGACCCCAGCAACATCAGATAAGGCAATAAATCAGCGCACCTGACCGAGGGCACTTGTCCTTGCGCATAAATCTCAGTGGTTGGGTGATAGCGACCCTGCTCTCATAAATATTGAACTATTGACTCGCGGGTTAGCCGGCTGGTTGTTAATGATAGCGGCTCGTATACAGTGGAGGAAGATTTGGTTCAAGGAATTGAAAAGTCCATCAAAAAAGACGTGTGGCACTCGGGGACTGCCGCGGTAAAGCTATTGCATAGCATTTTGTATCAACTTATGCAATTATAATTATTTATTTATTTTATTTATGCAGTATTTCTTTTTCTTTGATATTAATTCAAGTTACACTTTTTGAGCGTGGTGATCGTCTCGATTCGTGCGAGCTTCGTAGAGTCGTACAATACGTCTAGTTGCACGCACACAAACACCGTGTCGAAGACTGCCGAAAAGAAACGACGTTAGACAATGCACGGCCTTCAAGCCACACCTCCGTGCCCGTCGGAGTGGGGAGCGTGAGGTTTTTTTTCGTTACGGAATTTCTGGATTCGGTCCCCGCGCTCAAGGCCCTCGATAGAAGCTATGCAATAGCTTAAAAAGAATCTGTTTATAGAAAACAAGATTCAGGTAGTGGCTCTGCAAACTGTAGGTTGCCCTCCGGCCAGGTGGAGATACGATCTACTGTCAGCTGCTGCTAGAAGCTGGATGCGTCGAGCTGAAGACAGGGCGCAAAGGTGCTGATTAGGGGAGGCCTACGACCAGCAGTAGAATGGCATAGGCTAATGATGATGATGAAAAAGAAGTCCATTACGAAGAAAATTTTGTAAGCAATAGTACGATTAGTAAGTATTGGTACATTCCGTGGTATTGGTCTGATAGGTTAAACTGGCCCAAACTGATATGGTTCAGGTGGTTTGCATGGATAAGCTATAATAATGTTAACCATATTTCATGCTTTTTTTTACTAAACTTGATGAATGATACATTTTGCTCTCACTCAACCACACTTCACGTACCTAATTATGATATGTCGGTCCTTAAAGAAGTATAAGTTAAATGAATACACACACGATAACTGATTCCATCTAGGAAGAGCCTGTGCTTAATGGGTTCCAGAGACTGATAAACATACATCATCATCAGCCTATAGCAGTCCACTGCTGGACATAGGCTTCCCCTAATGAGCGTCAATGCGCCCTGTCCCGAGCTCGACGCATCCAGTTTCTACCAGCAGCCTTTCGCAGATCATCAACCCACTTGGCCGGAGGGCGTCCTACCCTACTTTTGCCGAGGTACTCTTAAAACACAAAGATAGATAGTATATACTTGTGTTCAGCACATTAATGTTTGTCCTCGAGGGGAACCGAACCCGCCACCGGCCAGCTCAAGAGGAGCTGCAGCTACTTCCAACTGAACTATGAAAACAGTACAGGGCCGGTACTGTACAGTTGACCAGTTGTTCCATTTTGCCTGTACAAGGATCGATTGGCCGCGTAATTTGGGTCGGTGGATTAGAGGTGCTTAGTGAAGTTAGAAGAATTTTTCGACGAGGAGACAAACTAACTATACCGTGATCTGTGATTGGCTGAAGGTGAGACAACACTTTAAATAAAATCAAATAATTGGTCGAAGCTGATGTTTGCGGGTTCGAATCTCACTACTGGATTATTATAACATCATTTTTGACGTATACATTATTTAAGAACCTGTGTTTTCAAAAATTTGAAATTTGACTATATTTATTTATTGTTAACCTTTGAAAATGCTGTACAGTAATTACTAATATCAACGGGATATTTACCATGATTTGACTGAGAAAGAGGGTAGATCGTTTCGTCTGCCAGTAACTACCCACTCGGACAGACTTCAGTTCTCCCGTGATCATGGCGCATGCAACTGCGTCGAAATATCGGGAAATAACAGAACTCACAAATCATGGTAAATATCCCGTTGATATTAATAATTATGTTCTCAACCATGATAGTTTCAAAAGTTATAATGCTGTACAGTGTACAACAACATCAATGTTTATGTTTTGTAGACTTGACATATTATTATAGGAACAGGTATAGGTAGGTAGGTACCTACTAAATGTTCTTGTCTGTTTTTACCTTTCTTATAATACCTACAATAAGTGTAACATTGTGTAGGTACACAATATACGATGCAATTAAATGAACTATGAACTATGAGCCAGATTTTTTTCTAGGAAGAGAATCTAGAGTATAATCATTATTACGAACGTGTTTGTTGCTTATTTATAAAAACATTGAAATAGTTTCAGACTACTTTGCAAATTCCTATCACCTTCGCAGACACCTAATCAATACAATACAAAAACAGCCGACGCGACACTCAAATGCAAAAGGCCCCCCCTCTCAATAACCACGTTAGACAAGGAGGGCCCCTAATGAGCTTCATCTAATTATCGCGCCGCCAGAACGTGAGTCACTTGCTAACACCTGTATTATGCAGGCACTTCTCGCTACGACTGTACCTATTCAACCTTCAGAGTCTTTACTGCCAGCGGTAATTTGATTATTGGAGTGTGCTTATGAAGCAACGTGTAACAGTTTTATTTCTTAAAGCTTGTAGGTAACTTTGGTATCAGAACTAAAGGACGAAATGTATATTTTTTTCAAGATATGTATTTGAAATGTATTTATTTTCAGTATCCTGGCAAGCTGATTCCCAAGATCGGGATCTGTGGAAAGAGGGAAGGGAGGCCTTTGCCCTGCAGTGGGATCAGACAGGCTAATAAGATAAGATAAGATAAGATTTATTATAGTATTGCAATAGAGCAAGATACAGTGGAGACGCTGAGAGTTGCAGTAGTATAAATTGTGTCGCAATTTGCAGCGCCCAACCTTAAGACTAGAGGAACACAAGGTTTCCAAACAAAATGGTTTCCACTAAAACAAAGAAAAGGAAAATAAACATAAAAATAGAAATAAAAAAAAAACTTTTCCATATTACTGTTACGGAAGATGTAAAATAAAATTGTGTGTGTGTGTGTGTGTGTGTGTGTGTGTGTGTACCTATTTTATGGTGATAAATAAAATGTTATAATCATATAATATTATGCATCTTATAGCAGGGCGTTTTACTGTAAATGTAAAGTGTCAAAAAATTAAAATAAACTATTTTTTGAGTTTGAGTCTGACAATCCGCGGACCGCGGACCGCGGACGGAAGTATGTCAGTATGTGCAAAACAATTTAACGGAAGGGAACATTTGATAAACTATGATAGCTGTTTATTGTGGATTCAGAAGTTTATTTAAATGAGTGTAGAGTTAAGAACAACAGCGTAGTAACTTTCAAAATTGCAGAATTTACAAAGATACAAAGCAACTTGAAGTAAACGTTGCCTCATAACTGCCGACAATCACTTTCCCATTTAGAATTTAAACATTTACTCAAGCAGACGTAGAACATTATTCACGCTTCGCGAACAAAATGGTCTAAACGCTAAAACACAATTTATTAATTTGCAAAAAACGCGGGATGGCGTCACCTGTCAGGCGCCGTGACGCGCCGTGACGGCGACTCCCCAAGAACAGACGTGATGAATTGTGCAAAATAAAAATTACGACGTAAACGGATAAAAGACGAAGGGGTGGAAACATGTTTAATTTTTAATCGACTCGGCGGTGTTTGAAAGTATTTAATCCCGTTTCTTTACCTTTGTCTGGACTTTTTTATTGCTTAAGAATTTGAAGAAGCTTGTTCTGTGCTGTCGTGTTTCACTTCAGTTGGAGCTTTAATATTATGGAGTTGTTATGAAAAATTTAATACACCTAAGTGAAAATGATTGTCTGGCTTAAACCAGACAACTCGTCTGAATGTCAACAAACATATCAGAATATTATTACAAAACACTTCTAGTCATTGTAAATTTTGAATAAACAAAGTGAGAGAATAGTTTTTCTGTAAACTGCGACACATAACAATCCTTTTCGCAAAAAGCAAACAACAGAAAAACTATTTCCACATGCAACATTTTCCTTTTTAAAGCGTCACGTCACGTGGGACGTGACACCGCGTCAAATGCGACGCTCGTGCGACAGGTAACGTTCCCGCCAATTTTTACACGCCATTTAAATTAAATTCTGTGCTCGGGGCGCACGTCGGCCGCTTAATTTAGGCAATTACAGATAAAACGCTTATCTCTCACTTACGTGGTTGTGCGCGCGGCGCGCGATGCGTATGCTGGCGTCACTTGTAAATCTTGTTTCACATGTTACTTTGTATATGTTTTGTACTTGTTATTCAGTTTTAGAATTTTAGGACATTATTTTTTTATCAAATAATTTTAAATGAAGGCATCCCTACTAAATGCTTTGCCCAGTCACCTTTTTTCCACCAGCCTGTATCAGTTCACTGCTGGACATAGGCCTCCCCTAATAAAGGGGGATATGCCCATAATCCCCACGCTATGGCATGCGGGTTGGGGATCGCAGGGCACAGCTTCTCGCACCACCGACCCTGCTGCCCGTCGGTGGCCAGGGGATTTAGCTGTGCCGATGTAGGCTGTGCTATGCTGCAATCAGCCGGCCGCCAGAGTCCCGTTTGTTGTTTAGCAGAGTGCACCATATGCAGGCGAGGTTTGCTTGGGTTCTGAAGACGGGGGTTGGAACCCTTTTTCAATAAGCATTGATTAAATAAATAATGTTATTTTTACAAATTGTCAGATATCACTAAGTAAATTACAGAAGTAGGCTCAAAAACAGCCAGCTCGACAAAATGACAGACGAGCCAAACAAAACAACTATTAGAGATTTATCGGCAATCTCGTAATAGAGCTAAGCACCTCTGTAATGAAAAACTCTGAACTTGGTTGGATCAGCATTAAACTTGTAAATAAACAAAATAAAAACAAATTATTTGATTAGTTTTGCCTACGTGGATTTTTTATACTGTGAAGTAAAAACCATCCTTAGTTCATCATTATTATGTTAAACTAGAATACAATTATATTGCGCGTAAGATTATAATTGTTTCTACTTGCCTGTTTTATAATTTTCAGGCGAAGGTGAGAAGTGTAAAACTGAAAATTTGTCTACACATTAGATGGAGTAGATATTTAACTTATTATAAAAATATAATAAAATCTTGATACGTCAAAAATAACATGAATTTTAAAATATACTTTTGATACATTTTATAAAATAAACAAATACAAAATAAATTCAATTAATTTTAATAAGTTAAAATAAATTTTCAGTTCCATATCTTATTCCCATAGCCTGTTATTTTAGTTCCACTAAATAATGCTACCCTATAAATAGTTGGCTGAAACAATTACCCCGTGGGTCGGTGAAGGGTGAACCCATTATTGGCAGGTGGTAATCGAAAAACTTTCCGCACGTGGTTATTGACCGCGGAACTTTCCCAATAGAGTTCAATGAGTATTTACATTGTAAATAAAAGAAGCATTTTTCTCAGTTATAACCTTATAACGTGAAGTGTAGCCTCATGCTTGTGTGATTGATTTCAGATCAAAATTCAAACTACAAAAATATGTATTCATTTAGGAATACTTTGGAACGTCGTCTTTTTTACCCGACTGAAGTCCTCTTCAGTTTTACCTGACTAAGGTTCAGTTGGGTTATGTTTTTACGGTGTATGTTTGTTTGTAATATTATTTTTCTCATATTATTTGTCAGTCGCTGTAGCCTAAACGGCTGGACGGATTTTAACAAATGAGGTGTCGTTGGATTTGCCTAGATCACAAAGGGGACATAGGCTATATAAAATGTCAAAAACATTAGGTGTCATTGGATTTACTTGAATCATTTAATTGACATGTAAATCATATGAAATGTCTAAAAAATCTAAAAAATCTAAAATGGCGACTGAAAAAAGTGATTTTACGCTGAACTGAAATGGTATAAACATACTAATTAATTTTTGTTTTTATCTCAGAGCTTACGTAGGCAGAATAAGTTTTACAATTAAGATCACATCATACCAAAAAGTATTTACTAATTTGAAATTCGAACTAACCTCCTCCTGACTTCTTCAGAAATACTTCATAATTCTGCTGTTGTTTTAACAATTTTTTATGTTAATTTTTTACAACAGATTAACAATTTTTATTAACATAAAGGTACGATAATGTAGTTGTTGTTATAATCATATATGTAATGTACACCTGCCACCTACCTATTTACCTAATTGTACCTTAAAAAATCCTACTGCCTAGCCTTTGTCATGGACGACCCCTTTGGCACAATAAACCAAAACCTAGCTCTCAATGAAGAAGTGTTGATATGATTTCCGCTGCGGGGCAAATGTTTTCACTTTCTCCGAGTTCAGACTCATTACACGGTGGTATAAGTACTCGTAGCTGATATCCACGATACAGGCGAAATTCATGCTTGGATGCCTCGTACTGTCCTGCCTTATTTCTGCCCTGCTATTAGTTGTTACCCGCCAACGTTTCAATAAGGGGTAAATAATTCATACATAACTACTAAATACGGAATTTGGAACTTGGAACAAAACCAAGATAATTCCAAGGTTGTATCATTTAGATTCTGTGAGAAGGCATTTTCGATTTCCCTCAAAATTGGTATGAAGATTTGAGTAGAGTTCCTTATACGATCTTATATCTCTCGATACGATGAAGTATTTTCAAAATGACACAATCGTATATATAATTGTTTTGAACACTGTCAAGCTTGCACTTTCGAGTTGAGATCGGTTTAAAGAGTACGGCGTTAGTACTAAAATCTTTCTGTACATGCAGTCGAGTGTTTTTTTATAATTCTTTGTTTTTTTTTTTCAAATAAATACTTTTTAATTTACACCAAGTCGTAACGCGACCAAACAGAAAAGATCGTCAAGTTGAGTGACCAGTGATGATGAGGAATATCACAAACGTCGCCGTAAGGAAGGATTTTTAGAAATTCCACTCCTATGGGCTAAAAAGGGGGGGGGGGGGGGGGGGGGGTGAAAGTATGAAGCAGAATGAAAGTCCGTCCGTCGTTCGAGTTTTAAAGTTAGGTTTCAAAGTTAGGATCTTCAAATTTTGAATTTAGGCTGACGATTTAAAATGAATTTGTACGTATTTCAGCTTGACGCTCCACATGAGACTCCACAAAGGTGGTTGAAATGTGTATTAAGTCTATCATTTTTAATTTCAAAATCATTAAATAGAAAGAAATACTAAATAAGCGGACGCTGAGCTAGTGTTCTATTATTACGGTATTAAGATTTCTGTACCTTTTAATATTTTTTTATGTTACCAATTTAAGAAATTTTGAATAAAAAATAAGATCTGCGGGGTGATCGGCCAACTCTGTTGCAATCAGAAATTATTGACACCGATCCTGTTTTTACAAACTGTGACAGTTTGTCAAATGACGTTCATTGAATTTCTATAGATGAAATGTCAAAGTTTGTAAAAACTGGATCGGTGTCAATCATTTCTGTTTGCAACAGAGTTAGCCGATCACCCCGCTGAGCATTCATGTGCTTCAAAAGGCACGTCAAGATGCTACTGATTCAGCCGAATGGGTATTTCGGAGATTTTGGGAAGTTATGCTCCTCGTGGTAGGTACTGGGTACGTACTCGACATCCAAGAAGCAATAAAGTTCTATGTGAAGGGCTCATCCAGGGAAATCCTAGCACCATGCCTATTTTTGCCGTGAATTGTTGCTATGTTTCTGTTCAAAGAATGTGGTATTTATTCTTCATGCCTCAAGTTGATGGAAGTTGCATCGTAGGGCACGTCCCAAACACCAACCTAACCTACAAAGCAATACATTGTTATAAGTAATAGTTACCTCTTAACATCAAGTAGGCCATGAGCTAGTTTCATTTTCAGGTATCACAAAAAAATCACAGTTTTGTAATAGGCTAGAAATCAAACTAAGCGAGTAAGAAAATAAAAATGCTAGTGTCTCCAAGATTGTTCGTAAAATTATCTCTCAGGTTTTCTTTGTACAATTCTTTAATCACAAACTGTCCATGCAACTTTCTAGTTTTAATTTAGCGTCCAAGTCTAGGCTCCCCTAGGCCACCCTAGGCGTTCTAAATCATACCTGTTTGACGTGGAACGACGTTGCTGGTCACTCAGCTGTGAAACTGATAGTAATAAATTGGCTGGGCTATAGAAAGGTATGGGCAATGGGGGCTATGAAAATCTATGGCATTGAATGGGGTATGAGGTTGGACGCCCGTAAAGGTGAAGGGGACGGATGGTTTCTCGCTTATGAGTTCTTAGGTTTTTTGTAAAATATTTGGATAGATACATAGATAACTCTTTATTGTACTCACACCAACTTAAACAGAAAGTATAAAACAAACAATAAATAATAATATTAATATAATGGGCGGTCTTATCCCTTACAGCGATCTCTTCCAGGCAACCTTTGGACGGACTGGATTGATAAGACGAAATACGAAGATTTATTGGAATGTACTTTAGGTATTGATTTGTATGATTTTTTTATAAATAACTGGAATTTTGCAAATAGTTTTAATGTTTTTTAGTATCGCCGTTACTAAAAAAAATTAAGATTATTATTTTTATATTAAATATTTAGTCGTACCTTAGTAATAAAATGCAGTAGCTTATTATTTTGTTTTATATTATTTTATTTTAATCACATATTTTATTTCCTATGTTCTATGTGTTAACTCTCTTCGCCTGAAACACAGGATTACCTAGTTCAGGATCTGGTTTTTACTATACCTATGTTTAATTAAGATTTCTGTACCCTTTAATATTTTTAGTTATTTTTTTTAATCAATAATTGAAACTCCTTATCTACATCAACCTACCTAAAAAAATAGCATATAATTTCAGCAAAATCTACGTGTTATTAAAATAACAGATTGCGCTTTGAAAAACTTGACAACCCTATAACTCACGCGCCACTGCTTTAGGGTCATCACTTTATTTCAGAATCCCACGTGAGACCAACGAATCCTGAAACAAGATCTGAGAATACATTAAAACCTCGCAAAAACAACCCTTACTACCTTAAGAATAAAGTCACTGCTATCAGCAACATCTTTTGGTTCCGGTCAAAAGACTGCAAAGTTACTCTGCTCAATCAAAACTGAAAATTGAACCATGTGTTCTCAAATATAAGTGCTATTGATGTAGAAAATACTGTTACAGGATGTCAAATATCCTCATTTGCATCCGACAGGATAGAAAATTGTCTGTTTGTCACCTTTACATCTGGATTTGGACATAGGTCGCGCATGTGGTTTCGGTTTCATTATAGTCTGGACGTTATTATTATACTCATGGGATTTTAACCTGGAAGATTAAATTTTAGTATGTTTGAAGTTTTAACTTTGGATTTTCAAAAAGTCAAAAAAGAAGAATGCCGTCTGATGTATGGCGCTCGGTACCAAGACTAAAATGAGTGTGTCAAAAAAATCTCCAAAAAGTTTTTAGTCAATTCTACTGTCAAAATTATTAAAAATGAGGGTTATTGCCATAGTAACACTTTACATCAATGTTTGTTGCCATAGCAACTTAATTATCATTGGTTGTTGCAGTCTAATGGCGGCGTGCGGCGGAAACCAAATCAACAAAATATTTTTTTACTTGATTATTAATCCCGTCGGTGTGTAAAACTAAAGAAAATGTTAATGTCATTTATTAAATATAATAAATTTAATGGAATACGTTCGGTTTTGACGCAATTGGTACGGGTTCTCGGCATTCTCCTTTGTTTACTCGTTAGCCCTAGTGCAGGAACCACCAGAAGTCCTTTAAATGTAATATTTTGGTGGAAAAAAATTGTATATTTTATTTGTATTTGTTGTTGGTTGATTGTCGCGTGAATATTCACTTCAATGGCAAAATGTAGACTTTTCCAAAATGTAGGTAATATATAAATTGAATTTATTTTTACCTAACCTAACTGGTATCTTTAAATAAAAAAACCTACTTACTGATGTGTGACTGCTTATCGGCACTTAGTTCTAAGCGCTTCGGAAATTACGTTATAAATGTTCGTCCCGGCTTTGTCAGTCAGAGGCCTTCACTTCAGGCGGCCTAAAAACTCCGCTTCCAGAGTCGGTCAATAGCTCATACGACGAAGGATGAAGGAAGGAACTTATTTACTAAAATAATTTAAAAGCTTTAACATTGAGACCCAAAATGTTCCGAACAAGAATGCTCAAATAGCTGTCAGAAGTAATATTTGTATTCACTAGAAAATATGCTGACGTTTTACTCACAAAAGCAGATAGATCGTAAATTCGTGACGTGGCCACTTTACACCCACCTCCCCTCGACACCTCGCATCTGCAATGCTAAGGAATCGTTCCAGCAATCTCACTTGATTTCGGATATTCCAGGGTTGGAAGTTGTGATGATAGAGGGTTGATTTCTAGAAGTCGATTTTTCTATTGATTTAAAATAACAATAAGAAGTATAGACTTCTTTTTACCTACAACTTGTATTCTACCAATCCTAATTAATATTAATGATAGTTATAATTAAAACGAATAGTTAGCATTAAAACTAATGCGTCGAGCTCAGGACAAGGCGTAATAGCGCTCATTAGAGGAGGCCTATGTCCATCAGTGGATTGATATAGACAGATGCTGGTGATGATAATTATGATTAAAAATGTGTAAGTTTGTGAGGATGGATAGATGGATGTTGTTTCTCTTTCACGCTAAAACTACAGAACGGATTTGGATGAAACCATAGTTTGCGACCTGGATTGACACATATGCTTCTTATCAGGGTACCACGGCATGCGAGTGAAGCCGCGAGTATTATAAAAGCCAAAGATTGTAAAAATGATGTGAAATGTGATTATGTTTGTTGCTTTTTCACGCCAAACTTGCATAACGGATTGAAATCTTGCACATCAGTTCTATACCAGGAATAAAATATAGACAATTTTTTATCTGGTAGTCATCAATAAAATATGGAAAAACAGCATGTTTGGATGTGTAATTCCAATTAAGTAGACTATGTTTTGATGTTTTGACGAACTCTGACGCAGTGGACAGAGATGGTTGTGGGTTCGATTCTCGCCGTGAGACAAATATTTGTATGTTCTGCAAATATTTGTCTCAGGTCTGGATTTATTTACAAAAAAATATCTTTGTGGTACCTGTATCAGTCATTTGGTGATTATAATATAAGATCTGCTTAGTTTAGTGCAACATGATGCTGTGTTATAATGTCCAGCATTATATAAGTTTGTTTATGATTTAAACATTATTTTATCGACAGAAAGCTAGACTATCGACGAAAGAGAAGGTAAATTCCTAGTCGTTGACTATAGACAAGATACACGCAAGTAAATACGTTTTTCTTTAACACGATAAAGTAAAATATCAAAGCCAATATTTGTGCTACCTTCGAAGCAATTCTCTAAAACGGAGCTGATTGTGTGAACTTCAATAATTGCGGAGGCGAACCTCATCTAGCTGAGAGCAGGAACGTGAGGCTAAGCGTGAAATATGATGTTTTCTGAGGTGTGGACGTACTCAGGAGCTAGCTGGGTGCTAGTTATTTGTGAGAAAAAACGTTTGGTTTAGTTTAAAAAAAAAATATGTCATTAATAATTAAATAAATGACAGACAATATGCACATATAAAAATATAAAAATGTGATTAAAGAAGTGCATGAAATAAAATAGGAAATAAAATATGATTAAGTTTAGCACTATACCAAACTAGAAAGCACTTACTAACAGATGATACGCGCTAGGCAAATGATTCAACTTTACAACGACATGGTCCTAATCTGTACGCATCTTATTACTGGTAGCAGTGGGGGCTGTACCTTAAAGATAGATTATTGCGTAATTTTTTCATTCTAAAATACAAAATATATAATTTTGCTTCTAGTATTAGGTAGCAAAGTTTTAATGTCAACAACGTTAATCTATAAGGATTTTTAAAGTGGCCCATACTTAGTGCAGTGCCCATACTTAGTGCTTAGTGGTATAGTGCTAAACTTTAGTCATTACAGGTTACTGTGGGTTCAGTGTGAAAAACACACCTTACTTTATATTTTTGTAAGGAAATGTCAAAGTTTTACAAACTTCCCGCTAGGGGCGCAAATCCATTTTCATGAAAAAATATTATATTAAACGCAAGCTTTGTAGTAAGGTGTGTTTTTGGCATCAAGCCACTGTTAGTACTACTGTTACCAAAAATGTATTGAATTTCAGGTCTTGTTTGTCCACACGTTCTGTTAAAATGTTAAATTATATAACGGAAAAAAACCTTTATTTTATCTCGCTCTTAATTTCAAGACGAAAATGTTGTGATCTTGTTTATGCCCCTGTTTTGGCTAGCCCCTTTTGTGCCCCTTATATTGAGTACGTCCCTTATCTGAAGGTGGTCGTAGGTGCGGTCTAGACATTCATATGTGAGATGGCAGTCAGGAGTGATGCCACCTCTGAGCGACGCAGGTGATTTAGATGTCGGCGTCGGAAAGTTCAGATGCAGTGTAAGCAACATGAAGAATACTGCAGATTTATGTGAAGTTAGATGGAGGTCTTAGATAGATGCTTCAACATGTGATCCAGTGAGTACAATCATCATATTCAACAATCTGTAGAAGTCCACAGCTGAACGAACTTTCCATACGAAATACAGTATAGACTCATCCATTCACTGATCAGTATCGATTTTGGAATTGATGAATAGAAGCAGATGTTT
Organism: Horisme vitalbata; assembly: GCA_951804965.1. Taxonomy (NCBI): domain Eukaryota; kingdom Metazoa; phylum Arthropoda; class Insecta; order Lepidoptera; family Geometridae; genus Horisme; species Horisme vitalbata. The sequence goes on from OX638099.1 coordinate 19,092,047, forward strand.
CTATTATTTAGGTTGCGAATAAAACGCTATTTTCCTTCTCATAACACACTGTATGTTGTGACCAAGATTGCATGTAAATAAAGTGTTTTTCTAGGAGATACCAGCAGTTGTCTAGGTTAGTTATGGTAATCAAAGAAATGGGCAACTCATATTTTCTGTCAGATTATTTTTCGACAATGGAGCCGAATGTAGGGCATATGGGCATAATATTATTTGATAATGGCTCATTAATAATATATTTTAATGGAATATTATACTATCTTCATTCTTCACAGTTCGATACACCATTCAATGAAATGCGGCGCGGTGCGTCCTAATCTTAATCTCGTATCGCCCCGCAACGCATTTAGGCAATTAGGCCAGTAGACAAATATAAGAGCGTATAGTGGTACCTACAATTATGCATTCAGTGAAAATAGTGTGTTGAGTTTATAATTCAAATTGAAAAATAAAAGAAAATATTTAAAGTATAGCATAGTTTACGTATAAGTCAAAATAGTATTCAGCATAGTTTACGCATAAGTCTAACTCACAGCAATAGCGTGGACAGCTAATTTTACGTGCTCGGTTTCTTGGCGCAAGTCGAACTAAGTTATAGTTAAGCACACAAGTTCAGCTATAACTTAACCTGAGGTGAGCGAGCGCGTAATCAGTTTACTCTACGAGTTTAACTTTTGTTAGTTTTAAGAATGAGATTGAATAAAGTGTAACTATCGGATTAGGGTTAAATTTTAAAGTAAACTTTTTAATATTAGTACTTATCCATAGATACTCTTTACTTCAATATATTTTATAGTTATCACAAGGTTAGAAGGTGACAGAGTTAACACAGTATAGTGTGGTAGTATCACACGTGGACCTCTTAGGCCATAGCAAATAAAGGCCATTCTAGGCCTACCATGTCGTTGCATCAAGTAGGATCCTCTGTGATTCTCTTTGCCCACAAGTAGCTTGGCATGCGGGAGACGTTTTCAACCTTGTTCCATTTTATGTTGCCGGATTTGTGACCAACGTCAGCGACTTGGGTTTTGGAGCGCAGTATTCTATTCCGCACGCGGTCTAATAGCTTCACTCCCAAGTTACTTCGCTCCATAGCTCGCAGGCACACCTTGATATCTCTGATGTTTCGTCAAAGACCAAGTCTGGGCAAACGCATACCTTTAAAACGTATATAATATCCTACTGATTTAAAAAGCCTCACAAAATCTTTACAACCAAATAACCTTCAATAGGGACACGAAACAAATTAAACTGTGCTCATTTTTCAACGGGAACATTATCGCGATGTCAAGGGTAGGGGTGTTTAAACCGGAGGCTATAAAAACTGTGTAAACATGTCACCTGTCACCCTGACGTTTGACGTCACCGTGACGTCGATCACGTGGGACACCATGAAAGAGGGTTTCGGATGTGGCTTTTAAGTTTTATTTCATCAAAAAGAACGCATTAAACAGGTAGCTTATTTGCTTTTTATTTTCATTTTTTGGGATATTTAAAATCTTTATTAATAGAGTTCTTTCGTAAATGTTACAGCCTACTTCATTCTTTTTCGCAAATAATTGTAAATATTAAATGCTTTTGGTTGGATTGTTTTAAATTATATGAGGAAATATCAAATTTAAGCGCTATCCACACATTTGCGGATCAGGGCTATCCGTGTTCCGGCAGTGTTCCCGTCCGGGACGTGCCATCCGTCACCCGTGTTCACACATATCAGGGAAATCGGTATCAGTGTAATCTGTTTCTTTAGCTGATACGCGCATAACATCTGTTTCTTTAGCTGGTACGCCCACAACGCGATGCCCTTATTTAACACTGAAGAATTTCCAATGATTGCAATAGCGCTAGATGAAGAAGAAACTGATAACGATAGATAAAAATCGGAGAGCACTGTCAGGGCGTCCGTGCGTCCGTGCGTGCTCCGGGACACTGATGATCCGGATGCGCCTGACACGGAGCTGTGTGAACCAATTCATATAAGTTGTACCTAACCAATTTTTCTCCGTCCTTGACTGAACACGGCACGGCCGGGTACTTACCCGGAAATGTGTATAACGTGTGGATAGCGCTTTAACGTCGAACTTTCAAAATCGTAGACTCGCTTCCACCAGCTACTTCGCTCGCCCATGCTCCAAGCACCACTGGGATTATATTATAGTTTAGTAGCCTATGTGTTAATCTAGGTCACTAGGTCATGAACTATGTATTTTCCAATATTCAACTAATTCCCTTTAGCCGTTATTGAGTTGAGTGTGAACAAACTTACACACACACACACACACACGAACAAACTTTCGCATTTAATTACAATACAATGTGTAGAGAACATGAAGAAATTTGTTTGATTTATTAATGTTTTTAAACCATATCCAAAACCAGCTGCATATCGTAGTTGTATGTCTGGTTTGAAAAATTACAGGCAGTTAAGGCATTGACACATTCCACCGGGAGTATATTGAGGGAAATATGTCACGTGACGCATCAGAGGTAGTCAACTTGCTATTTGGGTAAAAAAATTCTCTAAAATGGAGGTGTTTGTAACATAATTTTATGGCAAAATATAAAAATCTACAAAATTTATTTAGAAAATAGCCTAAAATTTCTATTATTTATAAATTACTAAACGACATAAAAAAATAAAAATAAAATAAGTAATTTGAATTATTGCTTTTGTTACGAATAATTTTATCATCATCAAGCTCCCAACAAAATCAAAATCAAAATATGTTTATTCAATAGGCACATAAATTATAAATTTATACGAATTCGTAACGCGACCAGAGAAGAATTGGCAAGAAACTCTGCTTGGCTTATATTTTTTTTCACAAACTCAAAATAAGAAATCAGGATTTTAAATAGACTTTACTGCATAAAAATGAAAAAAAAAAAAAATCTCCCCGAACCAAAAAACTTCAAATACTTTTCTAAAAATCAGTAAAAATAGAACTACATAAAATAAATTTCATAAAATCCAGCACCATATAAAAGAACCGAAATCCAATTTCACACCCTCGATCCAACTAATAGGTATAATACAAAACGTATTTGTAGCAATAATCGACACACCTCCAAGCAACCAATACATCATGAGCTTACACCTGATGGCTGATTTATGGGACGAGAGCGTGCGTGCCGGCCTATTCCTGAGATTTTGAATGTAAAATACTTGACTATGGCATGATGATGAAAAGTCCCTTCATAATATAGTAATAAGGTCAAATAGACATCGGCATGGATCTAAAGGTGCGCAGAAAAATTTATAAAGTTGTCGACATAGTTCAGAGAATTATCAAGCTGGTAAGTGGCAGCGGGCTGGCCATATCTGCCGAAGAACCGATAACCGTTGGGGTAATCGAATTCTTGAGAAACCGTGGCTCGGGAAACGTGTTGGGACGCCTTACGGTCAGATGGAATGACCATTTGCGAATATCTGCTGGTGCTGGATGCGTCGAGCTGAGGACAGGGCGCAATTGCGCTCATTAGGGGAGAACTGTGACCAGCAGTAGACTGCTATCGGCTGATGATGGCAATGTGCGCAAAACAAGCAGACCAAGTGAACCCTAAAATTTTCAGCCGGCTGGACAAAAAATCACTTGAAGTATAGTGATTCTGCATCCTCTCTGAACTAACCCTAGAGACATCCATACATACCAACAACTTAAACAAACTTTCTCACAAAGCCAACTAAAACTAAAGGCACTAAAAACACTAAAGACAACTAACTTAATCAACATTACCTCTTCAGGTTAACAAGTCGGCACAATAAAGGCCGTGTGGTTCCGTAGCGTTTAGGGTTCCCTGGAGAGCGACAGTTAACTGAGCTGATAAAACTCTGTTTGTTTTTCTTACAAGGCTCTTGAGGTAAATTAGATATTGTTGGTTTTAGAAATTATAATTGAAGTTATTTTGAATTGAGTTTTTAACTTAATTTCATATGAGGTTTTTATAAGAAATATGTGATATGAATACGTAACACAAACGTCTTTAATACATTTTCAAAACCAAGACCTTCCCATTGGTAGGGTGCGGGAAATCCAACTGGGGTTTAATTTTTTTTCATACAGTAGGTATCTAAGGAATTCCTGACTGAATATTAATATAAATAATCTTTGTGAAGATGAATATAAACAAAATCAGCTTGATAGCGATATACCTAGGTATTTAATAATCTCTTTCCTAACCAAATTATACGTGATGATCATAATCATGAAGTCAAAAATACCTAGTTACCAACTTATTTTTCGAAAACCCTCCTTAGTTCTATCTTTACCTAAAGATTTAAAAAGAGCTAAATGACATATCAAAAAAGCATTTAAAATAAAGATGAATTTTTGAGTGACCCTTATATAATGTACTTAATTAATTTAAAATAATTTGACATGCTGACTATGTAATAATTCATTAATTTTTAACCGACTTCAAAAAGTAGGAGGTTCTCAATTCGTCGGAACCTTTTTTTTATGTATGTTCACCGATAACACCGTCAATTGTGGACCGATATTAAAAATTCTTTTTTTGTTTACTAAAGTATACTTCACAGGTGGTCCCATAAAAATTGTATTCCTGAGGGATTGCTACTTTTCCCGGAAAACTCAAAAACCTCATCCTCACTTGTAATTTTCGCTATCTCCGTCAATCGTGAACCGATTTTCAAAATTCTTTAGGGCAAGAAGTAAGAAGTGATTTATTTGAAGTCGGTTTTTTTTATTTGACATGCTTTCTGTAATGTTCTAATTAATAGTTAATCTTTATTTTACCCTTATATCTAATGTTTGTATGCTTAGCAGGATTTAGTGATTCATACTTTTCTTTGTAAACCATCTTAATGTAACCTGGATTCACAAATAATAATAAATGAATTACGAATTATTTCCCTTCCTTGTTGAAGTCGTTTAGAAACAGGCGCACTGGCCTGAATTCCCCATCAGTTGAAAAGAGGCTAGAGGTTGGAATTTGCGCCCATTAAACGGTCAGCCCATTGACACCATCACTCAAACAAAACACTCGCGGTGAAAATGACAAATTCAACAAACTGCGCATCGCCGACGTATAGCCTAAGAGATAATAGCTGGTCGTTTTTGTTTAAATTAACAGTCATGAGTAACATACAAAGTGTAACATTTAGATCGGTCAGTATGGAAAAGTCTGAAACTATAAGAATTACGAAGACCTGTTCTTAGGAACCATGTTATAGATTTTAGTGACAAGGAAAACTGCATCCATACATTAAAAAAATGATTGATTGTTACTGTATGATTAATAGATCAGTAAGCAATTATCATCATAGATAGATAATATTGTCGTAGATAAAAAAGGTTCCTAAGAACAGATCTTTGTATGTTTTATAGTTTCACACTTTCCCATACTGACCGATCTAAATGTTACACCTTGTAATAACTACGTGGCGATTTTTTGTAAGCAAAACATGTAACTCGTTTTTTTTGTATTATTAAACGGGAAGGTAAGGCAAACTATTTAAAATATCTTTAAATTGTTTTTAAATCCAAAATGTACATTTAATATTCTGCGAAAATAAATAATATTATAAGCTCGTAAATTATACGCTCTTTATCTCTCATGATTTTAGTGCAATATTTGAAATTGGTTATATCATTATAGAAAACTAAGGAAATGTAATGGAAATGTTAGTTACATACCTATTTTCAAACAAAAAAAACAGTAATGCTTATAACTTGATTATTTCTACCTACAACATCAAGTTGAGGGATTTTTCATTCAATCGCGTTAACGTTTATGCCGGTTTGTATGAAAACAGTGCAATCTGAAGACAGATTATTATGTCCCATCGAATCACCTCTGCCTCGTTAGGTAAAACATTTTCAAAGACTGGCGCTTGGCATTTGTTACATTTGGAGGTTACTAGCTGTCTACCTCACACTGTAGCCGAGGTGAAAACAAGTGGAAAATGGGCGTTTTCGTCCGCACCCGGTTTTATTGCGCCCTTTTATGCGCAGTGATTGATTCCATGTGTGAATGGCGCTGATGGTTTATGGCCCGAGGATTTATTATAGCAAACGATTTTAGTTTTAACGAGTGTCTGAGCTGATCTTAAAGATCTGTGATTATTTAAGTTTGTGGAGAACATTTGGTTGCCTTTTTACCGCAAGTTGACTGTCAATCATTTGCCAATATGACCATTTTCTGTATTATTTTCTACGTAAGAACCCAGGTTGCGTGCCCTAAGTTAGATTTCTATTCTACATCATCATCATCACCATCAGCCTATAGCAGTCCACTGCTGGGCATAGTCCTCCACTAATGAGCGCTATTGCACCCAGTCCTGAGCTCGACGCATCCCGCTTCTACTTCATACACTACATTTGCCGATCCACGGTCTCCACTCAAGAATTCGTTTGCAAGCGGTTATCGGTTCTATAACAGATATTTATTCTTAATAAGAACCTATGTTTTACAAAATTGATCTGTTTATTTTTTATAATTTTACTAGAAAAAATACAATTCTGTATTTCAGAGCAGTCCATAGATTTCTCTTTGATACGATTTGTTTTTTGACTTTCTTTGAACTGAATTCCACTTTAATTTATTTAACCGACAAGTTTACTCTTTACGATAAGGACTAAAGAAGACTCGTGCATCGTACGGAATTTGTCAGAAAAATAACAATTTTATGCATAGCCTCAAACAAGCAATAACATCCTTCACCCTCACAAAGCCTTACAAACGGCCAACAAAAACCTATTAAACGACCTACCATGAAAGCTAAAAAGACGCGACAACAGGCGGTGTATTGATGGGCAATAAACGGAGCTTTCAATTAGAGGATGAACGCGACGCTGATTAATGGTAGGACTATTGCCGGCCGCCTAACGCCTGCTAATCTATGCTCTCCTGGTACTGTGATTGCGAAGTTAGGACCTATTGAGATTTGTATTTGACCGTTTGGTTGAAACTATATTTTAAGAATTCAATTTCTTTTTATCTAAAGCAAAAGTAATATTTGTAAGTATTTTGTATTCGATAATTTTAATTATCCTTCAGAGCTGGTGTTTTTATATATATGCGTTAGCTGGGAAACGAACCCGTTAAACTGCTTAGAAGGCAACTATGCTCACCAATTGACAACACTGACACTTTTGACATAATCTCTTCGTTAAGAAGTTGGTGTTTTTTGTTAGCTTAAGTGGAAATTTATCAATCCTTTTCATTATAACTTCTCTTGATACCCAAAGGTGCTGCTGCCTGTCGGTGGCTAGGGAATTTAGCTGTGCCGGTGTTAGGCTGCGTTATGTCGTAATCAGCCGGAAACCAGAGCCCCGTTTGCTAGTTAGCAGGGTGAAGATGGGTAGGATTCTGAAGACGAAGGTTATAAACCTTCACCCACAAGTTATAATATATTTGAGCCTAAAGCCTCGTATATCTTGCGAAGTGTAAAGTAGCGGAATGTTTGTGAGTGATTGGTGCGGCGCGGGCCGAGACATCCATTCACCTGTCCGGCTGGCTCAGCTCCTATCACCAACTACACGTGGAGCTGATGATACCACATCGTGTGATGCTCTGAGCTATGTCTCTCTGTCCTCTGTATGTATCTCTGTCCATTAACTGTGATGTATGTCTATTCCTAGTTTCATCAAAATCCGTTCTGCTGTTACTGAGTTGAGTTGAGACACAAATTTTCACGTTCAAATATAAGTATGATACTTACTTACTTACTCCATCGGCGCAGGGACCCGAAGTGAGTCTTGGCCTCCGACACGAGAACTCTCCACTTTCCCCTATCCATATCGATCTCTTGCCAGTTGTCGGCTCCAAGTTCGCCCAGGTCAGCTTCCACCCTGTCGATCCAGCGAAATTTAGGATGACCAACCGGTCTGCGAGTGGTCGACCCAAATATGCTTTCTTCACGCTTCTAACCTCATCCATTCGCTGTACATGACCAAGCCACCGTAGGCGGTGAGGTGGTAAGTGAGATGTAATGATTATGATAATAAGTGATAGTGTGATTCATAGACTAGCTTCTGTGTCTTCATCACCCATACAACGCCAAAGGTGTGATGACTGTCTTGTAGATTTTCCATAAGGGTTAGGTATTCGAGGGTCGCCAGGGTTCATGAGATCTGTCATTCATCGACTAGCTACTGTATATTATTTCTTATCCTACTAACATGTTGATACTAATCCTACTGGTAGTAGCATCAGCTCTGTACAATCCCGCCCGCCCAAACAAAAGCATTTATCGCGATAACTCCGAACGGGCGATTGAAAAACGAACAGGAAGTGTCTAAAGGTTTTTAAAAAGAGAAATGGTTGTGAATAGCTTTTAAAGGTGCTCGAAGACAAATGGTTTCGTCGACGCGCATCCGGCGTGACTGATCGTGGTGCTATAGCTGATGGTGGGGTTTAGTTATTCAAATATGGAACTTAATGATACTTTAGAATTTTGAAGATATTGTTGATGTAAGTTTGTGGATGGTTTATGTAGTATATTTCTACTGAAATACTTGTTGCAGACATTTTTTTATGGATTATAGGCTTATGTTTGGAGGCTTTACTGCCAAAAGTGGTCCTATAATATATAAAATATATATAACTTTTAATTATTTATCTTTGTGTGGAAATAAAGCTCTTAATATTTTATTTTTATTTTATATAGGCTTACGTTTAACAGCCATCTCACCTGTTGGTAAGTGATGAAGCAGTCGACATGGTAGAACTGTAGGTATTACGTTTAGCATAATCAATGTAGAGGAAGAATTTTGAGACAAAAAACTTAATAAAGTCCATCTACCATCTAAGTAGGCTAATATTTCGTATGTAACTCCAACGTGTCTTATCTACTGTTAGGAAAGTAGATCTGATTAGGTAAATGTAAGGTCCTCAGAATGGAATGGAAAGTTTGTTTTGCAATGAAAAGTACATAATATTTAAGTGTTAACCCACACTTATGGGTAAATCTAAGATTTGATATTATGCTAAGATAGAAACTGAAAGTCGCATGTGCAAATTCCACATAAGTCAAAATTTCTATGATATTATAAATCTTCCAAACATAATCTAGATGATTCAATACTTTAAATTAATTAAATAAATAAATAAATAGTGGATACTATCACACATCATCATGTTGCCCCAAACTAAGCAGAGCTTGTATTATGGGAACCACATGATGTTTATTTTTGTAAATACTTACATTTTATACATAGAAAACACCCAGACCTTTGACCTTATGTGTAAATAAAGCAAACATTTTTCCCGCAACAGGAATCGAACCCGCAATCTTCTGCATCTCACGCGGACCTTCACCCACTGCGCCACAGAGGCCGTCCGATTAAAACTAAAATTAAGAATGATAGATCTACGTTCAAACGACAAGAAAGTAATCAATATTTAAATCAATTCTAGAACAACAACAAAGCTTTCCCCTCTCACTTTCGAAGCGTTTATCACAAATCCCCAACTATTTGCAACTATTATCAGTTAGTTTGCCAACTAGTTGGGAGCAGGTAACCCGGCCCAGTGAACCCGCTCCAGACGCCGTAAATCAACTGCAGGTGGAGCGGGGTGCGAGAGATAGAGAGACGCTTGTAGCTATGTGATCATCACTTAAGTAAATACTGGGCTGGTCGCTCTCATAAATTTCTTTTAATTTATTATTTTCTGTGTTTTTCCGTGTTTTTATGTTTTGTTTCTAGTGTTTTATTTAAATTTGTGTGTATATGGATTTTTTTATCTCAAATAAAAGATTTTATTTTATATGTTTGATTTATTTTTTTATTTTATGTACTCTTATGGCGGGTACAGAATGCTGTAACGTAACATACAATGGTTTTTTATGTTACTTGAAAATGGAACAAGCACATGGCCCACCTGATGTCAAGATGCCTATCACAAAGCATTGCATCGTAGATAATATTTTTGGAACGATTGCTCTACGATGCAATGCCCTGCGTCTTGAGGCATGAAGATGATAACCCTCTTCTGCCTGTAATTTCACCAGCATCCTCAGTCTTCAAACCGAAACAAAGCAATGCTGTTTACGGCAGAAATAGGCATGGTAACATAATTCCCCGGTCGAGCCTCCACAAAGAACTTGACTACTAGTAGACTATTACTTTTTTATTATACATATTATGCATATAACATACATAAATAACATGATAACACACAGAGCAGACAAGTATTTGAAGATACAGGATTTCCTGAAATTTTGCCCCTGAAGCTCATCGTCATTATCAGCCTATAGCAGTCCACTTCAAGACAAAAGCCTCCCCTAATGAGCGCCATTGCGCCTTGTCATCAGCTCGACGCATCCAGCTTCTGACAGACTTTGCACATCGTCAGTTTGCATAATTATAGACCAAGTCATAGATTCACGGTATCACGCAAGTCAAGCCGCGGGCCGAAGCTAGTATAAATTAATACTATTTTCTATGTACCTAGTAACTGGCTCGAGTACCTATTGGCTCCTGTACTGGCTGGTGTAATAGGGTACAAGAGTTGGTTGGTGGTGCAAGATCCAGTTACAGCCAGTCAAACTTGAATTGCGAAGTTATTTTTAGGGCTTCGTACCCAAAAGGTAAATTCGGGACCCTATTACTAAGACTCCACTGTCTGTCTGTCGGTTTGTCACCAGGCTGTATCTCATGAACCGTGATGGCTGAACATTGAGATTTTCACAGATGATGTATTTCTGTTGCCGCTGTAACAAATAGAAACAGAATAAAATAAATATTTAAGTGGGGCATCCATACATTTGCTTTGTGCGCGTTTCCGACTCACACTTGGCCGGTTTTTTTTAATACAGACAGGAACTTGCAAAAAGTCTCTAATTAGGCTTATCCCAGCGATACACCCGTATTCTTCACGGAACCCTTCCGTGAGCTCGTTAAGGGCTACATTTTTTACGGAACTGTTTGAGGTCCTTTAATTAAAAACCTGTCTACCGTTCTTGCTTTTCCAATTTTTCCAGACTAATTTACTTTAGAAAGTTACCGGTTTCAAGATCTAGTAACTTTTTCATTTGCTTTTCTTCTTTCAGATTGTATAAATTCATAAGACACAAGTAATTATTATTTCAACATTATACTCTCATTATCTGCTGCGATTCTAGACAGAATAGAAAATCTATTGCGACTCTTTTAGATCTGTGTTAAAGCTATGGAATTTCTATAGTACTTAAGAACTTGGATAAAGCAAACAAAAAGAAGGTTCACATGTTGATACACTTAAGGGCGAACCACCATCCATTTTTCAAAGTCAAATGAAAAAGTCGCAATGATTTTAACGTTGAATAGGCATTTTTACATACTTTTGCTTTTATTATTACCATTTTAAACAAGATATTCTGCACAAAAAGGCTACAATCAGACTAGGTAGTAAGATAATTAAAGTTTCCTTAAAACACATAATAAATATTAAGTAACACTTAAAATTCACTTCCACACTGAATAATAAACAAACTTTAAGAAAGCTCCCGAGCGTGTGATTCGTTGCATTGTACTGCAGTGCAAATAAAGTGCGCACGCAGTCTGAGCACGAACACCTGAGTTACTGCGGCTGTGTTTATTGCTATGACATTACAGTGCCAGGTATGGAAAATAATGCGGACATTAGCGCCGTATTTTTAGTAAAATAATTGAGGGAACCGCGTTTCCGGAAAAGAAAATACTCCTCAACTTTCTTCTGTATACAACTGTGCTACAGGAGACTAGGTAGTTGGTACATATATTCAAGTTTTCCTATGCTGCGATCATAAATCCGTCTGCCAAACGTAGCTAGGAAAATCATTCTAAGGATTCTAAAACAATGTACTGGCAATTTTCAGGAAAAAACAAAACTCCAATATTTTAGGAATGCATGAAAATATAACAGAATCGAAACGAAATAAAACGTCCATAAACACTCGACATTTCGGCAATTCCTTTTATTCCGGAACGGCGGGCGTTTAGCTCACCTGCCCTCGCATTGTTTGCCGGAGATAAACGCAAAAGGTGATAAGAGCGAATAAACTTTATCCTCTGTGGGTTCCGTTTGAAACTGATACGTCATATCGATTTATTTTCAAACATTAGTAAAGTTAAAAACAATTTTAAAAGAGATTTTGCAAAAACGCTATTCCTGTTTTTCTTTTAAAATATAGCTGAAATTTATTAGCTAGTCCATAAAATTACTATGACAAATCGTAAGTAATAATTAGTCATTTAAGTATTTGTAATCTGCAATCTGCAAGATTGCAGGTAATAAACGGTAAATGTTTCCATATCCATTATTTATTATACGAGTAGGAGGTACTAGCTGTGGTACACAACTACACACCGGGACGAAACTGGTTACCTTCTATTTAACTAGGTACTTAATTTACTTATTTTATTCTGTTGTTGTTTGTATTGTGTGCCAAGTGGTAAATAAATGTTTGTCTGTTGTGTATGAACAGAGCTCAAGCCCGTTCTTCGTGTAAACCGTTGGGGGAGACATATGTTCAGCAGTGGACTTGTATAGGTAGTTGTTGATGATGATGATGATGATGATGAGGTATTTTGCCTTAAGGTTTGACAACACCTTACGAATAGTGACTTGAGAAATTAATTGGAGTTTTGTCTTTTAAATCAAAATACGGGACCCTAAAAAAGAAAAGCGGCAGCGGCCAGTCCAATCAATCGGGAAATAAGAAAAAATGATTGGATTCACCTCACGTTCCGCAAAAAAATGTGCTGCTATTTATGTTGCACTGTGTGTACGATTGTGTGTGACGGCTTGGTTCGCTCTGTGTTATTGTAATTACTAAGGATTTTTGAGGTATAGTTTAGAATTTTTAACGAATTTACCTTACTAATTATTTAGGTTAGGAATTTACTTTATTAGATTTTTCTTCTTCTGCTTCGTATGAGCTATTTGTTAACTTTGGTGTCGGAGTTTTTAGACCACTTGACCACATGACTTAACGGCTGAAAAAGCCGGGATCACCATCTTAACGTGCCTTCCGAAGCACGAAAGCGCTGAGATCTAAGAGCCACTATACGGTCACCCATTAAAGTAGTGACTGGGCGTAGTGTTGCTCGGCTAAGATCACCGAAGATAGCCACGCCATAAGCGCTTCACATTTTATTAAATTACACTAGGTGTTTGGTATACAAGTAGGCACTGTGCGGTTAAGGTTTAGTTAGCGGAATAATACACTTTAGATGTATACCTACAGAAAATTGTTCTCTACCTAATATTGTACTCTAATTGTACCAATTATTATTTAAGGCGATACACGTCAAACCTCCCTCTCGCTCGCACTATTCAACATTTTTGAAGATATAAAATCACTGAATGTAGGTTTGCATAATAGCAATCCTTCTCGGCCTAGAAAATAACAATTCAAAGGTTCAGCAGTAATATAATTTTGATTCTATCACGTTTTCTTACGAAAAATCTTGTACCAATTTAATCAATTTTGGTGGGTTCAAACAAGGCTTCAGAAAATTACCATCTAGTAGAAACCAAGTTGTAAAATAGAATAGACATCTATCGACGTAGAACTGGACACCCATCGTTCGAAGTTTCTTGGCGAGCGCGGTCGAATCAAAGTTTACGAATGAAAACGGCCAAGTTTTTCATTTTCGCTTGAGCGGTTCCAATTTGGATGCGACCAGTCGTAGGTGTTCTACCGATTGGTTTAAACATTCCGTATGCTATTGAAAACTTTTCTTTTTGCAGCTCAATATATATATAACTCAATTATATGGATGCCAGAATAAATTCCGAATACGAGATGCAAAAAACTCTAACTTCAAACTTGATCGTGATTTGAGCATAGATGTTTTGATTGAAAATCTATCAAAATTTAGAAACTGTAAAAAACTGTATTTTTTTGAGTTACAAATTCACAATCAATTCGCGCCCATCAGTACGAAATATTACTATGATCGCAAAACTGTTTGATCCGTTACGTTGACAGTATTATTGCGGTAGTAGATTCATTACTTAGTACTCACTAAACACTTAGTAAGCCATTTCTATAATTTTTCTCTATGTAAATGGTAAATTCTATTGCCAAATAAACTAATCCAATTTTCGGTTAATTTCACTATTCTTTCTTAATCCTCTCTTGGTAAATATAATTAAAAACTTTACCTTTAACTTTACTCACAGAACAGAAACTTTAACAAAATAATATCTAACTTTACTTATTAAAATATAGACCAACTATAATAAAACAGGTCACCAATGCTTAAAAATAACAAATTCCAAGTGAGATTGGAATACTTATTCCGGAAACGGTTGAGCTATGGTGGAAGCTTTCCAAAAGGTATACGGAAGTAATTAGGAAACTTGAAGAGTGTAATAAAAAAGTTTGTAAAATATTAGAATACCTACATCTTATAGTCAACTAATGCTACCGTGCCTATTTTATTTCTAAGGTGATCATGATCGTAGTGTAATTGAGACTTCAAAAATGTCCCTGCAGGTTCAAATCCCGCCACGAGACAAATGTTTGTGTAATGAAAATATTTGTCTGGGGTCTGGTTTATTTCTAATTAAAATGTGTTAAAAAAATGTATTCATTAGTAAGTCAGTCATTTGGTTTCCATAATACAAGCTATGCCTAGTTTGAGACTAGATCATGCTGTGTGAAGCGCTATTTATTTATTTGGTCTGCACTGGTAATCGAACCCGTATCTCTGGCGCACTCATCCCCAGCAACGATAAGGTCTGTATCACTACCTTGGGAATGCATTTTACTCATCTAAATACTCTAGACAAGCTAGGCGATGTAATTCTGTGTCAGACGGCGTTTAATTAAAATTTCTTTTAGTTGGGCGAGATCTAGTAGGTTTTTGTTTTTTTTATAAAAGATCTAAAAAATAGTAAAACTAGTTCTTATTTGGAGCGGTGTGGGGTTCTAGCCTCTATCTTCGGAACCCATGCCAACCGTCACTTGCCCGTGGTGCACCCAGCTAACTTCTTCTTCTTCGTATGAGCTAGTGACCAACTCTGGTGTCGGAGTTTTTAGGCCACCCGAAGGCCTCCGACATGGCTTAACGACTGAAAAGCCGGGACCAACATCTTAACGTGCCTTCCGAAGCACGGAATAGCTAAATCGAAATGTCACAAAACAGTCACTCATTCAAGTAATGGCCGGGCGGAGTGTAGCATAACCAAAGTGATCTGTTAAAAACACCAAAGTGAACCACGCCAGGAGCGCTTCTAACTAACAAACGGGGAAAGAGTCTGCTGGTAAAACAGCAATAAATGAATAATCCTGTCGGCGAACAGTCCAATGACGAATCGGTCATCGCAGAACGGTTGCGGACTCGGGCTCTGGCGGCCGGCTGATTGCAGCATAGCACAGCCTAACACTGGCAGCTACATTCACTGACATTCACTTTTTAAATCAAGATTAAGAAAATGCTTATTGGAAAACTGTTTTTATGAAATAAAGGAATATTTAGATTAGAAATTTTGACGTTTTGAGTGAATCTATGACGTATTAATTTTTTTTTTACATTATTTAATTTGAAATACTTACTTTATGACATTTGTTTTTATTTTTTGTATATTTGCACGCCTTAATGAGGCAAAATGTGTAGAATACTTTTTAATTAATTTTAATTGACACTATGCAAAGACCTATTGTACCTACATTTTAAGCAAATAAATATATGATTATGAATATGATTATTATGACCAACGACGGTCAGCAGCGTCGGCGGTGCGAGAAGTCGTGCCCTGCTCCCCAACCCGCATGCCCAGCGTGGGAATTAAACTTATTAGGGAGGCCTATGTCCAGCCAGTGGTCTGATATAGGCTGGTGTATGTATGTAGAGGATACGTAGGTGTTTGAGGTCCTAAAAATATTACGAATACTATGTGGCTTACGTCTGGATCCTGTTTGACCGAGTAAGGACTGTATCAGCTGTTTTTATTTTGCCTGCGAAAATTTTAGGTACTAGGTCATTCACAAACTTTGACTGGACTGTCGACGATTTAATTTTACATTTTCCTAAAGCGACCATGCTAGTCATTAATCTGAGATTCATCATTTTTAACTTAGGAGATCCTATGAAAGGTTTATATGACACTATCATATATTTACAATTGGCTGATTTGTGACAAATATAGACTCAAGACAACCAAGTAGTGAAGTGTTTTTTTTCAAAATGGAATGGACTGTAGGAATGAATAAATAGTGGCACTAACTGTCAGTAAAACTATAGTAGGTAATGGTATCGGCCAAGTTTCTCTTTATCAGCCTATCTACTGGTGAGAAAATAACCATTCGTTTCTAAAAATCCGCCAAAACTAACCCCCAATAAACAAGTGGTACACAACTGCACAAATAAACACCAAAGTGGTGTTTACCTGTTTCTGTCGCCGCGGGCGAAGCCGGGAATCGGAAACAAATCACATAGTTCACGTCGTATAACTTAGGGATGGCGGACACTTGCTGGTAAAAACGACGATGATTCTAACTCTCTTGTGGCGCAGCGGGAAAACGCCCGCCTGAGGAGTTTCGGGTTCGGTTTTTGCCGCGAGACAAATCCTAGATGATCAGCAAACATGTCACGGGTCTGGGTGTTTTAATGTATAATATATGTGCGTATTTAGTTAATGGCTATGTGATGATCATGTCCAGCATTATTTATTAACCGACTTAAAAAAAGAGGAGGTTCTTAATTCAGTTGTATTTTTTTATGTTTGTTAATCTAAACATTACACACAAACACAATTCTCATCTTCTAGCCTCTAGATTTGTGATGTGATCACAAGATGAATATTTCATTCTTATGACAGATGGTAACCGGTGACTCTTAGTTGTTGTGTATAAAAATAAGGATAATTGAAAGTTTTTCAATGAGAAATAAGGCTTTATCGGTAACCGACTGTGAGAGGAAGAATGAATGGACCTCTTATTGACATTTCGATGACTAGGGACTAATTTTTATAAGGGTGTTTTGTTACTTATACTGCGTCTAAACAGCTAAGTGTACGTCGTCCGCTAAATCCAAAACCCCGGTCACGTGCCACGGGGCTGAAGGTGGAAGCGGCCAATAAAAATGTATAGAGGGATTTGTATCGGGAATAAACTCAGCGCGGCCACGTCGACAATTAGTGAATTATTGGCGCGCTGCAGTGGACGGCTCGCTTTATTTTTGTGCTACTACACTTTTTTGTGAACTATTTATAGAAATATGGTTGATAAAAATGAGATTTATTATTTATTATTTATTTCATAAAAACACAGGTGGGTATAACAGATGAATTCCAAAGCGCCCAGAAGATAAAGAATAGTCTAAGAAAAACAGCAATTTAAACAGAATAAAGCACACAACCTTAACAACTACATACAGAGGTAAAACATCAAATAATATAATAAAATATGGTACATATGGTAATATATTATGGTACATACAAGTGTTTAGTAAATACATTTTTATTATATTATTATTATTATATTTTATTATATGTATTTTAAGTGCAGGAAAAGCATATTTTTTTAACTTTTTAAATATGGCTTGTTCTTACTCGAAGTTTTGAAAAAAAAAACATTGAAAACTAAAAGTGTAAAATGTAGGAAAAATTAAAGTTGAATTCAAATTTGATGGTGTCTTACATTTCATTACTGTTCTTAAAAGAAAATCTGGCACGTTTGAATTCAATTATTGAACTTGGAATAACTCGGACCATTGTTAATATCACAAGCCCACAGTAATCTCCATTGTACTTCCAAAAAGCCCACATAATCTAAGGGGAATCTGTCAGATTAACTTTTAACGTTTTTGCGTTCATTACCAGCAATCCGGCCACGAGGGCGGGTGGCCAGGGCGGACAGGTGATATTGTGTCCAATTTGGAGGCTTACACGGTAATCTCGGCTTGTTCATTATCAAACTATGGGGGAAATTGTTTTTAGAGATTTTTGTAACCATGAATCTAGTGACATGCATCAAGAATTTTCAAGTTTCCCTAAAATTTAATTCAGAAGGGAAAATCGAGAGTGGTTTTTCAAAAAATTCATACAAAATTCTAGACAAAAATGTAAAAAATCAATTAGCCGTCGAATAGTCGAGGAAAATAAAACAATGTCACATAATCGTCGACACTAATTCGACGACCTCTGTGGCGCAGTGGGCGAAGGCCGCCTGAGACGCACAAGGTTGCGGGTTCGATTCCCGCTGCGGGACAAATGTTTGCATTTTTGCGGGTTTGGGTGTTTCTATGTATATGATATGTGTATGATACTCACGCTGCCATCTATCGTGATACTTCAGGTCGCGATGTACGTGACACAAAACTTGGAAAGTTTCAGGAAACGTGGAGACGGGCCTGAACATACAACACTCGTGGCGCAGGAAAGCTGGCAACCATAAAGCATAGACTGGCTAAATCAGATAGACACATAGAAAGACACGTGTTGGGACCTGTTGTATATAATAGCTTGCCAGAATATATTAAGGGAGCACCCAGCGTTATTTCATTTAAAACAAATTTAAAATTATGGCTCATTAAGGAAGCATTCTATGACGTCGATGAATATGTGTGTAAAATTCGATAAGCTATCGGATTTAACACACAAACACATACTACAGAATTTATGACCTTTTATGAATTTATGACATTTTAATTATATATCTACCTAACTTTAACTTAAAATTTTGTAAACAATGTAACCTACTTAGTGTAGGTAAGTTGCACTATTTTATATAATAATTGTACCGTTTGTATCAATATTATCATAATGGTTATGTAAAACATTGACATGTAAATATTTATTTACCAATAAATTGATTATTCCTGATTATTCCTGATTATGTATGTAAGTGGGATATCAATCATGTGGTTCCCATAATACAAGCTCTGCTTAGTTTGGGGCTACATGATGCTGTGTTAGGGTGTCCAGCAATATTTATTTATATTCCTTAGGTTCCACTTAATGGTTTGTCTATAAATTTAAGACAAATCTAAATATTTAATTACGATCCACCTGCGTTCATTGATGAATATTCATCCTGCGCCATCTTGTTGACAAAACAACTGCCAACACTTGAGTAAAACAACTGAAAACGTAATCTCGTTAGATCTGCGGACGAACAATGAACAATTAATGAAGTTACGTTCATTTCCTTTGTTGGATCAGGTGGATAATTTATTTATAACATAATTTTTCAGAAGTTTATAACCAAGGCTGACAGAAAAACTCACGAGTAGTTGAACGGTAGTTAGACAAACTCAAAATAGTAAAACAGTTGCTTAGTTTAACAGTTTTTTTAAAACAGAAGTTTTCATCTAGAATTTATTATCTTAGACGTTGGTTATTAACTGTTCGATTTTGTTCAGATATAATAAATGGCCTCAAACAAGTGACAATGGTTTTAAATACAATAAACGCTGGCGTTATATTGGTTTTTAATCGACTTCAAACAAAGAAGGAGGTTCTCAATACAATTTTTTTTTTAAAGTGATAATTTTCGGAATCGTTTTTTCTTAAACTATTCCTAGAACCTTATTATTAAAAAAGCGAAAGTTAGTTTTGTTGTTTGTTACGCTTTTAATAATAAAACTTACACTTTGTCAGAAAAGGGAAAAATACTAACATTCAAAACAAAACATTCTACAAAATCAGCAGAAAAGTCAGTGAAGCAGCGTGAAAAAGCTAGTTTCTTATATTTTAAAATAGATCCAAAACTCTAAATGTTTGCTCATTTAATACCAGTAGGCGCAAAACCCATTCAATAATGCAGCTTATTTTTACCAGGCGTTGAATTCATATTGAAGTGAACACGTCCAGAGCCTTGAATAACGATGAAATATTAAGATGTGACGTGCAGGTGTGATGCGCCATCTCGGGGTTTCTATATGCATGAACCTCTTGTGATTCGGAACGCACGACCCGATGTGTGGGGAGATGATGTGGGATCCGATAGAAGGGACATGTCTTCAAATATATAATGTTACTAGTGGACCCACCTGCAACATCGTTGGCCTGTATACTTGGATATCACAATCTGATTATTGGTTTCAGAACGCATAGAGGGCAAACACACAAAAGATTGATTTTTATTAATATAGATTTTGGGCCAGGTACCCTCGCGGGCCGGGCGTCCCCAAAATAGCTACCCTACCAACGTTTCAACACAATTTGATCAAAATTTTCGGAACGCATAGAGGACAAATAAAAATACAGATTTTTATTTCGATCATAATATATTATATTCATTAATAGAGTGCCTACATGCACCTTTCAACGAAGCAAGTGATAAAATATATATACCTATAATTTAGTTTTTTTCTAATTCGTTAATGTTAATGACTGAGAAAAGAAGTTCTGGTTATCATCGTCAGCAACTTAATTTTTTCACTACCTACTGTTACTAATTTTGTAGGTGAATTTAAGGCGACGGACCATACATGTGAAACCCTCCTCTCCCACATGATATTATTGCTGAACCTTTGTATTGTTATTTTCTAGGCTGTGAAGGTTTGCTATTTTGCATAACTACAATCAGTGATTTTATATCTCTTAAAATGTTTTGACATATATATTCGCCTTAAAACATGGCTTATCTGCTCCGACATCTATGTCTGGGGGCAGAGTGGCGTACCTCAGTACATTTACATTTATATTGGCCGCGTCCAGCCGACTTCTTCAGTTCGAGATCGATTCTATTACAATACTTCTGGCTGTCTCATTATGTTTCCACTAGTATCCACCCGCGGCTTCAGTCGCCTGGTACCTGGATAAAGCGTATGTGTTAATCCAATGTTAATGTGTTGTATGTGTTGTCACAAATTATTTATATACCAAGTTTTATCCGAATCCATTAGACGTTATGGGGTTGAGTTGGAACAAACATACTAATACACAAACTCAACTACACATATTTTCTCTTTCATATTATTAGTGTGATTCCAAGTAGGTGAATATTGTGGTTTGATTCCTGTGGGACATAAAACCTATGAGCTACGGCTGTAATACCATGAAACTATAATTCAATAATTTTTATAAAAATTCGGAGAATTATTTTAATAGCTAACAAAAACATAAAACTTTATGCAAATCTGCCAACTATGCATAAGCAAATGCAGTCCTCTTCATTGATTTCGATGACGGCGATCCTAGTTATTTTTTGTCTATGACTGGCCAGACCAAATTTGGTTTTAATAACCTATCGCATGAATTACCAAAGAGTGAATGCAAAGTTATTACTTTTGCATTCAAAAGTGTATGTACTGCGTAAAACAAAAAGTCGATATACCCCCAGGGGGATACCATGTTCTCCCATCTTCAATTTCTTCGGCCGGCTTAAAAACTCCGACATCAGAGTTGGCTACTAACTCTTATGAAGAACAAGGAAGGAATCTTCAATAGAGTACCTTATTATATATATAGAGGTCTTATTTATTCTATTAAACATCCTAAATCTCAAAACAAAGTAATCCAAAGTCTTTCTCCAACTAAGTACGCCTCAAGACAATACATAGATAATGTACCAAGTTCGCGATATAAAAATCATGGAGCGAAGTGGGATGAATAAAGAATTCATTCGGTGGGCAAAGTTCGGCGCAGGTGGGGCGCAATCTTTATCATTTCAGTCTGTAAAGCTTATACAGACTTTTTAATTTGGAGAACTTTTGTGTACATTTTTTATTGATGAGAAAGAATAGAACAATTTTTCTGATAACTTTCAAAAGAAGGAAGTCGAGATATTTGTATATTTAGTTTTTATGATGTTTTTAGTCTTTGAAACAACTAACAGAAACTTATATTAGTTTGTGAAATGTAAAAATGGTTGTTACTCCTTCACACACACAGGATTAGGTAAACAACAGTGTAGTTGTCTTGAAATTGATTTGAAATTTTGCACATAAGTAGTTCCAGACTAGGAATAACATTCATGCTACTTTTTTGCCGGGTGCCATTTAAGCAAATTCACAAGTTCGCATATAATATGTAGTGCTAGACAGGTATAAATTAGGTCACTTTTTATGCGCGTGCCATGTAAGTGAAGCCGCGGGTGGAAGCTAGTAAGCAATAAGTGTTTGCTTTATCATATTAAATTTAGATTCTATGAATTAACACTTATATATAGATGATATTATATCACTTATATTAGGAATAATGTTCATTAAAAGACCATAAATCTACGTCCTAAAGTAAAAATTCCACTACGGTCACCCATCCCATTCACAATGCATGAATAATCGTTCATATTATACATATACTCGAAACATACTCGTAGAACCGTTAACCTGAATATACACCACTCAATTTAGGCTGAAATGGGCTATCTACGCATAGTTTGATAAGTTAGATCCTATGATAGCTAAGCTATCGAACATTCGAATCTACGCTGATGCTACATAAATCATCTTTTATAGATGTCTAAGGCTATAATAATGATGATAATGACAACAGCTTCGAGTTTAAGAACCTATTCTCACAACAATATAAACTAATAGTAATCTTCAAAAAATTCATGATACATTCAAGATTCATTTTCCATCAATTTTCAATACGTTTTTTATATTTTTTTTATTGGGAAAACAAACAGAATAATGGATCTTATATATAAAATAATTTAAATTAAAACGTAATCCTAAAAAGTTTCCACTATTAGATAACACACTTTGAAGAAAGTGGACAACTATCAAAAATACATTTATTTTTCTATAAGCAAAAATAGTAAAAAATCATAAATAAGTTCCACGTACAAAGAAGACAAACAAAAATTAAAAGAGAAGAAAAAAACAATTAAAAAAAAATTACGACCTACCTAAAACCTGAAAAAAATCACAAGATTTCCATCTTTTTATTAAAACAGCTTGCCGCTTACGTTCTTGTCACCAGGTATTAAGGTATTACTCATCGGAAATGGCAGAAGCTAGGTGATCAATAGCCGTCCGACCATCAAAGCTGTGGCTCTATTTATACACCGCTCTGATCACCTGCTAATCCTGAACTATCTAGACTAATGGTGGACACAGAGCTACGTTCAGATGTGAAGACTCCAAAGTGTAATTTTACTAGTAAAATAATTTGACCAATGACTTTTGTATGAAGCCGAAATCAAAGTATGAAACCCAACCGGAACAGGCTCTTATAAACATGTTGAAGAAAATGACAGTCTTTTTACCGACTTAAAAAAGAGAAGGTTCTCAGTTTGGAAACCTTTGTAAAACACACTACACTAGAGTAAGGAAAAGAGAGAGTAGGGAGAAAATGACGCACTTGAGTAGGTGCTAAAATGTTATTTTTGTTAAATTCAGTTTCTATTTCTAGGTTAAGAAGCAAATAATTTTGTATTTTTAATTTATTTTTCTATACCAAGTTAGACATCTAAGAAATTCATGGTGTCAAAAATACTAAAGCTATTAGGCCTTCTAGCAAAACTAATATAGGTCTAAAGCATCTGCCTTAGACCTATTTTAGTAAACTAGCTTCGGACGAAAATATTAATTATATTCGTTCTGACAACATCCCTTTCATCGGCCGCAAAGTACTAATCAATAAGATCTTTGGACCTGTCTGGCTCGTCTACTCTTTGGCATATCTACTTTATTTTATAACTTCTAATTAATAGTAGAACCACAAGACAAATGGACACCTTTGTGACTGTTTATTTTATTGCTGGAATATTAATTGCTGTTTGAAGTTCTCTTGATGTACGGTAATGTATTGTGGATGAACTTATTCGCTGACAGAGATTTCGTAATACAGTTTTCAATTTAATTAAAATGTTTGAAACCGTATGAAGGTATGCCCTGCGATCTCCAATCATGCCCACCGTAGGGATTATGCGCATATTCCCCTTCCTATTAGTGAAGGTCTATGTCCAGCAGTGGACTAATATAGGCTAGTGCGGTGTGGTGTCGTGGTGGAATGAAACCTGCGTTTTTTATGATACAAAACTCGAATCTTTTGAAACTGGTGATCGAAAGAAATCCTAATCCAGTTAGGATCACGTAGAATAATATAAATGCGAAAGTGAGTTTTGTTGCTAGTTACTCCTACTCATCATTATCATCATCATCATCGGCCTATAGCAGTCACTGTTGAACATAGGCCTCCCCTACTCCTACTCTATTTAAATTTCACATACCTACATGATGCCAGGAGATTACACGTAGACATTGAAAAAGATGTTAAGGTACTATTCATCCAGAAAAAAAGTTGCTGTCCCCGAGGGCAACAAACGATACTTTTGATAAAATCTACATTGGTGAGAGCGAAGAACGTAAACTTTATTTAGTATGTCTTCAACTAAATCATTATCAAAACTCATTCTTCAATCAAATTATAATTAAAAACCATTGGAATATAGGTACAGTTACTAAATCCATTTTCAGAGCCAACCCAGATTCACAAATGCCTCAGACAGTGCCCAATAAAAGGCTAATAGCAGACGAAACGGTAATAAAATGGAAGCTGCTCCGACACGATAGGCTGTCAACAATAGCACCTCGCAATGAGCCTGCACCTACCTTTGTTTCATATCCTGGTACTCCGGCATTTTTTGCTTTTCTAAGTCGATGGCGCTAGTGTAGAGAAGCCTTTTTTAAAATGGTTCGAAATCAGAAAGATGGAAGCTTGATAGTTCTGGTTCCATAAAAGGCTTAATAGACCACGCAGTATTTAGTATGTCTTAGGAAGACTGTCTCACACTTAATGTAGTGTAATAAAAGTAAGCCACGCAGTTGTTCTTAGGCTTGACCAATTAGTCAGCAAGACAGTCTTACTTGAATACCGCGTGGTCTCTCGTGGCCTTTTAGTAGTAAATGCTGAGATTTAAGAAGTCAATAAAATACTCAAACCAAACTACAAATAAATTAATGCGATATAGATTGAAATTACCTAGTGCTTAATGTAAAACAACAAACTTTATTGTTTGCTTTGCAATATAAAATATAAAAAGATTACATAATATTAGGTACCTTCATACTTAAAATACGTAAATATGTCATGGTTTATATATCCAGTGACTAAGAAAATACCAAGATGTCATCTCTGTAAAGTAAGCCCAACAGGAAAAACAAAACCACAACAGACTTATCATAATAACAAATTACAATAAATTAATAATGACGTTCATTCAGAGCACTAGTATAAAGATATTCTACCAATCATAAATAACAAGGAAATAATGGCAAATCATTTTATAGAAGAGATCCAGACGCGTGCTAGTGTTCTTCACGATGGAAGTTGATCAAGTTTATCAAATTATAATAGTACTTTGGTACCTTGGAATAGGCGTTTCAGTGAAATGTCTACTAATACAAATAATAATGTATATTATACTACCTTCGAGTAGAAAGGTGGATCAGCGGCTGCTAACTCAGATGACGATCGCAAGATTATTAAACGTGGTGTACGAATACGGATCTTTATACGAGAATGAGAATACAATGGTGACGAGAGTGGCCGTATCCCTATACTTCCACAGTGACGCGGCTTTGGTTTGTTGGATGTCCATCTTTACTAAACGCTTGTACGACAAAGTGGTGGTTGTATTTGCAGAGGAAATGAACTTTTTTTGTTTGTCGATGACCGTTTGGTTCTTCACTCTTCCCGCTGGAGCTATCAGCTGCACTATCATGTTTATAGACAAACATTATATCTATAAGTTCTGTTCTGTCTACTGTTTATGTAAGTGTATTGTTCTCTGTACCAATTTACTAGTTTTCTGCCGCATATTCCGTGTTATCATGATGGTGAATAGAGACAGCAGTGTAAGGAAAACTTTGAGGACTTATATCAATTCGTTTCTATTAGTGAGCGTGACAAGTTTGCAAGTGTGTATAAGATTTTTCTATACAGATTCTACGCCGTTTTTTATACCGACGAACGACTTTAAAAGGAATACATTTTTGATTGTATTTGGACTGCTTAGTATATACGAAGTGGTGGCGATAACCTTTATATTTTTTGTGTTTTTGAACGCCGCTAATAAGTCTGACCAATCCATTTTAACACAAGTTGTTGTAAAACTCAAAAATGTTAAATAATAAGTAAAATTCAACGTAAAGTACCTAATAATAATAGAAGTAGCAATAAGTGTTCTTGTAAATTCATATTGAATAAAAAATGTGATAATATTGCACTGTTAATGTTTAATTTTAGGGTTCCGTACCCGTAGGGCAAAAACGGGACCCTATTACTTAGACTCCACTGTCCGTCTGTCTGTCTGTCTGTCACCAGGCTGTATCTCACGAACCGTGATAGCTAGACAGATGAAATTTTCACAGATGATGTATTTTGGTTGCCACTAAAACAATAAATACCAAAAACAGAATAAAATAAATATTTACGTGGTGCTCCCATACAACGATACCTAAGAAACCTTTCTTGCGCGATTCCGACTCGCACTTGGCTGGTTTTTTACTTTGAAATCCACGTTTACAATCCAATTTAGATAATATAGTTAAATGTGTCAAAGGCTTTATAAGGGACCGCTTGTCAGTTAAATCAGTAGTAAAATTACCATTTTTTTAAATTAACCTCTCACGTTCCACTGTTGGGCAAAGGTATGCCCCATAGACTTCCAAATATCTCTAACCCGAGCCATCTCCCTCCACTCTCTTTTGAAGGCATCGAGCTCGTCCCGCCAACGCATCCTCGCCCGACCTCGACGCCATTACCTTATTGTCGATTAATTATTCGAATATTATGTGTTTTGAAAAAAGAACACCACATTAATCATTCACACTAACAACATTATGAGTCAGCATAATTAAGTTCATAAGGCAGACACCACGGAGTACAAAACTGGGTCGCTAATTGCGTGTACCGTATTTACATGGTAAAATAAAGAAGCCCACTGTACACCTCTCGCCAGATCACGTTATTAGGCATGATCGTACCCGAACTGCGGATTTCAATAACGAACGATTCTTTTCTTACGCGCCACTATGTTTGAGCACGGCTCAGCGGCCGCGATATTAAAAGATTCATCTCGCCACGTCAATAGACGGCTTTATTTCATCTGGTTCACCAACAGGTAAAAACCATAGAATCAATCCTATGGTTTTTACCTCTTTGTGAAGTATAAGCTCTTCTTCAATTTCTTATTTTGATGTTCGGTTAAATTTGTTTGACATTTGGCAGTACAAATCGAATACATTTGGTTTTCCTTTAATTCTGTAATATATTGTTTACATTACAGCATTTTAAAACTTTCAAGATTGAATTCCTCACACCATCAGAACTGTTCCGACATTGGTGTATAATAAAAGTGACGCATAATCAGCGTACAATATAATTTCATGATTGTTTCTTACAATTTGGGGCTTAGGGTCAACGAACTGCTATCAAAATAACCAAAAAGGTACTAATAATAATTCATTGTCCTCAAAACGCAAAGAATTAATCAATATGAAGGCAATTATTCTGAGATGACGTAATTCCAGTTGTAATAATTCTTAACAAAAATACCTTATTGGTTCCCTTAAGCAAATGCTTAAGTATAGTGAATATGAGACATACGTTTTTAGCTAAGTGCTTTTTTTTTTAAATAGTATTTTAGTTGAGGAGGAAAAATCATAATTATTAGTGAGTAAGATCAGCTAAGAAGATTTCGTTGGCGTGATGGGCGAAAAGCCGATAGATAATGTAAGAGGTTGCAGGTTCAACCCTCGCTACGGGACAATTATAAGCATGATTTGCTGAATTTATAAATAAAAACTTTACTACTTACTTTTAGTAGAGTTCTTTGTGGAGGGCTCGCCCGGGGAAGTATTATGAACTATATATATTAATACACCATGCTTATTTCTGCCGTGAAGGAGATTTGCTGTGTTTCAGTTGGAAGAGTGTGGGTGCCTTTAAAATTACAGGTACATGAAGCTTATCATCCTCATGCTTCAAGTTGATGGACGCAGGGCGTTGCATCGTAGAGCATTTAAAAAAAAAAAGTGATCTAAGATGTAATGCTTTGTGATAGGTAATGGTTAGATACTATTTAACATCAGGTGGGCCATGTGCTTGTTCTATCTTAAAGAACAATAAAAAACACTTCAGATTCATTTATTGACCATTTAGTTATACATATAACATGTCAAATTGATACATTCATCATTAAATTGAAGAATTAAATTAAAGATAAAGAAGGTTATGGTACCTATAACTTTTGGAACTATCATGGTTGTGAACATAATTATGAATATCATATTATTTTACTATGTATATTCGTTATGGGAAACAACAGAACTCACAAATCATGGTAAATATCCCGTTGATATTCATAATTATGGTACTTAATTTAAATTAATTACCTAACAATTTTATAACATTTCAAAGTATGCTAGTCTGCGTGCAGATCAGAAAATGAACAACTTAGATATTCAGTGACATAGTAAAATGGATGATTTTCAAAGAATGTTTTAATTATTTTTTTAAATTGACTGAAAGGAAGCTGGGTTACTTTTAAGGGTAATTTATTATACATTGTATTTTTTAAGCAAAAACCATACTTACTTGTATTTTAGCAGTAGTAGAGTTCTTTGTGATGGGTTCGGGGGAGTACTACCCATGCCTATTCTCACCGTAAAATAGCATCACTGTGTTTCGGTTCGAAGGTTGTGGGTGCCGGTTACACTTATTAGTTTATTTTTATTTTTTTATTTGACTCAGGGCATTGCATCGTAGAAGACATTCAAAATATACGTGATCTAAGAAGCAATACTTTGTTATAAATAATAGTAACCACTTAAAATTCATGTGGGCCAAGTGCTTATTCCATTTTCAAGTATCGTAAAAACAGCTCATGTTGGAAAAATTTTGATAAAAAAACTAAATTTTTCTTGTATTGCAAACGTTTCACTTGCGAACGGCTTAAACAATTAGGCTATTTTTTTCCAAATTGTTCTACCTAATCATCGATATGTACTGTTACTATGTTTGTAATAGTCCAAATTAGGTTTAAAGAAAAAGAAAAATAGGAAAAATTGCATGAAAAATTGTAAAATAAGGAATAAACTAAAACTGATATCAGATAAATAAGCACTTTCAGTTTGAAATTCGTTTTTTATGAACCCTAAATTTGGACAGAACAGCGTTCCTAATAACCTAAAGTCGATCAAAATAAGCTGGATGTGTCGAGCTGAGAACAGGGTGCAATAGCGATCAGTGGAAGAGGCCTATGTACAGAGAATAAGCAAGCTATCTACCGAAAAACCGATAACCGTTGAGGTAAACAAGTTCTAAATGGAGATCGCGGCTCGGCAAAAGTAGTAAAAGACGCCGCCAAGTAAAGTGACGATTTGCGAAGGCTACAGGTAGGAGCTGGATTCGTCGAACTCAGGACAGGGCGCAATGGCTGCCATAAGGGGAGGCCTATGTAGGTGGTAGCAGTGGACTTCTATAGGCTGATTATGATGATGATGATGATCAGCGGTATACTTCTTCCTGATGATGATGATCATAAAAAACAGGATTCTACAAAAATCCACCTACCGACACAATAACCAATCAAAAAGTGTCACTCAAACAAACGAGGAACGAATCCATTCGGCCGAGTTAACAGGAGCTGCGTGAAGCATCCATTACTCTTCCTGAGCGGTGTATTAACGACAGGCTTCTTGCCTGACTTACCTTGCTTAGAGATGCACAGGACAACTCAAAAGAGAAAGCTGTTTTATATAACCAGCTTCCCACTCGTGGTTTAGCTCACATGGCATCTGGATGAAACGTAAAAGAAGCCAGTCATAAAATAAAATAATGCTGGACACTTTATCACAACACCAGCTAGCCCCAAACTAAGCAGAGCTGACTGACATAATACTCATACTTTTGTGAATAGACAAATATTTGCAGACCATACAAAAATGTCTCGCTGTGGGATCAAACTTACCTTCTGCATCTCAGGCGGGCTTTCGCTCACAGCGCCCGAGAAGTCGTTAAATCATTTTATCCATAGCAATCGCTTTCAGTTCATACCTTGTAAAAAAGGTAGCCCAAACAAACCCCATTGTATTTCCGTTCCCATTCCACTGGAATAGAGGTCAAAGTCCCAAAACAATGTATTTAAAATGTTGCCAAACAGGTCGCTCTTGGGTTCCACTCTATTCGTTACAATTTTTCTTTGTCACAAAGGGATGGATTTAGGGTAATTAATTTTCCTTGAGGATTATTGAATTCCAGACGTTTTTCTGAAAAAGGCTGCAGCGGAAAATAACTCACGTAAGGGGTTTAGGTACCTATACAATATTGATATTCTCCTTCTGCAGCACATTCGTTTCTCTTACGAACATGAGATGGAAAAAAAGTCAAAAGGCCAAGTTAAAGTCAAAGTATCTTATAATTAAATACCGGGAGGTTTCAATTAAATTATTATTGTAATATATAGTGGTTTAAGCATGCCAGAAAAACGAACCCTCCACCGTATGTCGCAGCATATACCTGCACTAAATGCGCCCGTCCTGTGCACTCCGGTATAGGGCTATTATAGCCATAAAAAAAAGGTTTCGCCAAAACTACGGACACTCAATCAATCTTCTGCAATAGACGCATAGGCCATTGATGGTGCTTTTAATGTAGGATAACTTCCGCAAACAATTACAATTGTTTAATTCTTGGAATAAATGACTATTATGACTAATATAATACGATTTTTTAGAGCTAACAAAAACATACTTAAAATTAATCAAAATAATCATAATATACACACTACACTAAAATACACTAAAATAAAATCGTGACCTCAACTAAAAAATAGTAAATAAAATCTTTTGTGAAAGAAAGACTAAGAGATAGTAAGTATCTTTGAAATATTTTTTTTAATATTTTGTATTTCATATACGTCTATTTTGGGGAACGATAAAAACATCAATCAACTTTATCTTCGCTTACCTCTAACAGCGACATCTGTCGATAAGAGTGTGTTCTGCAATACATCATCAAGATAGATAGTGGGCGGCCGTGAGCCCGTAATCCCGTATCCCGGCTCACCTGCGGGATTACCCGATCCCGCGTTTGATTCGGTATTAGTGGAGTTTGTTCAGTGGATGTTTAGTGAGCTCGATTTTAAGGGTCAGATGTGGGCTTTATATGTACTTTTAAATCTATCATGGTTGTAAACATCCTATTTCATTGAATGCTAAATTAATTCGCATTAGACTCAGTTGAACGCAGAGCTAAGAGGCTCATTGGTCAAGAGTATTTTGCTAAAGCAAGGCTCGAGAGCTTGAGCCATCGTCGCGAGGTTGCATGTTTGTCGGTCTTTTATATATTGTACTTCGGAGAGTATGCGCGGGAGCGGGATTCCACCTTCACCTTTCTTCCATAAGAGCTTCAGATGCACTGCTAAATACCATCCCCATCAAGTTGATATACTATTTAACAGGATTAAGCGCTTCCAAACATAATTTATAATGCGCACTGCTAAAATATGGAATCAGCTGCCAGCGTCTGTTTTTCCATTGTGTTAAGACCATAACGGCTTCAAAAAGAGAGTTAATAGGCATCTTCTGGGAAAGCTCGTCCCATCTACGACCTTATCCTTGCCCACGCAAGCCTCGAGGTCACCCAGGCTAAATAAAAAAAAACGACGATGTATTACACGACGCATAGAAAAACTAAATTGTATTTACTGCACTAAATTGCTAAGATAGGTTTTTCCCTTGGAAAAGTCCGATTAGGCTAAGAGGATAATCTATGTAACAAACAAAACTACCGTAAGAACATTTGAGAGACACTGATAATAAATCAGACGTCTTCTGGTCAAAAATTTAAGAATACCAGAAAAACTAACCATTTATATAACGACAACAAAAACACCAGCCTATTCAGTCTACTGCTGGACATAAGCCTGACCTATAAGAAGGGGAATATGCCCATAATCCTCCAGTGATACCAGCGAGTCTGCTGCCCGTCGCTGGCTAGGAAGTTTAACAGATTTAGCTGTGCCAGTGTTAGGCTGCACTATTCGGCAATCAGCCGATAGAACGACAGCGCAAACATATATAATACCTAGTGCTGCCGTTCGATAGTCGGCAAAAAATAAACAGTATCAATAAGCATGACAAAAGCGTAATATGACTTTCTACAATTCCATCGATAGTATTGATAGAAGAATATCTGGTGAAACTGATTTTAGGCTTAGGTGAAGTGCTCGTGGCTAGGTTCAGATCATCTTGTTTAAGCAACTTTTAACCCATGAACTCCTTGGATGGGTGACTGTTTAGTGGCATTTAGATCTCAACACTTTCGAGCTTTAATATGCACGTTAAGATGTTGGTCTTGATTTTTTTCAGTGGATTAGCCATGTCGGAGGCCTAAAAAATCCTACACCAGAGTTGGACACTAGCTTGTACGAAGAAGAACAATCAGTAATGAACAGTCTTATGTACTTCAAATATCGGTCTGCTCCTACTCACTGTTGTGAACACACTAACTGGGTACGTATTATGTATTGATTCTTTCCTAGTCTTAAGACCTGACTAAACTTTTTATGTAATATGATTGCAATAAACATTGAATACTGAATACTGAAGAACGTAAACTATCGATAGGAAAACAATCGATAGTTTGGCAACCTAATGTCCAATATAATGTTATACTTTTTAGTCAGACATCAAAGTTTGCAAGAATCATTCAAGTAAAGTACGTCGTGAATTGGGTGCTTAAGAAAGTTCACCTGAGAACTTCAAAGTTGGGAATTTTAATGAAAAAATAATTTCAATTTGCAAAGTCCCGCGGCCCGGGATCCCGGAAACTTGGATAACGTCATTACCTCAGCATATTTGAGGAGACGACACTTCCAAAACATTCTTAATGTTATGGAAGCATATTATTTTTATTTAATGAAAATGTGGGGATTGGGACAACAAGCGGTTGTGTTTCTTTAACTTTATTTTAGCTTTTACACTCGTTAAGTTTAGAGGGAATATTTAACTTTCCATTTAAATGTTTCTTCTAAAATTATAAATCATTTCAATAGCTGATGAAATGTTTTTACAATTGCTGCTTTTGAAGACTCCTCAATGCCTTATAAATAAGGTGTACCTAAAATTTATACATAAAGCTTAAAAACATCTTATAACACGAGGTACAGGTGTTATTCCGCAGATTATTCTCAACAAGTTCAAAGTTATGACAGGCCAGGCTGACAGATTACCCCGCGGCATGGACACGAGTGGATGAGAAAACTTTGCCACCTCGTCCTTACCTCGAGATAATTTGGAAACAATTTGGGAAAATTCATGAACTTACTAAGAGGAACCTTTTGAAATATACTTTGTTAAAAATAAGTCTGTCTGAAGAAAAAAAGAAAGAAAAGTATTTTATAATATAGTGGAAATATGCGTGAATTATAAATCATTTTGGTATTACGTTCGTATGGGCAATTCGTCTTCCGGAGGTCCCTTAAATTATGACATTCCGTTTTGTCATCGAATGCTGGATGAACGGTATTCGTATTCGTTATGTATCCGTTCAACTTTACTGGATATAAACTGTGTTTGGAGTGAGGGGAATAGCGTCTCCTCGCAAGTAAACTGTAAGCACCTTCTCTAGGTCTTTGCACCAAGAGTGGATGTTACCAATAACGTCAATAAGTCAATTGCTCCTTCTCCGCCGGCGATACTACCAATACAATACGACGAACGTTATACGGTGCCTATGTGTGAACAAAGCATATTTTTTATACTTTTATTTGTTTATTTGTTTATTTATTAAGAATCATCAACATAATAATATCATATATATATCAACATATAATATACACCCATAAAAATTAAGTAGTAACAAGTAATATGACATTAATTTAGTGCTACTATAATTAAAGATGATAGACAACATGCATAAAAGAATGACACTTGGATCGAGCGAGTAAAAAATAGAGTAAGTAAATAATAATTTAAGATATACGAAAGAGATATAAAGCAGCATACACTTATTTAACAAATCAAAAAATATGTAATTAATTTACAAAAATCTAATAAAATTATGTACAAAAAATAAAAATTCATTAATGTCAATATTTACAATAAAATAGTATTTACAATAAGTTATGGATTTAAAAATTTGAAAATTAATTAAAAACTCACTTAAAACTAAAATTAAACAAACAATAAAATATAAATGTATAAATTAATAAATGAAAAATTATGATACAAAATTATTTTTAAATCTATTGATAGACCCTGTGAATATGTTCACTCCTTTGCTTTTAGCTGCAGTATTGTATTGGCGAACAAGCCTATTCAGCGGCGCATTATGGCCAAGATTTGTTTTGGAAGAAGTAGGCTGAAAAACATTGAACCTCGAGGCCCGAGGTAGCCTTGAAGGTGCACAAAAATTGAGAGCAGCTAGTAACTCCGGAGTGTCCAAGATGCCATTCGCAAGCTTATACAGAAACATGTTGTCTAGCAAGTGTCTTCGATCTGTTAAACTGGCCATTTTAAAGTACCTCAAGCGATCCTCATAACTGAGCAAAATTTTACCTAGATTGCAAGAGTATGTAAGGTGCCACAGAAACCTCTTTTGAACACTTTCAAGTAATTTTTTATATACGTCATAGAATGGATTCCATGCAACACTGCAGTACTCGAGACCGCTTCTGACAAACGAGTTAAAAAGAGTAATTTTTACTTTAGGCGATTTAAAATCTCTACAATTACGCAGAACAAAACCGAGACTCTTAAAGGCTTTGGTTGTGATGCTGTCAATGTGAAGGTTTAGGCGTAGTTTGCAATCAAGAACAATGCCTAAGTCTCTAGTATGATCTACTTGGTTTAATATATCATTATTTATCAGATAATTTGATGAATGGTGATTTTTTGTCCTGGAAAATCGCATATAAAAGCATTTCCCTGTATTTAAGTGCATGTCGTTATTAGTACACCATTCGCTTAAACGATCCAAATCCCCCTGTAGTAGCAGAGCGTCACTAACATTATTAACATCTCTGAACAATTTCAAGTCGTCGGCGTATAAGTAAAAGTTTGAGTGCAAAAAAACAATTAGAGATATCATTAATAAATAGATTGAAAAATAAGGGGCCCAAGTGCGAACCCTGTGGAACGCCATGCTCACCAGGAAATGGATCGGATGAAAAACCGTTCACCACAACCCTAGAATTTCTAGTTTCTTTTTTTATACGGAGACTATGTGTGAACGGGCTGTAAAAGGAGTATTAACATGTACGTATGTATAATAACAATTTAAATACATAGTCATGTCTGCATATGCATAGACAAATCAATACATGTGATCCTAGAACAACAACAACACCAGCCTAATCAGTCCACTACTGGACATAGGGCCCTTTAAAAGAAGGGGGATATGCCCATAATCGCAGGGTAAAGCGCGAAGTGTGGTGCGAGAAGCTTTACCCTGCGATTATGGGCATATCCCCCTTCGATGCAGCCTGTCGGCGGCCTGGGGAATCAGCTGTGCTCATGTTAGGCTGCGCTTTGCCACAATCAGCCGGCTGCCAGAACCCCGTTTGTTGTACAGCACAGTGTACCACGGGTAGGTGAGGTTGGCTTGGATTGCAAAGATGGAGGTTGGAACCCCTTACACTTCTCCAATGTGATCCATTACGCGATTAAAATCCACGATAGAGATATAAAACTAAAGGATAAACCAAATAATATCAATGGAACTAAAAAATATAAAA
Organism: Horisme vitalbata; assembly: GCA_951804965.1. Classification (NCBI taxonomy): domain Eukaryota; kingdom Metazoa; phylum Arthropoda; class Insecta; order Lepidoptera; family Geometridae; genus Horisme; species Horisme vitalbata. The sequence continues at coordinate 19,127,625 of OX638099.1, forward strand.
AAGCTATCATCATCATCATCATCATCATCAGCCTTAATCAGTCCACTGCTGGACAGATAGGCCTCCCCTAATGAGCGCCATTGCGCCCTGTTCTGAGCTCGACGCATCCAGCTTCTACCAGCAGCCTTTCGCAGATCATCACCCCACCTGGCCGGAGGGTGTCCTACACTACGTTTGCTGAGCCGCGGTCTCCAATCAAGAACTCGTTTACCCCAACGGTTATCAGTTCTTCGGCAGATATGGCCAGCCCACTGCTAATTCTCTGAGCTACAACTTTAGTTCTATGTCAGATAAACTCGTTACGGATTCTATCCTTCAGAGAAACTCCGAGCATAAAAAAGCTCTAATTTATATTTAAAAAAACAGGAATTTTCACATACCGTTGCATCGGTGAAAGTACCGACGACGTTTCGACTCATTAAGAGAGTCTTCATCAGGGTGAGTAAACGCGACGCTCTACCTCCGCGTCCCGTCTAGAATTTCCTTGACAGCATAGCAAATTCCCTTTTTTGAATAATAATCATTCATATTAGTTTCATGAGTAAAAAGATAACTCTAATATCTAAATCTAGGACGAAGAACTTCCAGGTCAAATTTAACGTGATAAAATGAATAAAACACCATCAAACGACTCTCAACCAATCGGCAAAACAGATCAATCACCGATTAAGAACCCTTTCAATTACATTTAACTAACACCTTCTGCACGTAACCGGTTAAGTCTAAAATCGTGTTTGATCCGGTTCCGGCCGCCATGAACCGGAATAATCCGGTCCACCTGATCCGGTGCCATCCGACTTGCGGGTTCCTATCCACTCTGGGAGTTTGTGCTTAGGGGATTTTAAGTTTTGGACGGGCAAGTCAGGCGTTCATTTACGAGAAATGTTAGGATAACTCTTGCAGTCTAATCGGAGTATCAGCAATGTTATTATTTTAGGATACACAGACATCAATTTTATTACTATAATTTTTATTATTATAATTAGATAGTTAGATAGATAAATCTTTATTTGCAACACACAACAAAAACATTAAAACAAAACGGACATAACTCAGCGTATAATTTTGTTCAATGAGCATACTCAGAATTTTAGTTATAACCCACCGAGGTAACAATAACAGTTGGTAGGTTGGTATACTGTAAAAACAGTAATTTATAGTACTACCTATTATGTAGTGCAAAAGTGCAAAAGTGACAGCTATGGCAGACTCAAACTGTCTTATTCCAAAACGAAGGCTAAAATTAGTGTAGGTTTAAAACTGTTATTTTGTATACAAAATGTCCGGTTTAAACTTAGATTAACTTTAGTCTTGGTTTTGGAATGAGGGGGAAAGTAATTAGGTATTTACTTAGATGGACAACAGACTTTAGATATCTAGTGATAAAGCAGACACCTACAGTTATACTTATTCGCGCTGCCAACAATGTCAACTCAACGTTTGTACCGAATTTTCAATGGCAGGTTCGGTCGACGAATTTGTTCACCTCCGACGGACAAGTTCCAGGATGGCTCCCGTTATAATTTGGTTAATAAGGTTCACAGAGAAGGTCGTCTAGGTTATAGTGAGTAGATATGCTCTGGTCGATAAAAAATAGCAAACAACCGCAAAAAAATCTAGTTCCCCAACATCAAACAGGTGAAAACTCCCAAAACTCCCACACAGCAGTTTCCCAACCACTCGTAATCTTCTCAAAAGCCGTTTCATGCCGGGTGGCACGGGGTGGCAAAAAATCACAGAAAGGGGTGCGTTCGAATACCTGAGTAATTCATGCAAACGAATGCAAGCCAATTAATTAGGAGCCAGTCCAACTGCGTTCAAATCTGCTGCCGAGGAGTATTCGTAGTTACAGGGGCTGCACACTGTTTGCTAAACTTTACACGAAAATTAATTAGTGGTATGCTTTATGGAGATTTCCGTGGAAAAGTACCTTTACAGTTACACCAGTACAGTTTCTCAGCTCAATTCCAAAGTCTTTGACATATTATTTGTGACTATTTATCTACTTACAAAAGTACTGTTTTTTGTCATCATTCGATGCTGGAAAATGTATGCTAAATAAATATCTCGATTTACTTACTCAAAAAAACTTGATGTCGTTTTAAGTCGGTATAAAAAGTTCTGTCATAAATATTTTCAGGGAGAACCTGTGTTGTGGGTAGTTAGTATTCTTTTTTTATTTTATCCATAAGTCGTTAAAATACTTTCTTCAATATCATCATTATCATCAGCGTGTAGCAGTCCACTGCTGGACATAGACCTCTGTACATATATAATACTGTTACTATCGTAGATGCTTATTTTATTTATTTAAGTGTCGATTTTTTGAATAAGTATGTTTTTATTGAATTGCATACCATGGAAAAAGTTTGCCAAGCAGTGGCATATAGCAGGTTAATCGTAATCGTAAATTATGGAAATATATTTCATTATTTTAAAAGAGAATATTAGAAAAGAAAATATAATATCTTTTCTTAAACTAAATGAAGTGAACTGACTTCATCGGTGGTGTGAAGTCGCCTTAACTGACTCATTAATATTGCAATATCTCGAGTTTCTGCAATAAGATTTTAGAGAGATTAAGGTGTTTCATTAAGCTGATTTATTATCCGCATCAAATTCTCTAAAAATAGACGCAACTTCTTCAAAGACAAAGTCTGCAGAATTTTAATGAAATTTTACATTCAAAAGAAAATATTTTCGTGTGTTTTATTACGCGTCGATGAAATTAAAATTGTAAGTTCATTATAAAAATAACACCGAACAAAAGTATCTACTAAAAATATTTTGAAACTAGTTATGTGTACCCCTCACCCCTCAGCCTTAGATTAAGTTTATAATATTGTTTTTGCTTGCATTGGAATGCAGCTTCTTAGAATTGTGTAATGCTGATGCAGCCGTCTGGGTGTCGTCCGGCTGCATCCGAACCTCATGTACTTGATTCATTATTAAAGCGCCTCCAAATCGGTGTGGACGTAATCACCCTAGTTTTATTTTATTAATTAAGTAATTCAGTTAGCTTTTTAAAAACCCGTAATAACGTTCCCAAATTAAGAGTGGCGCAGCCGGCGCGGATTTTCATCATTTTCACGGGTTTTCCGCGGTTTTTCTGATGTCCAAATCCGTCAGAAATTTTTGCAAGAAAATCTACGAATAACGTAAATCCGCCGAACCAAATAAATTTCTCTTACGGGTAAAGAAAAGCTGAGCATGGGAGTAGCGGTCGGTTGGTGAGTAAAACTTTTCGCCATTCCTTTCCCTAATCCTCCAGTATTTTTCATGGGTTATTAAAACTTTAACTTAAAGTTAATATTTGAGATCAAACTTCTCTCAATATAACGTGTCTGGAATCTTTGTATGCAATTCTACGAAGGTTAACCAATATTCTTAGAATCGAATAACCATAGAGTTAGGAAAAGATAGATGGTACAAATTTTAAAATTCAGATTTGTATCGTAAGTTATAGAATAGTGTTAGGTAACGATTAATTGATCTTAACATCGATCATTAATTGATTTATTATATAAAATATTATATTACAAATTTTACAATTCAGATTTGTAATCTTAGAAATAGAATAGTGTTAGGTAACGGTTAATTGGTCTTAGCATCGATCATTAATTGATTTATTTAAGCATAACATATATTTTTAAAATACAATTTTTATAACTTTTACAAAAAATATTCCTTTTATATTCCTTTATTGTTTGCTTTTATGTGATTTTATTGTGCTGTTTTATTGTGTTACTGTGTAATTTTTGTGTGTTTAATTGTGTAAGTGCAAGTGAAAGTTGCCTTCTCTGAATCGTTCGTAGCTCTACCGTAAAAATGACGAAATCAACTCTCGAATTAATTCCTACGGAAATTGTACAGTTAATTCCTTTGTTCAGTGGTGATAAAAGACAGTTAAGTTTATATTTGCGTAAATGTCAATATGTAATTGATAAATATAGTAGCATTAACGAAGATCAGAACTTGTACGTTTTCAACGTCATTACGAGCAGACTTTCCGAGAATGCAGCTGCGCTCTTATCAGAACGAGAGGATATTGTGACTTGGTCCGCTCTGAAGGAACTGCTAATCCAACATTTTGGAAACCCGCGTAGTGAAGCGTGTATTAACATAGAGTTGGAATCTTTAAAAATTAAATCAGGTGAAAGTTATTTAGATTTTTGTAATCGAATTCAAAGTGTGCGATCATTACTGATTTCAAAAGTGAACATGAACGCGGATAGTGATTTGAAAAAGGCAAAATTAATAATTTATGATAATACGGCTCTGAATGTATTTTTATACAACCTTCCGGAAAATATAGTACGGATAGTGCGACTTAAAGCACCCGCGACTTTAGAAGCCGCATTGAGTGTCGTGCTCGAAGAAGTCAACTTCTTAGAGCAGTATAATATGAGAAATCGTATTCACGGTAATAGTCAAATATCAGGTTCAAGTTTAAGGCCATTGACAAATAATATGTCTGGGTTTAAACCCCTATTGCCTAGCAACAATGTGACGCCTAAATTTAACTTTGGTATACCGCAAAATGCGCAAATTAAAATGCCCCAAAATCAAGGGCAAGGTCAGGCACAGAGTTTTGGAGTCCGCCCACACACATTCGGGTACCGACCCCAGTTTGGCCTTCAGCCACAACAAAGATTTGGCCTTCAGCCTCAACAATTCGGTTACAAACCACAATTTGGTTTTAAACCAAACTTTGATAATAGGCCGAACCAGTTTGGGTACCGTCCTCCACAGGTGCAAAAACCTCAATTGCAAATTAGTGACGTCTCTATGAGGACAGCGCCCCATAGACCACAGCCTCCAGTACCACAAACAGGTATTAAGTTAAACGAACTTACCATGAATGAGTTCGATTATGAAAACGAACCTTACTATGACGAAAGTTTCTACTATGATTATGAAAGTTGCGATAATGGTATAAACTATTGTGACGAAAATGATTTAGAAAATAATTATCAAGAACAAGAACAGACTGACGTACCAACAAACAAATCGGATTTTCACGAAACTGCCTCGGAAGACAAGAAGTCTTAGAACTAAATTGTGACCCTAATTTAAAACTTCCTTATATTTATTTGGAAGAAATTGATGCTAAAATGATGATCGATACCGGAAGTATGAGATCATTCATTAGTCCACGAAAAGCCATTGAATATTTCCCCGAGTTTATTCGTAAAGAACAATTCTATGTGGTTAGCACCCACGCAACAAGTAGACACGATGAAGTGATGGAAATCCCCCTCTTGCCTACTTTTGTTAGTGACAAGTGCCACAAATTTTATTTGTATGATGTTGACGCACGTTATGATGGACTTATTGGAAACGATCTTTTACAACAATTAGGCGCAGTCATTGATTTAAAACAAAATTTATTGAAAACAAGTACGGCTTGTATTCCGATTATCAATTATAATCTAAATTACAAAATCGATATACCACCTCGATCAGAAAAACGAGTCAAGTTGCCGATTGACCAACATTCAGGTGACGCTATTCTTGAATTCCGGGAATTTGTGAACGGTTTACGAATGCCTAGTGCGATAGTGAACTGCATAAACGGTCATGCATCTACGGTGATACAAAATACCTCAGATCGAACTAAACGAATAAATATTACGACGCCTTTGACAGTTACGAGATACGAGAATACTGAGTGTGACCTAAACTTCATAAAAAACATTACCGACATTGAGACGGACAATTTACTTGAAGAAAATTTAAGTAAACTTAGACTTGATCATACTAACGACGAAGAACGTGAGAAAATATACAGACTTTGTTTAGATTATAAAGACATATTTTACTGTGACCAAATACCATTGAGTTTTACTAATCAAGTCAAACATTACATACGGACAAAGAACGAGGACCCCATATACATAAAACCTTATAGGCAGGCCCCGTTTTTAAAAGAAGAAATTCATAGACAGGTAGAAAAATTATTGAAAGACAATGTTATTCAGGAATCTCATTCTCCTTGGAGTGCACCCGTACATCTTGTACCTAAAAAGATGGATGCATCTGGCGAAGTCAAGTATAGGATGGTAGTTGACTATAGACGACTGAATGAAATAACAATTGACGACAAATACCCCTTACCGAATATCACGGATCTGTTCGATAAATTAGGAAAAAGTACATATTTTAGTACGCTTGATTTAGCAAGTGGTTACCATCAGATAGAAGTTGAGGAAAGTGATCGACAGAAAACAGCTTTTAGTGCACAAAACGGTCATTTCGAATTCTTAAGAATGCCGTTCGGGCTTAAAACTGCTCCTGCGACATTCCAAAGGACAATGGATAACGTTTTACGTGGTCTACAAGGACTACACTGTATGGTTTACTTAGACGACATTATTATTTACTCGAACAGCTTAGACGAACATATTAAAAAGCTTAGGAATATATTTGACAGACTGAGAGCGACAAACTTAAAGATTCAATTAGACAAATCGGAATTTTTACGTAAAGAAGTACTTTACCTTGGACATACTATTACGAAAGACGGATTAAAACCTAATAACGACAAGATTGAAGCTGTACTGAAATACCCATTACCGAAAACAACGACTGAAATAAAAAGTTTCCTAGGACTAGTAGGTTATTACCGACGTTTCATTAAAGACTTTGCAAAAATAACACAACCTTTGACAGCATGCTTAAAAAAACGTAACGGAATTATAATTGACCAAAAATATATTGACGCATTTAATAAATGCAAAGAACTCTTGACGCATGCTCCACTGTTACAGTACCCCGACTTTGACAAACCTTTTATACTGACGACTGACGCATCAAATGTAGCGGTAGGTGCAGTATTGTCCCAGGGACAGATTGGTAGTGACAAACCTGTGGCATATGCTAGTCGAACGTTAAGTGATACTGAGTCGCGCTATAGCACGATAGAACGTGAATTGCTTGCCATTATATGGGCCGTGAAACACTTTAGACCATACTTGTACGGTCGAAAGTTTATCATATACACAGATCATCGACCATTAGTATGGCTCCGATCTCTTAAAGATCCGAGTAGTAAACTCACTCGTTGGAGGTTACGTTTACAAGATTATAACTATGAAATGATACACAAGAGCGGTAAGCAGAACACTAATGCAGATGCCTTGTCTAGGATTAAAATTAATGCACTGAACTCAGATGACGAAAATCAGTCATTAGCAGTAAACGTTGATGAAAAGGAAGAAAAACTTAAGAAACATCTAGACGACGTAGTTAAAGATTTAGGGAGGTTAACTACAGAAAAGAAAACAGCGCGTAATGATTCATCTACGATTACGATATCAGATAAGAGTAGGACAACGACCGCTAGCCCTATAGAGATTTCTGACACTTTATCGATACACAGTATGGATATTGATGAATATCCTGTACGATCAGAATCTAGTCATTCACAAACGATTCATTCAAATATAGAATTAGACTCAAGTGGAATACCGATCTTACATGAAGCAATTGACACCAAACCTAATCAAATCATAGTATATTCATGGCCTAGTAATAGGATGCAAGTAAAGAATCTCTCGAGAGAAAAACAAAAGGTTTTGGAAGTTTTCCTTCCAACAAATAATTCGGATTTAGTTAAAGAATTTTTAAAAGAATATATTAGACCAAAAATTAAATATTTTATCTACTTTGAGGAAAAAGAGCACCGCAGATTATTTGGAAATTTAATAATTCAGTTATTCAAAAAGGGAATGATTAATTTTTACGAATGCACGGAAAGAGTTATCTTTATTGAAGACGAAGCTGAACAAAAATCTGTAATATTAAAACATCATGAAGGAAAGACATGCCACCGTGGTATTAAAGAAACGTTAGTTAGGATTCGTAGAAATTATTATTGGGATAGAATGCAAGAAACAGTAACAGCAGTTATCAATGCATGTGAAGCATGCCAAAAAATGAAATACGATAGGAAACCAATCAAGCCAGTCTTGCAGTTAACGCAAACCCAAGACGCCCCCTTTCAGGAGATTTTCATAGATCTTTTCAGTATTGAAGGAAAAACTTATTTAACTCTTATTGATGCTTTCAGTAAGTTAGGCCAGGCTATTGAAATTCAAAGTAAATCAACCCCTGAAGTAATTCGAGCTTTGATGAAATACTTTTCATACTATGGCATACCCAAAAAGATAAGTTCAGATTCCGGAAGTGAATTTAATAACGAATTAATGAAAGAATTTTTAAGTTTACATAAAATAGAACTTCACATTGGAACGCCCAATAATCCAAATTCAATGGGTCTTATTGAACGTTTTCATTCAACAATTATTGAAATTTATAGATTGGCAAAATATGAAAAACGATGTACTGATGCTGCATCAACTATGACATATGCAATTATGGCATACAATCACGCTATTCATTCGATTACTGAATTAACACCATTTGAAGTAGTCTTTGGACATACTGATACTAGCAGCCCTTATGGCATTGAATTAGAAAAGCGTTATTTTCAGAAATTAGTTAAAGATCATGCAAAGCGAACTAAGGTTTTATATGAACATTTAGCAGATAAGATGGTAGCGGTTAAAGAAAAGAATAGAGCAATAAAAGGCGGTGAAGCTGAAATAGAATTTCCTGAAGGAAAAACTATTTTCGCTAAGGATGTTAATAAGCGTAAAAGTAAGGATAAACCTAGATATGTTAAAGCAAAAGTAATAGGTGAACCTGAGAGAAACGTCCTACCTATACAGATAGGAGAAAGAAAAACGAAAGTTCCTATTAAAAATATCAAACGCCCTCCGCAGGTGCAGCATTCTGCTGATAGTGATGCCGTCCCTGGCCCTTCATCTGCAATCCCTTGAAGGTAACCCGGGAATACTACCGATAAAAGAAGGTCAAGCATACGTACAAACTGACCACTGGACTATCATTAAGGTTATAGACTTGGAAAATATTTATAAGGATTTAAATTATGTATCGACAACCTATAAGCAATTATGTAACTTAATCGATTGGAATGGTTCATATTCTCATGAATTTATAAATGTGAAAATGCATACAGAATTCTTACGTGATCTAACTAATGATAAATACCGACAACTTGTTCCGCAACAACGTTTTAGAAGAGGCCTGATAAACCCCTTAGGATCGATGATAAAAATTATTACAGGAAATCTTGACCACGAAGACGCGATTAAATTTGATAAACTTACTTCTGAACTGAGTCATGATCAAACTATTATTTCTAGGAAATTAACTTTAGTCTCTAAAATGTTTGACAGCTTTATTAACGATACAGATTTAATTAATAAGAACACTGTTATTTTGGACAAACGTGTAAAGAAATTAGAAATTATGTTAAGAGATTTAGCTGCAAAACAGAATAATAATGTTATCTATACATACAGCATAGCATTGTTCAATGTTTTTACGAGTAGCTTCCGAACTATCTTTATTAGATTAAGTGAAATCGAAACAGCTCTAGCCTTAAGTAGAGTATCTATATTGCATCAGTCTATTGTGAATTCAACTGAACTTTTGCATCATTTAAAATTGATTTCTAATGTAGAAAGCTTAATTTATTCGCCTAACGAGCAGAACTTGTTAAAATTAGAGGAAACTATTTGTGTAAAATCTTATATTAAGAAAAACCAGATCACGTTTATCATGGAAATTCCTATAACAGACAATGGTACTTATAACTACTTTAAAATGTATTCCTTACCAATCTTCCATCAATCCGAAAATAAAACCTTATCTATTTTCCCTAAATATCCCTACCTTTTGGCGAAAGGTTTGAAATACTTACCGATTGTGAAACCGTGCCGCCCGTTGACAGCTGGCGACCATTTTCTGTGTTCAGCAGACAACAGAGCCTTATACCATGAGCTCACCTGTATGGAACAGCTCATGAACTTCGAAGATGACCCCACTCTTTGTGAGCAGCACCAGGTCCAGATTGAAAAGGTTAAGGTCCAGCGAGTCACAGCTGACAGTTGGATTATTTATAGCAGACTGCAATCTACGTTAACCAAGTATTGTAATAACGAGGTCAGTAAGCAGCCTATCTTCGGGACCTTCCTCGTGACTATCGACGAGCCTTGTGATTTGGAGATCAATGGAATTCGTATTCGCCACCGTATCTTAATAGAATCGGACGTTGTAGAGCCAATTCCTCTAATCGCCTTACCGCAGCTACGTGTGAACGCGAGTCTATCAGGTGCACGCGCACTCAACATGAACGGTGTAAGCTTAGATGAAGTGAAATACATGGCGTATTCTCTAAAGCATAGTGCGGTGATTGAAAGTGCTTTGAATGAAAAGAAAGACTTTAGCGTCAGTGACAATTTAGGATACGCGACTTTAGGATTAGTTATTTTAGGATTTTTACTGTTCTTATTTTATGTGTTTCGGCAAAAATTGTTAAAAATTGTTTATTTTAAGAAAAATTATCGGCAACAATCTCAAATCGATTCACCCGATAATTTTCCTCTTAGGGATGGAGGAGTTATGTGTACCCCTCACCCCTCAGCCTTAGATTAAGTTTATAATATTGTTTTTGCTTGCATTGGAATGCAGCTTCTTAGAATTGTGTAATGCTGATGCAGCCGTCTGGGTGTCGTCCGGCTGCATCCGAACCTCATGTACTTGATTCATTATTAAAGCGCCTCCAAATCGGTGTGGACGTAATCACCCTAGTTTTATTTTATTAATTAAGTAATTCAGTTAGCTTTTTAAAAACCCGTAATAACGTTCCCAAATTAAGAGTAACTACATAATAATTACCATCGCAATGTGTTTAGGTAAGCTAACTATATATACATAATTTATAGGTAAAGAAAAACTATACCTTTTACACTCGCAATGAATGATGATGCCTAATCTACCTTACTACATGTAATATAATAATATGCTTAATTTAATCAAACAACATAAAATTTCCATTTCTCTATAAATGAAAAACTTTATGTACCAGCGTTATTATTTAAGTGTTTTTTTAAGTATACGGGATCCCACACATGGTCAAATGATACCAAACTAGGCAAACCCTGTAATTTTAAAATACTTGTAAAACTCCTAGACACAAATATCCATGTTCAAAAATTGTTTATCCTGGAAGAGAATCGAACCCATCGTCATCCGCAGACTAGTAGGCTACTGCCAACTAAGCTGAGGCCGGTCAAAACTTAGCCATTTTGACACATTTAACCCCTTGAGTTGTCAGTGCAACTAGTTCGGTGGTACAGTTGGACGGTACAGGCAGTACCAGAAAAAACACGAGCAAACTTCAAAATGTTTATTTAACTTGAACCACTTACTTCAGACACGTTGTGCTCTGCTTGGCGTATGTTTTGTTTACGCCTTTGTTACAATTGCAATTCTTAATTATTACATTGTTTAAAGGGAGTTGGAGACAGTTCCGTGTTATACCTAGTGCTACGACCATATCTGCCTACAACGTGATTCCAGAATTATGTGGCAATAACCAAATGACCATTGACGTCAATGCATGCTGACCCAGCACCACGAGCCTGCACTGCGTGGCTCGCCCCGCTCCACTTTGGTTCCAATCTCGAACCCGTCAACTGAGTTATAATTTAGTGCATAACATTTTCTAGTATTACTTTAACTTTGTAGAACTCATTAAAGAGTTAAAATAATTTCGGTTTTTTTTGAGAACACCAGGCGTTGTTCCTATATTTTCCGAGTAAGTAACGAGTTTCGTATTAGCTGGCAAAAGAGATGAAAGCAGTGTATTTTACAGACAGATGCCACATTGTCACCTTTATGCCAGCAGCAGTAAATATAACCCGAGCAACATTAGTTTCCGAAATAAGAGTGAAATCGTGTGTTTAGAACAAACTGAAGTCGCGGGGTCGACTGACTCCATAACATTTGTCATTCGCCTAGGAGTAGTGCTGTACTAGTATCGATTTATGATGTGTCGATATTAATTAACGTGTATATTATTACTTACTAATAAAAACATGTTATAATGTATTATGCAATGTATAATAATGTATGTATTTACAAAAAACACAAGCTCTACATACTTTGGGGCTAAATTATGTTGTGTGAAAAATGTTCAGCATTATTAAATTTATTTAATTTTTATTTTAAATTATTAATCGTTATTTGTCTTAAATTAATGTTAGTTTCGATCAAAATAAGTTCTGCTTAAAAATAAAAACTTGTGATTTCACATTTCATTGAATAGGTACTCAATGACAGTCACCTACCACGCGAAAGTTTTGATGTTTGTTTATTACATGATCATTACGCTCAAAAAATATAGGAAAGACCGTAATTAAGGTACATATCACGCGTGTTTATTACAAATATGTAGATATGCTTTAATAATTGAACTCATTTAAATATTTCCAGAATCTTATCGATATAGACATTTCAACTCCTTGCCGTACACGCTGAGATATGCAGTCTGGTGGCATGTGAATATCGATGAATTATTGAGCTATTTAGATCACGTCACTAGCTGGCAACCTTATTCTCGGCAACCTTGAACCGTTTTCTTCATTTTAAAATGAGAAAAGGTGTTCTGCTTGACTTCCATTTTTCTAATAATGGTGATATCCGAACTCTACGCACAATGTCTAAAATACATGATTTGCACCGTCTCGCAAATACGTCAGAATCTCAAGAAGGGCCCTTATTCCCTATGACCGGGTGAAATATTTGCATTATTTGCATATGACGGCCTCTGTGGCGCAATGACGGCCTTTGTGGCGCAGTGGGCGAAGGTCCGCCTGCGACGCAGAAGGTTGCGGGTTCGATTCTCGCTGCGGGACAAATGTTTGTATGTTCTGTAGATATTTGTCTCGGGGTTTCTATGTATAATATGTATGTATTTAAAAAAAAAAACAATAAATTATATGTGTAATATATCAATCATGTGGTTCCCATAATACTAGCTCTGCTTAGTTTGGGGCTACATGAAGCTGTGTGATTACGTTCTGTATTATTATTTATTTATTTATATATTTGTCTCAGGTCTGGGTGTTTTTATGTATAATATGTATGTATTTACCTACAACAAAATATATATAAGTAGTAAGTCATTTGGTTCCCATAATACAAGCTCTGCTTAGTTTGGGGCTAGGAACATGAAGTTGTGTGATAATTTCCGGCATTAGTTCGTGTTTTATTTATTTTCACCTTGGTATTTGTGATAGTTTCCGGCATTAGTTCGTGTTTTATTTATTTTCCTTGGTATTTTTCGTTTTGTTAGAGCTAATTGTAATAGTTTCAGATAACTGAAATAACAAAACCATAATTCTTATCATAGTTACAAAAATAACCTAAAATTCTATTGCAAAATCTAAAAAAAAATGAATTCGCCGCTTTAATAAAATTCTTGTGTTTCACAAGTCAAAAGATAATTCCGTAAGGTTACAGAAGGGACAAAAATAGCAGCCACTGCGGGACGAACGGGGTTCCATTACAGCCACCCCACCTTGAGATCGCCTATCTGATAATCATCGGGCATCCGTCTCCGTCACGGCTGTTTTCCTTCAAGTTTGCTGGATAACGTTCTGTTTTATCGGGATATACCTGATTGGTATATTTTTTTCGATGTTGTTTTTCCAAAGCTTTTATTTAGAGCATTTTCCAAGTTTTACTTAGAATACAAAGAAACTTATCAAAGCTGTTATACAAAATCTTGTGTAAATTCAGTTAAGTTGGTGAGTACAATCAAGAGTTTTCTGTCAATCTATCGTACATATGTAATCTATCGTACTGCGTGACTACGTTTGATATAGTATATATAGGTCTATTTAGAGTTAAACCCTGATTTAAACAACTTAATAAAAGGAGCCGGTTCTCAGTTCGGCTGTATTTTTGTTTCTTTTCTTTAGTTAATAAATTATAATAAGAACACCTCTCTTCATTTTAAATCTATATATATATATATATATAAAAGAGAACTATCCTCACTCACTCACTGACACACTCATCACGAAATCTCAGAAACTACAGGACTTAGAGGTTTCAAATTTGGTACAGGTAGTCTTTAAGGAGTGTAAGCGCTCACTAAGAAACGGTTTTTGGAAATTCAACCCCTAAGAGGGTGAAAAGGGGTAAAAATGTTTGTATGAAAAATCGTATTCCTTGAACTTAGAAACTTGAAACCTGGAACATGTAATATTCCACACAATCAATGAAGATTGGTGTCATAGAAAATTTGAAATAGTCCTTGAGGGGGTTGCAATGGGGTGGTAAAGTTTGTTTGGGAAAATCTTAACGCGTGGTGTGATTTTCTTGAAACTTCGTCAGAACACTTTGAATATTAAATAATAAAAGATCGCATACCAGGTTTTTGAAAAAAATACCTTAATGGAGGGTAATCTATACTAATAAAATCCTTTGTCCTGAATGACTGACGGATCAACGCACAGCCTAAACTGCTGATCGTAGAGACTTGAAACTTGGAGGGCGTGTTCTTTGTATGACGTAGGCATCCGATAAGAAAGAATTTTTCGAGATTCTACCCCTAAAGGGGTGAAAAACGCGGGCAAAGTTTGTATGGAACAACGTGATTCCTTGGTCCAATCTACTTCAAATTTTGCATAAACATTCTTTAACAAAATTGATGAGAGACGTGTTTCGTATATTATTGAAATTTATCGCCTAACGGGGTTAAAAAGTGGTACAAAGTTTTTTAGGGGTGATTTGCATCGAAGTTGATATCAATACTCCTTAGTGACACATGTTATGCCATTTTATTTTGACACTGTCGTGTTTGAAAACTCATTCCAAATTTATTCAAAAACGTTCTCACGTAAAGGCTTCTACACACAGGTGCGTGGGCATAGGTACGTTATTATTGGCGATAATATCAGACAATATAACAGAATATATCACAATATCGCATGCGCAAATATTGAAAATGTTTAAGTTTTTCTGATCGAGTATAGTGCCCCGTTTCATGAAATTCTGACATTTGCCTGTAGTTTCACAGATATGAGAGGGGTTGTACATTTGCCACAAAGTAAATTTCTTCACAATTTTGAAACGCCATACATGAAAAGTAAATTCGTCACATGCATTAAAAAAAGATGTGTAATTGAATAAAATGATCGGTCACAATTATGTCAATATTTGCGTCTGCCGGAGGGCTTCAAAGTGCAATTAAAATTTTCCAAAATCGGATGGTAACTTTTTGAGATTTTCCAAAATTTGTCAAAATTCAACAATATACTGGATCGAGAATTTCCCAATTACTTCTTTTGAGCTCGCTATTCAAGAAACGGAAAAAAAATATCTCGATTTTGAATTAAGCTACAACTTGAGCCATCTTGTAGGCAGTAGAAGGGCCTTTACGCTCAAAGCCACTCAGCGCTCCGTTCACTTTTCGTCAGTACATTATAGAAAATTTTATAGAAATAAATTCTAAATTACATTTTCAATGCCTTTGATAGTTGCGCGTAGTGTGAGATCTGTAGAATTTTAGTACATTATGTATTAGGATGGCTAAAAAGTTACATACTGCTGCGAAAACGCAATTAAGTGCAAGGAATTGGGACACATTATCGCAATAACGCATGCGATATTATCGCCGATAATAACACACCTGTGTGGGGGAGCCTTAAAAGCTTGGTGCAATGCGATATTCTTTAAAATTGGAATGTCAAATAAAAAATAATATTTAAATCGGATTAGAATTCAAAATTTAAATTTCATTCATTTGTTCTTGGATATTTGAATACCACAGGGATAGCAAGTTTTTCACAGAGACTATAACGAAAATAAACAAACACCTAAAGCTAAAGGTGGGACCTTGGAGAAGGACTTGCTGCTTTTTGTAGCGAAAATGAAACTTAAAGAGGGTGATTTATGTGATGAAAGTTTGCATGGGTAACCAATCATAATCAAGAGTGAGGCATATAAAAATTCATCATACCTATACCGGCTGTTAACTTGGCGACGGGTTGCCAACGGAAACAGGAACGAAAAAAGGAGTGAGAGCGGGAACAGGTACCTACATATTACTACAACACGGGGTAGGTAATGTAGTAATATGTAGGTACTTTTTATTCCATTCATATGTCAAATTACCGGGCTTGGGAAGCATTTCACATGAAAGGATATATGTAAAAAAAGAGTATAAACGCAAACGAAGTTGCGAGCGGGTCAGCTAGTTGAATATAATGCTGGTCATTATCTCTCATTATTATTAAGCCCCAAACTAGGCAAAGCTTTTATTATGGGAACCACTAGAACCACATGACTGATTAACTACTTATATAAATTTTATCTACATACTTTCATAAACACCCAGACCCGACACAAACATATTTCTTGCAACGGGAATCGAACCCACATTTTGCATCTCAAGCGGGCCTTCGCCCACTGTACTGGAGGTTAGATATGTTTCGAACCTCATCTTCGAAACCCAAATAGACCTTACTAACTAAAAAACAGGGCTCTGGCGGCCAGCTGATTGCGGAACAACTTATTTATTTCCTTATTATTTGTCTTGTTTATTACATAAATACATTTTCGTGACCATACATGGAAGAAGACACTAACTTCTATAACACAGGTCATCGTACCTAGCTGAGAAGTCAGGGATTACATGGGAAAATTTGTACAAATCATTGTTTATGTCAATCACTATCACTATTTCTTATTTCACTACATAGTTTATAACAAAGTCGCTAACCGCTGTCTGTTCCTATGTATGCTGAGATCTTTAAAACTACGCAACGGATTTTGATTCGGTTTTTTTATAGATAGAGTAATTCCAGAGAATGGTTTATATATATAATTTGTACCCGTGCAAAGCCGGGGTGGGTCGCTACTAAACAATAAACAAACAATAGTGCAGGACTGACGTGAACTGACTGTGATTGGTTGCCACACAAAGAAGATTAGATACCTACAGACAAACAATTTTAATATAAAAAATTGCAATCTTTCCACAAAGGTGTAAATATTTCCCCCAAAAGGCTACCCTTACCCGTGCCATATCTCTAAGGTAATCGTCCCATTTAGCGGCCAACTCAGGCGAAAAAATAGGTCTGGAACTCACGTAAGCCATTACCTCCAAACTAAACGGTCAGTGGACCTCATTACCGGCGTCTTAGGACCCCTGTGGGGGGCAGGGGGGAGGCAAGGGGAGGTTAAGTGACTCCGAACGGAAATAAAGGTGCAGGCGACTGGAGGTAATGTTAATTGAATTTCTGCAGACGGTGAGTTAGGGAGGGGCTGTGTCGATAATTTTATGTATCGAGGTAATGAATATGTAAGTAGTTTATGTTGTCAAAAAGGCGAACTGCAAAGTATTCCGGCAATCCTGTATCCTTTTTGAATGAATCTAGGCAAGCGTGCTCCGTTTTTGACTATATCTTCACCTGTATCAGGTGTGATAATGGTCAAACGCCACGTTAGAACCACCATAATTTGATATTAAAGTCTGCCTACATTGATGCCATATGCTGATAAAGAAGAATGATCAAACACCACCACCTCCTCTTCTTAAATTTTTATCACAACTTTTGCAGATTTTTGTAAGTGTACTGAAACTGAATGACAGCAGCAGCTATAAACTCCACGTCCAGCTCGAAGGCTTTCCTCTCAGCAAATGATCACGGACGGCCGCCGTGTGGATGCTTGCACTATGATAATAATAAATAAATTGTCGATAGTTTCATAATTTTATCGATAAAAATTCATCCCTAGAGGCCATTGGCGAGTGATACGCGCGGCGGCCGCGTCGCACGCAAGATTAAACGTCACAAACCGTCAAGATATTTCCACCAGGAAGTAAGAGGATTGCCACCTACCTGTCCACTCCAAAACATCCCTAACACCGAGCAGTAGCGTTTAAAATACCTTGTAAACTGTTGAAAATTTCATGGAATAAATACCACCTACCTACCCCGACACGAAAAGCTTTATGTTAAAGCAATAGAGTTCCAAATTGACTAAATCAAAGATTCGAGGATCTGGTCTGAACAGTCACTTGCAGTGAACAACTGTGTTTTTATTATGTCGCAATTAATGAAATAATTTTGAATTGTAAAGTTTAAGTTGTGCTAGAATTGTGTTTGTTTTCATTTTCCGAGTGAAAAGTTTTCGTTGAGTTTTTTATTTTGGTCGAATATAACGAAGAAGTGTATTAGCAATTCGGATCTAAATTCTTCATTATGTATTTAGCTGTATCTTTGAAGTTGATTTGGAATGCCTGTAAATTCAGTTAACTATAAAAAAATTGTCAAAGTTTTTGTTCCTTTTTCATAAACATAAGATATTTAAATGAAAGAATGGATGAAAGAAGATTGACGAATAAAGTATATGAGGCGAGTGTCAATGGGACAGATGTAGGGCAGCCAGGTCAGGAGTACCTACGAAATTTGATTTACCTAGATATTTATGATACCTAAAGATGGAACTAGCACATAGCCCACCTGATGTTAAGTGGTAACCATTACATATAACAAAGTATTGCTTCGCATGTTTGGAACGTATGCCCTACGATGAAACGCCATTCGAACATCAACTTTAAGCATGAAGGTGTTAAGCTTCATATGCCTGTAATGTCACCGGCATTTATACCTTTCTGCACAATCTTCAAACCGAAACACAGCAAGGCTGCTTCATGGCAGAAATGGGCATAGTAGTAGTAATTCCTCGGATGAGCCCTTTACAAGGAATACTACTTCTAAATTCTTTAAAATTAGACGGAGCACCGAATTTTCAAATAACTCAAGGTTTGTAATATATTAATGCAGACATAAAGTGTCCTTTTCGACTTATAATAAAAGTCCGGTGATCACCTGGCTAATCCTCTTACGAGGCGCGTGCCGACTCCACTACACCTTTACTTAGCGGAATAGCGGCCGCGTGAAAATGTCGACCGTAAAGGAAATGATGAAAATTGCACAATGTTATGGTTGAAATCGAATGGTTTTTCACAATCCGCTTTGTGGTGCTTGGATGATGTTGAACCACTTTCTCAATTATGCTCTTGTTTCTAACATAGAGAATTAGCAAGCTGAAGTGGCAGTGGGCTGGCCATATCTGCCGAAGAACCGATAACCGTTGGGGTAAACGAGTTCTTGACGCCTTCCGGCCAGGTGGCTGGCTGCTGGTAGAAGCTGGATGCGTCGAGCTGAGGACAGGGCGCAATGGCGCTCACTAGGGGAGGCCTACGTCCAACAGTGGACTGATATAGGCTGATTATTATTATTATTAAATCATATGGCTTGATCAAGTTGTTCAATTTACCTATAATGTAGTTTTAAGTTGCTTTATCCATTGGATAGCGTCATTATCAAGGCTGAACAAGTCTGTTGGGTCGCCGTCGTATTTGGTGATCGGGCAGTCACGGATGATGTGCACGACGTCCTGTGAGGTAGCTCCGCACTCGCACGCAGGTGACTCCAACCATCCGCACTATAGGCTGATGATGATGATGAATTTTTGTCTGCGGCTTCGGTGGTGCGGTACCCGGATAAAGTAGCCTATAATTATGCTACTCCAGGTCTTCATGAGCAAAATTTCATCTCATTCCGTCCACTGGTTTTTGCGTGTAGGAGTTACAAACATACACACATGAATACCGACAAAATTTCACATTTATATTAGTGTGTTGTTACAAATCCTGGAACCCTAGTTGGCGTCACGAACGTCCTAGGTGACGTCACGAACGTCGGTGAACACACAGCTGATCCTAGCACTTTTTAATTTAAAAATATATAAACAGTTTACAGAGTGCCTAGGAGACTATTATCCGGTAGCCTAATGTGACTAGTCTCTTTGAGAGTGTTATTAGTGGAAATACTACAGTGATTACAATTTTATAATCAAAACAAATATTATTGAGCACAGTGAGTATTTATTTACCCTCTAGTTCCTAGAGACGGACAAAATAATAGCTATAAAGACTAAAGATAACTCAATCAAAGTATCTAGTGTCAAGTGAAGGAGGGAACTCTGTGGCTGTATGTGCTCCGGGAGTCGATTACCCATAGCATTGAACTATTGGAATTTTATGATTAAATTCATATTATCTAATTGCTTCCTGCGCCATCTATCGTAAAGTAGCAACGAATCGAATCTGTTAATCATCGGCCTTCGGCTATTGGGGATACCGTAGTTTTTGTCGGCGCCATCTGTCGAGACGAGCACGAACTATCTTCCCGTTCCATATACTTTTTGAACCTTGATTCACTATGGTCAAGTGCAATGCCTGTGGCAAATTTATGCAGAAAGGTGGCGCTGTGTGCCCATTATGCAACAGTGTTAGCCACAGGGAATGCGTCGGGATTCCAGCTGGAGCAAAGATCTCTGAGACCTGGAGATGTGGGGATTGCCAGATCAAAGCGCCCAAGGGAAGAGACCCGTCTACGCCCGTCCGTGTCGCGCAAGACGCCTACTCCATCCAGGAGAACCCTCCTGCCACAACGGGCGATGAACCCATGGCCCTTGATGAAACAGCTCACAATATCACAGAGGAGTTTGGTGAAATGGAGTATCAGCTCAGTATTAGGTCGCTTAAGGGGGAGCTCTTCACGGAACTAAGGTCTTTTAAAGACGAGATCCGGTCCCTGTGCTCCGAGATGAGGGAGTTGCGACTTGAGATGGCGGACTTCCGAGCTTCTCTAGCGGGAGTCAGCGCACGCGTGGATGGACTCGAGCATCGACTGGAGGCCATCGAGCAGCGACGCGAGGAGCCTCCCTCAGAGGTGGCCGATCTGCAGTGCAGGGTGTCGCTGTTACAGCAGGAGCTGAACGACCGTGACCAGGAGGCCCTGCTATCAGACCTCGAAGTCGGCCATCTGCCAGAGGAGAAGGGCGAAAACGTGGTGCACGCTGTCACCGTACTGGCGGCGAAGTTGGGCGTAGCGCTCGAGCCGCGGGATGTCGTGTTCGCGGAGCGCGTCGGCGTGGCTGTGGGCGCGAGGGCCGGGGGCGAGGCGGGGCGCGCGCGCCGCGTGGTGGTGCGGCTGGCGCGCCGCGATCTGCGCGACCAGATGCTGCAGGGCGCGCGCGTGCGCCGCACGCTCACCGCCGCCGACGCCGGCAGCACCGCCGCCGCCGGAGGGGGCGGGCGCATCTTCATCAACGAGCGGCTGACGCGCGCAAACCGGCAACTCTTCCACCGCGTTCGCGAGGAGTGCCGCCGCCTTCAGTGGCGGTATTCTTGGACGAAACGAGGTCGAATATATGCCCGACAGGCCGATGGTAAGCCTGCCTACCCGATTAGGTCCGCGATCGACCTGCCGCGGGTTTTTGGGCCGGCTCCAGTTTGAACTCTGACCCTGAAAATTGTTTTTACACTGAGATTAGTTTCAACAAATATTGTTATTTAGTATTGACTGTCCTATATCCTAAACCGTCAAAATGTGCTTTGTATGTGCTGTATCTTAGAGCTTTATTATTAATTTATAGTTTTGTTTTTTTGCAATGCGTGGGGAAATATAATTTTAACAAGAAGTATTTTTATATCTATCCATTTATTTTATCACTGTTATGTATGTATTATTTAAATGTTACTACTTTTTATAACAACTTGACTTATATACATAATCGAATATCATTATTTATTTACACAATTAATTCATTATTTGAATTCAATAAATCTATGGTATATCTAAAGCTAATACATAAATATTGTGTTTCTGTTAGCCAAATAGAATTAATTCAGATATTAAGCTTATCTGAGCAAATAATATTTCTATGGAGCAACTGGTTCATTTATAGATTGAATATAGTAAAATTATCTTATTATGCTCTTTGTTAAGTATCTTAAAGTTGGCTTTTTCAATGCGGGGTCATTAAACACAGGGCATGACGAATTTATTGTAGCCATAGAAGAGCTTGACCCTGATGTGATGGCTATTAACGAGACATGGATGGGGATAGGCGAGGATGAAAAGGCTCCTAGGGTGCCAGGTTATAGGCTACGGTTTGCTCCTAGGCCTACAAGTATTCGAAATGGTCGGGGAGGTGGTTGTGGGTTTTTTATTAAAAAAGGAATTTACGCACGGGATTGCCCTCACCCAACAGCCCCATCTGTGGAGCAAATGTGGATTCGCGTTAAAGTGAATGGGCAGGTAATTATAATTGGAACTGCATACAAGCCCCCCTGGCAGGATCCCAACCAAGTTCTCGAAGCGTTGACAAATTCAATCACTTCATTTGGCAATTATGACAAGTTAATACTAGCTGGTGACTTAAATATGGACATTCTAACCCCGGACTCCTGGAAGACCAAACTCCTTAATGAATTTATCTACAGCTTAAACTTAAAACAAGTTATTTCCGAGCCAACGCATTATACGGATCATAGTGAAACACTCATTGACATAATTTGTACCGATGCTCGTGTCCGTAAAGTAACAGTCAAATATTCCCCCGATCTAGGACATCATGCTATGCTTCTGACAGAGCTTGACATAAAAAAGGAGAAACCTTGCCCACGCATAATCACATATAGGCCTTTTAAAAGCATTGTACTGGACATTTTTAGTAATGATCTAAATAGTGTTATGTGGGGGTATTTTTCTGACTCTAAAGATGTGAATGATTTAGTTACAGCATTTAACAACGTAATAATAGCTCTATTTGACTTACACGCTCCTCTTAAAACGACAAAATTCAAGGAGCCCCCCCATCCCTGGATTACGGACACAGTTAAAAATATGATTAAAATTCGAGATAACTACCACAATAGGCATAAACAGCTTAAATCATTAACCCTTAAAAACTGTTACAAAGAAATGAAACATTTAGTCATAGCAGCAATTTCAAGTGAGAAAAAGGCCTACTTTACTGAACACATTAACAGCAACATAAAAAACTCTAAAAAACTTTGGAAAAACTTAAAAAATACAATTTTACCTAACAAAAAGCAGGCTGCTGAACTTCCACCGCAGTTTAGTGATCCAGACCTCATCAACTCTCACTTTCTGAATGTTCCTGGTAACAATCTGGTGTCCATCTCACAACTCACCTACTATGAGCATCATAGGTACAGCTCCAAGACCTTTTCATTGAGACCTGTGGATAAGGAAATAGTTATATCAATCATGCGTAGTCTTAAATCAAATGCCCAAGGTGTGGATGGAATCTCACTAGATATGCTCAATATGACTTTACCTGAATCATTAGAAGCAATCACGTCCATCATAAATAGTTCAATAATGAGTGGGGAATTCCCTGAAAGCTGGAAGATTGCTGTGGTCAGACCGATACCGAAGAACAATAATCCCTTGTCTTGCCAGGATCTTAGGCCTATCAGTTTGCTCCCTTGCCTATCAAAGATTCTCGAAAAGGCGGTAAGCCTACAGCTCACTAAGTATTTGGAAGAAAATAGCATTCTACCACAGGCCCAATCTGGGTTTCGGAAGGGCCATAGCACTGCAACTGCCCTACTTGATGTAGTAGATAATTTACTTGGTGCGCAAGACCATGGTATGGCAAATATCTTAATACTGCTTGATTTTTCCCGCGCATTTGATTCCATAGATACTTCTCTTCTTTTATCCAAGCTCTCCTACTATGGTTTTGATGAACGAACAATCAAGTGGTTTAATAGCTACCTAAAAAGTAGACACCAGTTTGTTGAACTAACTAAGTCCAATGGATCTAAACTGCATTCCACTCTCCAGCCAGTTCCCAGGGGAGTCCCACAGGGATCGATATTAGGGCCAATCTTGTTTATCTTGTACAGCGCTGATATAATAAAGGCCATTACTCACTGTAAATATCATCTCTATGCCGATGATCTGCAGCTGTATTTCTCTTTTCTGCCCTCTGATCTTGCTGATGCTGTTGAAAAGGTAAATTGTGATCTATCACGGATATCCAGTTGGTCGAAAGATAACTCTCTAGTTATTAACCCCAAGAAATCGAAATTCTTGATTATAAGTACCAGGCATAAGATGTTAGAACTACAAAACCATCTTACAGGACATATTAAAGTTGATGGTGAAGTTGTTGAATATGCCTCGGAAGCGAAAAATCTTGGATTAGTTATGGACAGTCAATTACATTTTGAAAAACACGTGGCTGACAGTGTTCGCAATTGCTTCTATCGTCTGAGGCTCCTCTATAAAATTCGACCATTTCTTAGTGAGGACGTAAGAATTAACCTATGTGAGTCGCTTATCCTCTCTAAACTTAATTATTGTGATGTTGTTTATGGGCCATGCCTATTGAGTAGAACTTCAAAGCTTATACAACGTGTCCAAAATTCGTGTGCCCGCTTTTGTTTTCATGTTCCTCCACGCTTTCATATAACACCTTTTCTAAACTCCTCTAATATGCTTAAAATGGAAGCACGTAGAAAGCTCCATCTTGCAGTACTCCTTTTTGGGGTGATAAACAAGAAATATCCGAAGTACTTGTACGATAAATTTATATGGGCGCGAACTAAATCCAGATACCCAAGCAGAGCATGTACCTTTATTTTTGAGACACCAAAGCACAAGTCCATGTCTTTCCGCGGTTCATTCAAATTTGCCGCCACTCGCTGCTGGAATGATCTGCCTCCACCTCTGCGTGCTCTGAAAACAGTTGGAACTTTTAGAAAAGCGCTCAGAACTTATCTCTTTAAAGATCAGTCTAGCTAGATAGGAATGCCCTGCATGCCTACATCATCACATCATGTAGGTATGTAGGTAATAAATCATGAATGTATTCAGGTTATAGCTTACCGTACGTTTATGCACTTCTTGCCTGGGAGAACATCTCTTTCCAACTTTCACCATGGTTTGCCTGGATCACTTTAAATCTAAAATTACGCTGCTCACTTCCCAAACACACTTAACACACTGGTTTTATACCCTAAGTATACTTTGTCCGTTGTTTGTGAGTAGTTTTTGCTCAAAATTTTAAATTTTTGTCTTGTGAAAACTATGCGTCCGATAGCAATTTGAGACGCCAACCCAAGCCACCAACAGCCAATCACAGTCGAGCAATCACCCCAGTCCACAGACTTATTCTTTATTTCACTTCACTACTTTAAATAATGGCTTCTGGGATAACTCTCCACAATTCCATAAACATCCTTTTCCTTCTTGTTTCTAAATTAAATAAATCAATACAGAAAATAAATAATACTTGACAATCCATTATGCCTATATATAATATTAAATATTTGAATGTACCTTTTTATTTAAATTGTAATTAAATTTGAGATATAAGTATTGGTATCTATCTAATCCTATCTACGTAAAAATATGTAATATGTACCTAGCTATATAAATTAGTTCATGTAGTTTAGTTTCCACGTTCCCGATTTTCGTGTCTTCACACTTCGGCCTCGTCTGAAAACCAGCGCTGTGCCATTCCTGCCTTGGTATGGTGCAGCACATGCTGAGACGAGACCCATTCGACCCCACGCAATGCGAAATAATAGTGTTATTTTTTTTATGTTTTTTTTTTATAACTTTCAAGTGTGTTTTTTCTTTTTTTTCTTTTTGCTTGTTTTTTTTCTTAATTTTATTTTTTGTATTTTGTGTATTACCTACTTTGTACCTACCTACTTATTTTGTATGCATTGTGGGCCGAATAAATTGATTTTCTTTCTTTCTTTCTTTTTCTAGTTTAAAGTACAGGCACGCACAATTTACATTAATAACAATTTTTCAATATAAGCACAAAAGTTTACATTAATCACAAACATTTCAAAGAGGTAAGTAAGTACTTAAAAATTATGTTATACCTACTTATAAGTAAGATGGGGTCAATAAAAATACTTAATAAGTACGCAGTGTTATATGTTGTACGATGGCACGGAACCCTTTGTGTGTGAGTCCAACTCGCACTTGACCGATTTTGAATTATTTATGTAACGAAGATAGAAATGTTCTCACAGTAACATTGACAGACCTCGCAAACACGACGCTTTGTCGTCGCGCTTAGTCGCGAGCGTCTGTCATATCTTGCTGTCGCGACATTGTCCCCCGCTGCTTGTCGTAGCGTCTAATCGTTGACGTTTGTGCGCAGGCTGTATAATACCTATCTAGTAAGATTCAACCTAAATTTAAAGAAATATTACATTAAAATACTTAGGTATCGTTATGTCAACCGACTTTGAAAGAAACAAGTAATTTGTATACAACAACAACAACAGCCTATTTCAATCCACTGCTGGACATAGGCCTCCCCTAATAAGAAGGGGGATATACCCATAATCCCCACGCTGGGCATGCGGGTTGGGGATCGCAGAGCACAGCTTTTCGCACCACCGACGCTGCTGCCCGTCGGAAGTCAGGGAATTTAGAAGTGCCAGTATTAGGCTGCGCTGTGCCGCAATCAGCCGGCCGCCAGAGCCTCGTTTGTTAGTTAGCAGGGTGCACCACGGGCAGGTGAGGTTGGCTTGAGTTCCGAAGGTGGAGGTTGGAACCCCTTACACCCCAAATTTGTATAAATGCTTAGTTTTACATTTATTTTTTCCTTTTATAAAGGAAACTAGCAAACTTCCTTACATTGTATAGTGAGTACAATTTGATTGATGCGATCATAAAAATATCACATATTTTTGCATGAATTACGAACGGAAGGAGACCCATTCGTTTTGTATCTGTCTACCGAACAGGTTTGGTCAGGATAATACTGTGGAAACCATACAATCTATCCGAACCATAGGTACCTCAGTAGGTAAAATATACTATGTGCGTATTGATACATAAAGTATATGGTTTGTAAAATTAAACTATAAATCAGTTATTATGAAAAACAAAAGGAAGGAAAGAAATAAATTTAAATATCAATATATCACTTTATCTTTTAGCAGTGTTGTTCATTATATTTTTTTAAAGTATATTTACTATAGGATGATGGGACTTTATTACGTATTATAAATAATGCTGGACGTTATCACACAGCATCATGTAGCCCCAAACTAAGCAGAGCTTGTTTTATGGGAACCACATGATTGATTAACCACATATATACTGTTGTTTTTTTGTAAATCCATACTTATCATACATAGAAAACACCCAGACCCGGGAAAAATATCTGCAGAACATGCAAACATTTGTCCCGTGGCGGGAATCGAACCTACAACCTTCTGCGTCTCAGGCGGACCTTCGCCCACTGCGCCACAGAGGCCGTCATTATGTCCTGAAACTGGTTAAATAACTATTTATATTCGTAGTTATTTAAAAAATTACACCAAATTTCGTAGGTAAGACCAAATACAATAGGATAGTCATCAAAATAATTCTAAGCTAAATCATTAGATAGTACAATGACAATTAGTAAAAAAAAGACGTGTGGCACTCGGGGACTGCCGCGGTAAAGCTATTGCATAGCATTTTGTATCAACTTATGCAATTATAATTATTTATTTATTTTATTTATGCAGTATTTCTTTTTCTTTGATATTAATTCAAGTTACACTTTTTGAGCGTGGTGACCAATAAGAAAACAATTTTTTTTCTTTTATTAAATAAAAATACGTCTAGTTGCACGCACACAAACACCGTGTCGAAGACTGCCGAAAAGAAACGACGTTAGACAATGCACGGCCTTCAAGCCACACCTCCGTGCCCTCGTCGGAGTGGGGAGCGTGAGGTTTTTTTTCGTTACGGAATTTCTGGATTCGGTCCCCGCGCTCAAGGGCCTCGATAGAAGCTATGCAATAGCTTAAAAACAATAAAAACAATATGAAAAAGACTTAATTACAACGGTCTATGAGCAAATAATAGTTACTAATTTTTTTTTATCCGCGCTTTTGGATTCCGGATACCCCACAAAATTTTATGATTACCGGCAATCATAAAATTTTGCGGGGTAACCGGGATCTACTCAATTTTAACGTTGTGGTAATCATAGATCAGTTATTGTTAGGTAGCGAGTTAGTTTCTGGGGCGTACTACTACTGCGCCTTTTCTAAAAAACTCTTCCTTTGTAAAAACAAAACAAAACAAACATCTTCACGATTTTTTCCTCATTATGGGTATCTTCAGATATTGCTCAGTACGCAAATCTATAAATATATATATACATATATATACGGGGGTAGTCAGAGGCAAGTCCAAAAAATTACGTACGATACATGTCCACTTTTTGCAAGCAGCTAGTATTCCACGTGTCAGGTTGCAAGCCCATCGCCGCTTTTTATTGGAACACTAACCTACCACATACTTTTCAAACTT
Source organism: Horisme vitalbata (assembly GCA_951804965.1). NCBI lineage: Eukaryota > Metazoa > Arthropoda > Insecta > Lepidoptera > Geometridae > Horisme > Horisme vitalbata. The sequence goes on from OX638099.1 coordinate 19,155,740, forward strand.
TTTAGTTCGAGGGCATGCCGGTTTCCTCACGATGTTTTCCTTCACCTTTTCTAGCTCGTGGTGCGCACATATTTTTTTCGAAACGAAAAATCAATTGGCGGCTGGGATTCGAACCCACGACCTGCAGATCTTAAGTCGGGGTACATCCCACTAGGCCACCACGGCTTTCTTCCTTTATAATCCTATGAAAGTTCCAGCTATGATTTGATTCAGATAGGTAAGTATAAATGTTATCAATACGACTCCACCATCGACCGCTGAAATTGATTCCCGTATTTGCGGGTGCGTTTAGTAACCCAACTCGTCGGTAACGCGACACCACCTTTTACCATCGGCAAACATTTCAGGTGTTTGTTCCGAGGGGATCTGTTAGCGTTTTTTGTTGGTACTTTGTTTTATTCTTGTTTGAAAATAATAGGAAGCTTTTGAAAAGAAAGAGAGATATTTTTCCTTTTTGTATAAACAATGATATAAGTCTAGTGTCCGAGATCCTATGTGACTTAGCGTCTAAAAAGCCATGGCTAAATTATTATGCCTTCTGCCCAAAGTTCTGAAACACTCGCATCTATATGCCATCCCCAGTTCAAATGGATATCAAAAGGAAAGTTGCTTAAAATTACATTGGCATCTAGTGCAACATAAAATCACTAGCTTCCACCCGCGGCTTCGCTCGCGTGGGACCGGGATAAAAAGTTGCTTAGGTGTTTTAACACATAGGAAACTTTTTATCCTACTACAATTCTTGATACAACTTGTTGAGCAAAACTTACGCTTTTTTATCTGGATTACTAGATCAAAAAATGTGTATATTCCATATTTCATCCAAATCTGTTCAGTCATTACGGTACAAAGTTGAATGGGAACAGACATACTAACACACATTGTAACGAAACAGGTCTCAGGAGAGCGTTCCGTCGTTCACAAATATAAGCAAACTTATTTAAATAAACTCAAAACTAAATACTTTTTGATTAGATAAAAATAATAAAAAGAAAAGTGAGAGTGGATGTCTCAAGAAGAGAAGTCATGGGAGGAAAAATTGAAGAATTTGTTAAAAAGGATGTTTTTGAGGCTTTTCAGAAAATAATCAGCATGATATCATAGAATGTTCAATTCAAAAACAAGGAATGATTGAGAGCTAATGTTCTCCATGTCAATTGGCGAGTGTACACAATGATAATGAGCGGAAAATCTAGCTATAGATATGTGTAATCGTGAGTACTACAATGTGGGATTCTGTTCCTCCTAAAGGATGGAAATGTAGGTGGGTTGAGCACTGATAGGAGCAGTAATGGACCGTTGATAAAAGGCAGGTCCGGCGGGTTTAATTACTTTATTACAGCAAAGACTAGATCTGCGTTTCATAGTGAGACAGAGGTTCTACTAAGCGGGAGCCAGATAGAAAGAGTGGCTTTTACAAGCTGCGGATGAGAGAGCAGCGGAGTCACCATTAATCCAAGCATGCAATGTTACTATGTGAGATAAAATCATTCTAATTATTTATTTTCTGGTAAAGATGTGGTCTGCACATGGACTCCTAATGTTGGGTGAGTAGCCAATATTTACCTTTAATGTTTTATGATACTATAAAACTCTCAATCACAAGGTTTTTGAAATATATACCATTTACTGCCATCTAGCAATAGATTATGGAACGAAATAAAAATAAACCTTATCTCATATTATGGAAGTGAGTGTATGTTTGTTTGTTTGTTATGTTTTCACACTATGAATGTTCAACCAATTATCATAGCATTGTAAATGCTATGATAATTTTGTCTGAAAAACGAAAGACATGGAAGTACCTACTTTGATCCGGAGGAGGATTATTGTTCCTACGGGATAACAAAATACCTTTCTACAGTGAGACAGCGAGCAAAAGCTAGTTATCTTTAATTTAAATTCTTGGATATTTTGTATTGTATCAGCAGACAAATAACTGCTTCATTTTACCTGAAATAAAGGTTTTAACCATTAAGTGATTTGATGCATTTTGCTGCAGATCACTCCTTACTTCTTTGCATAGATAGCAAAAGACTTACCGTACGTACATAGGTCTCTTATTAAATTAGGCAGCTTTATAATTATTAGGATAGGATCTATTAGGATGTAAGGGGGGGGGGTTTACAACACACACACACATAGGTACACAAAATATTACTGTGTTTCTGCTCAGATTTTCGCATAAAACACGACGAGACAGAGCCTCCTCTTTTTTTTAATTCGGTTAAAGACATTTTTTATTTTCTGCACTTATTTACACGTAGCTTTTTCCATTATAGTATTCCACTATTGACATAGGGCAACTTACGCATTAATAATTTTATACTATTTGTATTACAAATCCCTACTTATGTACGAGTACCTACGCAGTATAAGAACAAATTATAAGCATTGGGTCGGGCCCACGAGATTAAGTAATTGTATTAGCTAATTAAATTCATCAATCAGATGAAGACGTTGATTGAAACGTTTGCTTTGCGTTTGTAATCTATACTCTCTATTACAAGATAGGAAGTACCTACGTTGAGTTGGCATTTTTCTGTGTCGAAAAGGAAAATTTCTTTTATAATTTCATTTATTGGTTAACTAAATATTATACTGTAGATTGATCCTGAATTTATAATACCCTCTTTTAATAGTCCATGAAATTAATTCGACACTGTAGGTAACCTGGAAACCCACACTAACACACCACACTACACTAGCCCACAAATGTCCACTGCTGGACATAGGCCTCTCTAAATAACGGGGGATATGCCCATAATACCCACGCTAAGGCGGCCAGGGGGTTTAGCTGTGCCGGTGTTAGGCTGCGCTAATGCCGCAATGAGCGAACTAGAGCTCTATTTTATAGTAAGTAGGGTGTACCACATGCAGGTGAGGTTGGCTTGGGTTCCGAAAATGTTGGTTGGAACCCCTTACACCCTGCACGTGTAATTACGGTAGGTAACAATAATTTCGATAAATATTATTATATATATTATATATAATATTTTTATCTTGGTATCACTAAGCCCAATTATCATCTTAACCATCATCTTTCCTCTGTCAAGACGATCAACAATGGTTGTTAAGCTAAGTAATAAGTAATATACATAGATTAACTACGAGCCTTTTTAGCCTACGTTTCGAGCGGAGCTCTGTTCGATACTTACCTTCTGTCGTTATTATTTTAAGGTAGTAGATAAGTGATAGGCAAATCTATCTTAACATACATAAAAGTCACGCCTTTTTCCCAGAGAGGTAGGCAGAGAACACGGATCTCCAATTGAAACCATCTAAAAACAAGCGCTGCCCGCGTGGTTATTGGTATTAGTGTGGTGTACAGCTACAAAGCTGATATGGGACCGTTTTTGGCCTGCATATCAGGGTAGATATTAAGATTATCTTATATCTTGCATTTAACAAAAAAAAACAATGTATTCGATATACACTGACTTTGCCAAGGCTTTTGATAGAGTTGATCATGAAATCCTGTTGAAAAAATTGCATCATCTGGGTATACACGGAAATCTCCATCGATGACTTAGGTCATATTTAATTAATCGCACTCAATTAGTGGCGTAGTATTGCTATGAATCGATCCCATTTAGTCCTATTTCAGGCGTACCTCAAGGCTTAAACTTGGGTCCTCTGCTCTTATTGATATTCAATATTGATCTCCTTGAATTATTAACTTGTCATTGTCTTGCATATGCTGATGATATAAAACTTTTTGAGGAAATATCTTGTTTTGAGGACTGTTTGCTTTTGCGGAATAACCTTAATATACTCAATGATTGGTGTCAAAATAATTCAATGATATTAAATGTAAAGAAATGTTAACAAATAACTTTTACAAGAAAAAAAATTACATCTAAACTAACAACAGCATTGATGGAATCAATTTGGATCGAAGCAATCCTCGGCGCGATCCTGGTATAATTCTTCTTTGTCATTTAAAAATCACAATGAACATAAATAAATAAATAATGCGGGACGTAATCACACAGCATCATGTAGCCCCAAACTAAGCAGAGCTTGTATTATGGGAACCACATGATTGATATACTACACATATATATATTTTTTGTAAATACATACGTATCATACATAGAAACCACCCAGACCCGAGACAAATATCTACTGAGCATGCAAACATTTGTACCAAAGCGGGAATTGAAGCCGCAACCTTCTGCGTCTCAGGCGGATCTTCGCCTACTACGTACTAGTAAAGCCAATAGAATTTTAGGTTTTTTGATGCGGACAGCTACAACTTTTAAACAAACTGACACTTGTAAAACTTTGCATCAATCCTTGGTCCGCAGTCAGCTTGAATATTGTTCATCAGTGTGGTCATCAATTTATAAAATTAATAATAACAAAATTGAGCATGTAAGAACGTTTCTAGAGATACATGAGTGCAAGAATCGGTCTCCGAAAAAGTCTACCTGAGTATAATGATTGTCTTGATTACTTCAAATTTGATAATTTAATTCTCAAAAGGTTAATGGGCATAAAACTGTTAATGGGCATTTTAGTGCAGATCTTTTGATGACATTAAATATTAATATTCATCATCAAACAGCGTAAATGATGATGAAATATTAATATTTTATTAATATTTACAAGCGCGGTAAACGAAAACCTTTACTATTTAGTATTCCATAATTTAATAATAATGTCTCTCAAAATAATCCATTGCACCGTATGTGTCAACTCTTTAATAAATCTTTTGGTGAACTTGATATCTTTCATCATCATGAATTTTCTTCGCTTCAGAGCTAGTCTGTCTAACTTTAAACTTTGTACCTAGATTTAGCACTTGTTTTTTTTATATTCATGTAGAATGCATGTATTTTATTGTTTTATTTGAAATGCTGTCTACATTTTATTGTTTAACACATTTATTATTGTTTTCCTAGTTTATAATTTCTTATTTAAGTTTTAGTTTGTTAACTGTTTTTGTACCTAAATAAAATAAAATAAAATAAATTGATCGCAGAACATACGTTGAGATCTTCTTCTTCCAAATGTATTATTATTAAAATATTCCTTCATCCATCCTTTCTACATGCCCAAACCTCCTCAGCATAGCTTTCTCAATCCTTGTCACTATACCTCCATTCGCTCCATGTAGATCTCTCTTACCACATTATTCCGCACTCTATCTCTCTAAGTCACACCACACATATTTGTCAGAGCTCTTCAGAGCTCTTTTAGATTCTTTAAGTAAATCCTCGAAATCAAACAATAAATATCGTGAATCTTCCCCGGTACTCACGTGGTAAATTTCATCAAATCACTGTGAAAAATGCCGAAGATATATAAAAGATTATACCAAGAAACAAGTTGAAAATGTAGGTATTAGAAAAAGCACTTTGTGTGGATGTATCGATATGTAATAGAGAGCAATTCCCGGCAGAGGTAACAAAGTCCAAGGGAGTGACCGACCGCCATTTATCGCACAACCTATGGCATGATAGTGTGGACATACCAGTTTTATACTAGTGGAGCTCTTTGTAAGGGGTTCGTCCGTTTAAGTCCCTACTACCACCATACCTATTACTGACGTGAAGCAGTGGTTTTCGGAAATTACAGGCACATGTTACTACCTCCTTGCCTTTTGATTATTTATATTTTCTTCTTCAGCTTTTAAAAGTCCAATGCAGGTCTTAGGCCTCTTTCTATTTGGGAGTGTATGCTATAACCATACTTTTTAGTTATTGGTCGTAGTATTAATGTTGGGCATACAGGATTTTGCTACGTGTATCTTGAAGGGTAGTCCTTTAGTTGCCTCGTAAAATATCCATGGAAGAAAATAAATAGCAGAGAGAAAATGTATATTAAAACCGCAAATAATTATAAAAACTGCTGTAATGTATATCATCCACTTCATAACCTATACCCATAGGTTATGATGATATATTTCAGCATATTGTAGTGAATAATAATTATATTCAGGCAGTATCGGTTTTTCGACAAATTCAAAGATTAGTATTAAGCGGCATGTCCACGCTAACATCATCAGGTCCGGCGGTAATTGGCGCTATCGAAGTGGGACCACGCCGTAAAGAGGTGAGCCGCGGCGTATCGACCGTGAACACGCCGACTATGAACTCTACATGTAGCAACATTCTTAGCAACTTTTACAAGAAACTATAGATAACTGTATTATCCGTCTAACAAAATAAAAGTATTTTGATTCTGATTCTGATAAAGACAAAAAAATCAGGTCCAAAGCTAAATATTCTTGGAAATGGAGTATATTCACTAGTAAAAATAGCAACACTTGTTTACCGACGATTTAAACTAATCTTGGGACATTACCGAGTTTTTGGCTTTTATGTTCAATAACGCACATTTCCTTACAGCAATTGCATTAAGACGAATTTAGTCGATACGACAATGTTTGGTATACAAAACATATAGGTCTGCTCTGGGCTACAGCATTGCTTAGTGCCAAAGATAATTTGTCACCTATGACGATTATTCCATAAATATTTATAAAAAAATTAAGTGATAGTTAAAAATTATTGAATTATTGAAGTAACATAACAAAATAACAAAAAAAAAACTGTTCACAAAAAATCTTTGGTATCAAGTAAGTACATATCTTAGCAGATTTTCTTACAAATAATCTTTATATTACTCTCGCATTATATCTTATCTTATATTATCTTATAAGCCTGTATGATCCCACTGTAGGGCAAAGGTCTCCCTTCCCTCTTTCCACACTTCTCGATCATGAGAATCCGCTTGCCAGGATACCGATTTTTTTATTTTATGCCATTCAAAAAACATCGTATATTTCACATTAATGACAAAGTTCTTTTAGTTCTTTACCGTGCGTGTCTGAATTCAAAACATTAACCCTGGACCACATGTCCCTAATACCTTGCTAAAAGCCGACCGGGACCGGACGATTTGTGGCCCAATCGACTTGCAATGAATAGTCGGAACTACTTACCTTTATGTGGCTTTGACGGGAATAGAGTGCCGTGAAAAATAGGGTGCTTACCCTCTGTTGACCTTAGGAGTGGGTGACTGGGGACTGGTAAAATGGCATACATAGAGCCTAAAAGAGAAGTGAAGATGAACGGAAGAAAAGCAGGGAGTCTATTGAGATATCACCATCGTTTATGATGAGATGATAGGAAATGGATATAACATATTGTTGAGATAAAGATCTCGAAGATAAAAAGGCAACTAACAGAGTATGGTAAAACTGGGCCTAAAAAACAACTGTTTAATTGCCTGTTAGTTAGTTGGTCGGTATATGTACCTTACACTAGCACTTTATCTACAGGCCTAGAAGAGGGACACGTGGGCTAGATCCAATGTGTTTTCAAGCACTCAAAGTAACTTCCACACCACTTGGAGATAACATCAACTTGGTTGTACATTACCCCTATTTAAATATTTTAATCCGTGTGTTAATTTTAGCACACAGAAAATGAATAAAGATTATTTTATTTATTTATTTATTTATTTATTTATTTATTCTTTATTTATTTGTTTGTTTTTTTAATAACAAGATCAGAACTCCTATTTGCTATAGTATCTTTATCTAAAAATGATAAAATAAAACGCTTTACCTTTTCTTGTTTATCTTATAATTCATCACTCACGGAGCCTGCTTATGGCAAGTTTTGAATTATAATCAAGGCCTTCAACAAAATATAAAGCTACGTTTATATCCCAACCATAAAATACCTGTCTACAAAATTAAACAAGAACTGAACACTGGGTCCCACGGGCGCACTGCCGCGGCGTGGCCCACTGCTCTCAACTTAATAATATTTTTCACCTTGTTTCGTTTTCCAATTTTCCGCAAGTCACTCTCGTGGGTAACGGGCCGTGTTTTGATTTAGAAATGCTTGGGGAGAGGTGCCTTTAGGTTTTACGATGCGATGCGGCCATTTATGGTTTTTAATATGAAATTGATTGTGTTTTAATAAATTGACCACTGGCCTCGGGCATGGTGCGTAGCGTCTGTCAGTCTGACTAGTGCTGTTTTAAGCACTAAAAGCGTTGATGATTAAGAATATTTTATTAGAAACATTTTGGTCAACTGTAAAAATGTACAGGCTCATTAGTTTTAATTACTTGCCAATTAAAAACAACATTATCTTAAGTTAAGTAGTAACTGAGTAGCCTAAAGCTATAGGTACTTATAGAAGCTGGTTGTGTCGAGCTCAGGACAGGACGCAATGACGCTTACGGCGGCGATGATGATGATGAGCTTTAGGTACTTACAATATTCTTGTTTATAGGTTTAATATTACAGTCGTCATGACATGTTGAAGGCTTACAGGCGGCTCAAAAACTCCGACAACAGAGTCATCTGCTAGCGAAGAAAAAGAAGGTTTTATTGCTTAATCATTTGTTTTTAAATTTTTATTGTGACAACGTTTTTTTAACCAGGTACTTCTACATATAGGATTATAATAGGATTTCTGTATGAACAAACAAATGTTTAATCAGATCAATTTTGAATATTTTCAGTTTTTAATATTTTGGACGGCCTCTGTGGCGCAATGGGTGAAGGTATGCCTGAGATGCAGAAGGTTGCGGGTTCGATTCCCTCTGCGGGACAAATGTTTGCATGTTCTGTAGATATTTGTCTCGGGTCTGGGTCGTTTCTATGTATGATATGTATTTATTTACAAAAAATATATATATGTGTAGTATATCAATCATGGGGAACCACATGCAACAATACAAGCTCTGCTTAGTTTGGGGCTACATGATGCTGTGTAATTACGTCCCGCATTATTTATTTATTTTATTTATTTCAAAAGAGCGTCGTATGCTGTAAATCGTATTGTTTTGTGACCTGTGAGGTGTTGTGGCCGTCAGCTATTTTTATCGCTTCGAGAAGAAAGATGAACACTGCCTTCCCATCATGGTACTGGTATTTATGATGGCAAGTGATAAATAGTACCGGCTGACCACGTGGAAAGTAGCAAACTTGATGGCTAATTGTTACTATATGAATTGATCATCTAGAACTAAATGGTGGTCACGTCATGTTGCCAACATCTCCATGATAAGATTTTCGAAGATTACGAGCATAGGGCCCCTTAGCTCTTATAATGGATATTGTCAAATAATACTGATAATGCTAGTCATTTTTTGGACAACATAATCTAGCTCCAAACTCAGCACTTGTATTGTACAAGGCAGATTCTTATTTTTTTATGCAAATAGTACATTATTATGAATAGAAAAACACCCAGACCTGAGACAAATATCTGCTGATCATGCAAAAATTTGTCTCGTTGCGGAAATCAACCCGTAACCTTCTTCGCCTTACCTTCGCCTATTGCGCCACTGAAATCGTTTGAGATTCAAACTTGAATTACTTTAATAGAGTGCTTTTCCTAAAAGTTGAAATATACCGAAATGCCATTGTGTTCCTTTATATTTTCCGTGTATTCTTAGGTAAGAGGCGGATATCATTTCATATCGTCTGCCGTCGGCCATCGCCGTCTCGCTTGACCCCACTTGTAGCAATCTAATTTAGTTGGCCACTGTTTGGTTTAATATTTTGCAAGAGTTTTCTTTTATTTATTTTTAAAGTATCAAGATCTTTATTTTAGTAAACAAATGTGAGGTAATTTTTTTACTCTATTATCTTCAAGGTCAAAGTGGATAAGCTGCAAGAGAGCAGAGCCCTTATTACCTATGACCAAACGCAAACGTAGCCCCCCTCGTTACGATATGTGCGTGAAATCTGCGTGTAGGTAATCGTATTCTCTATGCCCACGTCAAATTTCTTAACGTGACGCCATGGCGTGTTTTGGAAACGCGTTTGTGTTTGAAGCATGTTATGACGTCGCACGTTATCGGCAAGGAATTTTTTGTATTATAGAGAATATTGGCTCAGGCTGAGATACTATTACGAGCATGACAAGAGATGATCACCACGTTGGCTACTGGAACTGTCCGTCCCCGGTAGAAGATATAGAGAGGGACCTAATACCACTTGGCCGGAGGTGTGTTGCGCAGAGACATGGTGGCATGTGACGCTTCTGATGCAGACGTCGAGGATAGAGAGAAGTAGAAGAAACATTCTAGGAAGGCTGACTCCATCACCATGTGGGAAATATAGTCAGAGAAAGAGGAATTTTCATAGTCAAAGTAGTCGTTAGTGGTTTATGTGGTTCTTGGTTTCCTTTTCCATCGATTTACTCATTATTATGGATTGACTCTTTATGGTTGTAATAATGACTGCAGACAAAGCAGTGTATAAATTAATAATAAATAATAACTAGCCAAAAAGTATATTCGAATCTCAAAAGCTCTTGGCGTTCCTACTTAAATAAATATACTACATTTTTACGTACCGCAACGTGTCTCTCTTAACGAGTCGAAACGCCGTCGGTGCCTTCACCGACGTTAAGGTACGTGAAAATTCCCATGTGTCAATATGAATACTACTTCAAATTTAACATCACATTTCACAAACCCTTGTAATCATGAAAATAAATGTAGGTAAATAAAAATCTTTTATTGCAAACCTTATTTAATAAAATGTAGGTACTCGTATTGCTAAAATAATTATTAAGTACCAAAAAAATAACAATTACTTATTTGGTAATACGTTGGCCCAACATCGGCTGTCAGTAACAAGTTCTCATAACGTCTCATGATACGAGGGGCGACGCAGGTAACTCGACGGAAAATCTAATTTGCCAAATTGAATCACACTGTCCACCAACTCGGGATATTCCTTTGTGATATTGTATGAAATGTGATGGACGCTGGCCTTTATTGTGCTGGGAAGAGCATTTCTAATTGATTTAAGGAGGTTCTTTTACTTTTGTTGTGTATTTTCAAACTTTTTGCAAAATGCGATTATAATACATATTGCATGTTTCTACACTGAATATGTTTTGCTTAAATTTATCTGCTACCGAATTACACATATAACTTTCACTTAGATATTATAATGACCTAATAGATATTTCATGTGCGAAAGTGCGTGTTCATATGCGAAAGTATATTTATAGATATTTCGTTTTTTTGTTGAACTGATTATAATACTTTGGTATGACGTGAATAGATTTACATAAGTTTATATTTTTGGACATGTTAGATCAATCTTTTTGAGAAGATTTCCTCAGCTAAAAGTGATGCTACCTACCTACCATCTACCATTTCCGACACCATCCTCGCGGCCTTTATTTATACCAAACTATATATTTCAGGCTTTATCCACACGAAAAACACAGACAGCTGAAAGAAGCTTAAATTATGTGACTTTGAATTTGAATATAAAGCAAAACAGTATAAAAAACGTATTTCCATTCGTGTTGTAAACGCAGAGGTACCAGGAGGACAGAGGGCCGCGGAGTGCGGTTACAGCAGTTAAAAGTAACAGACGCCACGTGAGTTAGCTACAATTTATATGTAAATCAGGCACTGGGGTTCGTAGGCTGAGGGCTGGTGGTATTTCTAGCATTTGAAAGCCTTGAAACAATGGGTCAGTCGGATGAGACGTATATAAAAGTTTACGGTGCCTTTTTCGCTTTGAAGTAGATATTAACATAAGGATAAAATTTCTGCGTTTTTGAGTTTATTTGCAGATCATAAATGATTTTCTAATTTACGACTTATTATGTTAAAAGTAACCGAATCTTTAATTAGTAAATATCATGGTAGTAACTACAGAGATCATTCTGAGTTAACAATATTACAAATATATCTTTAATTTTATGTGTCATTTTGCTTCAACTGGTAGCACGTGGGTGGTAAAATTCATTCACGTTGTTCATATTTCCTAAAATTATATCGAATCTGTGTAGATGTTTACTTGCTTACGTGATGTTAGGACTGAATTTCAAAATATCTTGTTTTCGATAAGCATGAATAATAATAAAACCTTTTCACAATGCCTGAAAGCCAAAATGACTGAATACTCAATACTACTTTATTTCATTTCGTGTATATCGCAAATCAACTGACACCTAACTAACTCTGTCACATCGACCACCAAGTGCTTTTAGGTTCATTATGCCATCTCAAAACAAATAATTTTACACTTCATCAATGACGAATTCTCAACAATTCATTGAGTCTACCTTTACCTCTATACTTCGGATCGTCTTTTTTTTTAATTTAAATAAACACCAATTCGAAACGCGATTCGTAAAAGAAAAGAATTGGCAAGAATCTCTGCTTGGCTTATATTCTTATATTCATTCATTCATTCATCTTTTCAACTGTTTTATGTATCCAATAGTCCTGGTGATGTCCGGTACATTCTTCAGACCATACTCCTGCTCTATCCGTGGCGCGTCAGTCTCAGGAGACGCATCTAATTGCATTTCGCTGAGGTGAGCGCTGCACACTCCACTTACTTTTATTGCCGCCCGCAGATAATCACATCATCTACATTTTATACCTACGTTCGCATTACATTTAAGTTCATTTTAGGATACCTATTGATTTTTAATGAATGAGAATGATGAGCAAAACTTAATTTAAAAAATCCTACTAATATTATAAAAAAGAAATAAATGCTGGATTACCACACAGCATTATAAAGCCCGAAACTAAGCAGAGATTGAATTATGGGAACTACAATAATTGATATTTTACTTATATATATATTTTGTAAATACATATCATAGAAAGTCTGTGGGTCACTATCAGCAGTCTGTGTCTATACGCAGAGGTCGTACAACGCGCTGCGCGTGCAATATAACAATGGGTTTAGAGTGCTGATGGGGTTGCCACGTTTCTGTAGTGCGTCAGGTATGTTCAGTGAGGCGCACACTGATGGCTTCCATGCTATCATAAGAAATCGTTGTGCGTCTCTCATAAAATGCTTGCTTTGCAGCACCAACACCATTCTGAGCACATTGGCAGACAGATGGGACTTTCCGTTTACGGGACCCCGGTAACAGAGGGTTCCTCATGTCAATGTATTTGTTGTTCCTGTCGCATTTGTTTTGTAGCTCTCTGTATATAATGAATTAATATTTTTTGTATACAATTTGACATTTTCCTTATTATTATTATTTGACTTATTATTATTATTTTTTCTTGTATGTACATACTTATTCATAATGTGTTATAATTTATACTTTTATGGGCTTTTAGCTTGAATTAAATGATTTTTATTTTATATTTTATTTTATAGAAAACACCCAGACTCGACACAAATCATACAAAATAATTAATTGACTCAGGCGTGACTTTGCGGAAATCCGTTACAAGATATTCTGCAAGGCAAAATATTTAGTACAAATTCCGGTAAAAATCCAATAAAAACTTTATACAAACATTTACTCTTATTTACTCTTTTTTATCTTTTTTTTAATAAATCATAGATATCATCATAGGGTTCGATTCCCGCCGCGGGACAAATGTTTGCATGTTTCCTCTCTGTATTCTGTGGTTCTGCAAATATTTGTCTCGGGTCTGGGTGTTTTCTATGTATGATATGTATGTATTTACAAAAAAAAATGTATCTATGTAGTATATCAATCATGTGGTTCCCATAATACAAGCTCTGCTTAGTTTGGGGCTACATGATGCTGTGTGATAACGTCCTGGATTATTTATTTATTTATTTATTATTATTATTATAGAAACATTTGTCTCTCGGGAATCGAACCCATTTTTTTGTAAAATACTTACGATATAAATACGTAAAAAATGATGGAGAAAATTATATGGGCAATATGCATTCTACATTTAGAAACGATAATACAAACATAAAGTAGTGGACGTTAATCCCAGGTGACATGGCACATGTGCCCCGAACTATTACGTTGATCCGATTAATCCGAAGGACAAGGCTTACTACCGTAACTGGGTGTAGTTTTTGCTTAGTTGACATTTTGTGAGGTGGATCGAACCCAGAGGCAAACATATACTTATAACGAAATAATGATGCCTAAATATGGAATCAGCTGCCAGCGTCTGTTTTTCCATTGACTTACGACCCTAAAGGCTTCAAAAAGACAGTTAATCTTCTGGGAAAGTTCGCCCCATCGTTGACTTCATCCTTGCCTATGCAAGCCTTGAGGTCAACAAGATAAATAAAACCCATAATAAATAAAAAAAAATATATTATTCTTGTGCTGTAGAATTTACACTTTATTAAACTTAAAACTCGTTATTATGATTATTTACTTAGAAACAACACAACATCATAACAGGTTTTTTAAACCCTAAAGCGATGGTATATTTAATAATAATATAAGTTTCGGTCAAGTAGTTTTATCAATTACACATACAACGACTCACGCACACCCAAATCTTGGGTACTTGTTTGCTGCGGCCTAGCTATAATATAATTGCGCATTTGGTTATTTAGTTTCACTAGTTCCATCGTCTGTAATCAAATCTTTGCAAGTTATTTTTTACGCTCAACACATTCTCCTTATAATTGTAAATTTTTAACTATTATTAGACAATGCTAAATGTCATCATAATGCGAACATGCAAGCTGTCGACCAGTCTTAGTTTATGCTATTTGTTTACTTTTCGCCATTTTATTTATTTTACTTTACTGGTAGGTTACCTATTTAGTAGTGGTAGGTACCTATTTTCCAATATCTCTTTTTTTTTTATTGTTGTGTCGTGTCAAATAAATGTTTCTATTTTCTATTTTTATTATGTTAATAACTCTTTTTTGCTTTCTTCCCGCGATACATGCTTAGTAATTCTTTCGTATTAGCTTTTTTGGTACGATTTGTATTTTTTTAGGTACTTCTATTATACTTATTCCCAGCCCAGCAGAAGTAGTGATGGCCTAGTGAGATGTACCCTGACTTCCAATATGGAATTCTGGTCGTGGCTTCGAATTGCCTTGTACTACTGACGAATTTTTATTTTCGAGAAATTTGTGTGCGTGCTCAAAGCGATTACAAAAAAACATCACAACATCACGTTTCCATGCCTTCAAAAAATATTTTGGGTAAATTTTACATGGTAAATTATACTTTTTACAATTTTTTTGATTATTTTGATTTTCTCGCTAATTTTAAAATTATATCCAACATTTGAGAGTAGCTTATTAAAATACACCAATAATATTTTGCTTGGTCAAACAGAATCTCAATAAAATAATCTATTTCTAAGAAAATCGCTATTTGCCCATTATTTCATACGGTTTTCACTTTCATTTAGATAATTTATTCAAGAAAGTATACTTAAATACTTTTACGTTTTGATGTATTTGCTACAAAAGACGCCTCTATTAACCTAAGCCAACCTACATAATAATGCCAAGCCGGGCGGGTCGCTAGTCTTCTAAAAATAGTTTTTTTGGTACTTGAAAATGGAACAAGCACTTGGCCCACCTGATGTTAAGTGGTTAACTATCATAAAGCATTGCATCGAGGACCACGTTTTTTAAAACATGCTCTACGATGCATTGTCCTGCGTCCATCAACTTGAGGCATAAATATGATAAGCCCCTTGTGCCCGTAATTTCACCTGCACCCACCCACACCCTTCATCACGAAACACAGAACAGCAGCTTGACGGCAAAAATAGGCATGGTGGCAGTACTTCCCTGGATGAGCCCTCCTACGACTGTGTATAAGCATATTGCAGTAATTTGACTTCTACGTTACAAAAATTTCCGTATTATTTGAAAGTATTCGCTCCGGGCCGTAAGTGCTCGCATATTCAATCGTAAATCTCGTCGTCCCTAATCGGACAAATTAAACATTATTCTTGTCTCCTCGAATACCGGCATCGGCAGGACTTTTATTGGAATTTTTCGCCAATCGCTCTCTACGTGCCAATAAATACGGAGCGAGGCTGAGGCACACTGAGCACTAAGCTTTTTTATTATCTCTAACAGTTCATAATTATTACTATCAACAGGATATTTACCGTGATTTGAGTTCTATTGTTTCCCGATATTTCGACGCAGTTGCATGCGCCATGAGTTTGAACCTGAGTTATGACCTTTTTGTCAAATTGCAACACACACATAGATGAATTAATATTTTTCTTTTTTCAGTCTTGTATTATGTAGTTATAAATAATAATAAAAAAAAAAAAAAAACTTTTATTTCAAACAATGAGAGTCCATAGTACACACAACATAAAAAGCTAATCATAAAAAATAAATCTTACATACTAAGAGTTAGATCACGCTCCGTACGAAGCAATGCCACGTGGGAGAGGTGATCCTACCAGCTACAGTTTGTAGGATGGTGTTGGGGCTGTCACGTACTCTGCGCATCAGGGATGCAGTCTTCTTACGGAGGATCGCATGAAAACCATCCGTCTCATACTCTGCAAACATCCCTGATGCACTGCAGAAACGCGGCAGTCCCAACATCATACTAAAAATATTATTATATTGTACTCGTAGGGTCTCCAGCGGCCACTTGGTATAGTTGATCCATAGGTTGCCGGTGTAGAAGCTTTGGCAGTATGCTTTAAAAAGCGTAACTTTAACTTCTTCTGTACACCGGGAAAACCTACGGATCAACATATTACCTCTTACCGCTAGAGCCCTACGCTCTCTTTCAATATCAGCATTGTCCTTAAGGTCGTCGGTAATATGATGTCCAAGATACTTGAAAGAACTGACTTTTTTAATGTTCATGCCGTTAAGGGTTATGTCTGGGAATTCTTTGAGGTTATTACCGGCGGCCTTAAAGACAATGTATTCACATTTCTTTATATTATAGCGGAGACCATGAGAAGCAGCGTAGTCAGCGCGGACTTTTAGCATCTGATCAACTGATCTCGCCGTTGGGCCCAGTCGCACCATGTCGTCTGCGTAGCTGATATTGTTTATACAAACACTATCAACTCGGCAGCCGACACGCATGCCACTGAGCTCAACAATGAGATCATTAATATATAGGTTGAAGAGTGAGGGAGAACTTACCCCCCCTGTCTTACCCCGCACTCCAACCCATATGTGTCAGAGAGAGCACTGGACCACTTAATAATATTGCTTTGGTGTCCGTACCAATATTGATATATATTCAACAAGTCGGCCGGCACACCCCTGGCTCTCAACTTTCCCCAGAGCACATCATAAGAGACGAGATCAAATGCTTTGGAGAGGTCGAGAAAACAGGCGTATACCGGCGTCCTGCGACTTGTGTAGTATTGGACAGTATGCTTGAGTGCTAGTATTGCGCTTTCAGTGGATAGTCCGGGTCTAAACCCGAACTGTGCGTCATGTAGATTAAGATATTTTTGTAGAATAGAATCAAGCATACTGTCCAACACCTTGGCTATAGTAGTGGCCAGCGAAATAGGTCGGTAGTTCCCTCTGTCCGATATGTCTCCTGTCCTGTTCTTCACAATCGGTACTACTATCGTCTTCATAAGGTCAGCTGGAAGGTACGCATGACTAAGACACATTGAGAAGAACATAGAAAGGAGACCGGGCAAGTGGTTCCCCGCATACTTCAGATGCTCGATGCTGAGCCCATCATGTCCAGGAGACTTACCTCGCGTCATACCTTTAATTGTAGCGTGGACCTGGTCTGCCGACACAATCATTAGAGGCCCGTCACCCCGGACGCCGAGCCCAGCATCGATCACCTCAGAAGAGGGGCCGAGGGGGGAGTGAACTTTAAAGTGTTCCATGAACAGCTGTGCTATCTCCCATTGATCACTCTTCCCCTCCACACTCACGGGGGGCCCAGGCCGAATATTCAGATTACTTGTTGATTTCCAGAAGGTCTTAAAATCTTTCGCTGCACGCTCTCTAGCAATTTTATCCATTATAAGCTGGTCCTGGTGTTTCTGACACCACTTCAGGCGGCCTTTAAAGAAATTAGTTATGGAAATTGTTGTTATTATTATGTATGTGTGTGTTTGTTGTTGCAAATAAAAATGTATCTATCTATCTAACAAAATTTTTACCCTACGTGAGAGGGACTAATTTTGTATTCGTTCCATAATATTTTTTTCAGTCATTGTAGCAGCTAGCAGCGATTCTCCACTCTGATCGGTTTTGAGCTGTGAGGGTGCAGTTGCTGCTCGCTATCTTCTTTATGTCGTCATTAATACAACGCAACGAGCTTTGTTATTCGTTCATTTGATTATCTATTATTTTTCTTTTGTATTCTTGTAGTAGGTACTTAGTTAACGGCGATAACTTGTAAATAGTTAGCACGCTAACCTTGTTTTCTACCAGGAAAGGTTTAAGCGCAGAATATGCTTTAGTATTCGTAGACTCCTTTTGTACAATTCTTTTGTTTCTGTGCAATAAAATGTTGAATAAATAAATAACCTATTTAAACGGATCACTTTTATAATAAATCTGTAGGACATAGTCTCACATACTCCTGGTGTGCCAAGTCTTTACTGCTTGTTCACACCCCACGGCATTTAGCTCCTTTGTGTCAATCGGCACACACACACGCTCACTACACACACACTATTACAGACATGCAAATCGAAGATAGAACACGGAATCCAACGTGTATTCTATTTACTGTTGCTTTTGTAGTGCGATGCTGTGGTTTGATACTATATCGTGCATCTGTACTGAAAGCTCTTTTGTTTTATAACAAGGTTAGTATTGTTTATAGGAAATGAAAA
The DNA here is from genome assembly GCA_951804965.1 of Horisme vitalbata. Lineage (NCBI taxonomy): Eukaryota > Metazoa > Arthropoda > Insecta > Lepidoptera > Geometridae > Horisme > Horisme vitalbata. The sequence goes on from OX638099.1 coordinate 19,174,271, forward strand.
ATAATACTGCACTGAATCAGGACCGTTAAATCGTTATTTTGGAGACATAATATAACAAGAAATAGCAAGCTAATACCTTCTTTTTATCATTTCTATGTATAGTTTATATATATTCATAGAGTTTTTATTTGAAGTGTTCAGCAATCGTATTTTCTTTTCTATTTGGTCGCATTACGAATTGATGTACCAAAAAAGGCAAAGTGTACCCAAAGGTTCGTACTAAATAAATAAATATTTTGTTTGTATGAAAATAATAAAAAAACTGTCACATATTTCACGAATGTAATATTTGCGCAAAAAATACATCACGGGCAAAAAATTTGTTCTATAATTTATTTGAGTCATAAACCATTTAAATACGGATAGAACACCGTTGATTTTTCTAGGCGACAGAAGTATCAAGATCAATAAATCCCCCTACAAACCAACTAGATCCCGGAATTGTCCCTTTAACACGAGCTAAAGGCGAATAACAAAATAAAATACAATACAAAAAGCGTAAAAGAGAACGTATTGATTTGCTGGAATTTTTATTAGGCGCTACCTCGCAGGAGCGATTTGCCTGTCGTTTATTGCCGGCCTTATTGGGTATGCTGCTAACCCGTCCGGGATATAAAAATATCACCAGTGAAACTCTTATCTTAATTTTATCTCAATTCTTATTGATTAAAAAAATGCTAAATCAAATCATCCAAATATTGTACTTTTCTCGCTTTTTCTTTTTTAGCTTATCTTATGTACTGTACAATTCATTTATTTCATCATCATTGTTATCATGAACAACCTGTAGAAGTGTATTATGAAACATAGGTTTCAATCTCTCAAGGATTTCCACGAAGAAGACAAGACAAGACAAGATAATTCACACAACGTACACATTACATGAAAACAAAATAATACACTTTATGATGTTGCTACAGTGCAGGTTGAAAGAGCTTAGGGATCCAAACTAGGAAAATCCTGTAATATGGTATACCTATGCCTTCCGCCAGATCAACTTCACATAAATAAATTAATCGAAGTTGTGTTTATGAGGTTGTGAAATACAAAAAAAAAATTTAAACAACATACTTAAAATAAATAACCTTCGAAAGTAACGGGTGTTTGAGAGAAATCAGATAATGGTATGGAAGTATGGTGGTTTGATTTGTATATAAAATGTAAATAATTGTAATTTGCGTTAATAATAAGAATTACCATGAAAGGAAGTGTGTGTTAAATGTTATGTGATTAGAGAACGGTTCAATTAATCAATTAAGTAAAATCAAATTAAAAAAAATTGGCAGGTTTTTTTTACACTGTGTTTTCACGTACGAGTCGGACTCACGCACGAAGGGTTCCGTAATTTTGTATGTAAACTTAAATATTTATGTAATTCTGTTTTTAGTATTTTTATTATAGCAGTCACAGAAATACATCATCTGTGAAAATTTCAACTGTCTATCTAACACGGTTCATGAGATACAGCCTGGTGACAGACAGACAGATGAACAATTGATTCATAGTAATAGGGTCCCGTTTTTATCCGTTGTATATGGAACCCTAAAAACATTAAATTAAAAAAAATGTTTTGAAATGGTTTTCTCTTCGGAAATTTAATAAAATTCCATTTGTAATTTAAATAGTTGTGTTAGGAATGAACCTTATATTGCCGGTGCCGATACGACCTTTATATTAGCAAGTGTGTGCCGTGTGTCTTTTCTCGGCGTTTATTACATTTTTAATGGCCTTTTTACAGAAGAACCGATGCAATAGCTGCTTACTTTTCAATTCTAATTCTTTGCTTACTTTCTCATTCTTGTTAAACATTTATTCGAACGATTACACTTTTAATTAAGTAGTTATCAACGTTTCTTAATTCACAAGTAGAGGTAAGCCGAATAAGTGGGGATTATGGGCATATCCCCTTTCATTAGGGGAGGCGTATGTCCAGCAGTGGACTGATATAGCCTGGTGGTAGTTAAGAAGTGACTATTGTGTGAGAGAGGATATTGTCAGTAGTATTGAGTGTACTGTGACGTTCGTAACGTAGTGGACGAAAGCCCAGACGAAGGTTGTGGGTTCGATTCCTGCCATGAGACAAATTTTTGTATGAGCTGCAAATTATATTATGTATGTATTTACAAAAAACATATTTAAGTAGTATATTACTCATTTTGCTCCTATAACGCATAATAAAAATATTGCACAGCTACGCAGCATCATCTAGCCGTTTGGTAATGCTGTGTGAATAGTGTTGAGCATTTATTATATAGTTAGTAAGTTGAAGAAAGCCAAAACATTTTGATTCAACAATTTTCAATTAATCGAAGTGAAAAAGTGAAATAACTTATGCTCGACCACAAAGACACCCGAAAAAGTTTTTATATCATAAACGTAATTTTGTGGCCAATGAGAAAGCGTAGCTTCAAAACAGCACTTTGTCATTGGCAAAAAATTTTCGTAACGCTTACGATACGTCAGTTTTCAAATATTTTTGACGTTGGAGGGCAGATTACTACATTATTTCCTGCAACAGGAATGGAATCGATATCTCATAATTTCAGCATTAAGGTGTAATTTCTATTTCCAAACCTAATTAGATACGACAGGTGATAGAAACATCAACCAAATTAAAATGAACAAGAGCAGAAGATAAATACTGGATCGGGAATAATTCAGATCAGGAGTAGGCACCTGACACGGGGCGATCTGTCACGTCGGATCGCCAATGGAGCGGACGCACCGAATGTGCGCTCATCACCTTGCTTGCCCTAGGGTGGGGACGTCACGATACTACTTCTTCTTCTGTGTATTATCTTGTGGTAAAGTCTGGTGTCAGAATTTGTAGGCCGTCCGAAGGCCTCCGACATGGCTTAACGACTTAACACGTTGGCTGCTGGCCAACGTGTTAAGCACGGAGAAGCACGTGCAGAATCACATTTATGTTTTCAGCACTCAAAGCGTTAAAAAGCCGGGACCAACATCTTAACGTGCCTTCCGAAGCACGGTGCTACCACAGTTTATAGACATGAAGCTACGGTCTGGCAAAGTGCTTCAGCATTAGGTCCTTCTTAAATAAAATGCTTTTGTTTTTGTGCAATAAAGTGTTAAATAGATGCTATACTATCGATAAAATAATAACAAAAGTTTTGCATGACTAATAATCACACCCATCGAAACGCCCTGAAATTTTGTACATATTGTATTTCTACCGGGTACCACGCGAGGGAAGCCGGGGGCGGAAGCCAATAAAAATATAATATTATTAATTACACTTCACATGTCAACACACAGCCAAACCTGCCTTTTACTAACCATTTGAAAGCGTATTGCAAATAAAGATGCAGCTTAGCAAATTAAAAATATAAACATAAAAATATCTTGGGTAAAAATTATTTAATAATGAATGACTATATTACGAAGAACATTTATCAAAACACAAAGACGTTTAAAAATGGTACAATGGGCGGCCTTATCACTGAAAGAGGTTTCTTCCAGGCAACCTGGCATTAAGGTGGTAAGTACAATGAAATTAAAATATGTTTAAAAGATAGATTATATGACAGTATCGATATTTTGGGAGGCGTATCTAGTTGAAACATGCAAGCCCATCCATTGCGCCGGCCGATTTGTCTGTCTGCCGACATTTTGTTTTTGCACCTCCATCATTTGCTGCTTCCATGATTCGCCTGATCCGTTCCAATAGAATACTATTTGTTTCCTGTTACAAAATGTCGAAATATATTTGAATAACCTCCGCTTCAGGTAGATACAAAATTGTGTGTAAAATTTTAGCATTTTGGTGTATTCATAGAACCTGAAAATTGTGTTGCGCGTGAGGAAACAAAATACTAGCGCCAAAACATACGTAGAGATGTCATCTCTTCACGATGCTCATAGGATGTTTATAGATAGACTGTTATATGCTTACTTCCTACATCAATATACATTATATATATCACGCCACTGCTGGACATAGTTCTTCCCTAAAAAAAAACAAACATCTTCACGACTTTTTCCCTATTATGAATATCTTCAGATATTGCTCAGATATTGAGGATACCTTAACGGGGGTAGTCAGAGGCAAGTCCAAACATTACGTTCGATACATGCCCACTTTTTGCATTCCATTTGCTCTAGCATTCCACGTGATAGGTTGCAAGCCCATCGCCGCATTTTATTAGAGCACTAACCAAGCACATACCTTTCGAGGGCACGCCGGTTTCCTCACGATGTTTTCCTTCACTGTTTCGAGCTCGTGGTAATGCGCACATAATTTTTTCGAAACGAAAAATCTATTGGTGTACGGCTGGGATTCGAACCCATGACCTCCAGATCTTAAGTCGGGGTACATCCCACTAGGCTACCACGGCTCTCTGGCTCCTTCTTCCCTAATAAGGAAGATATGCCATAATCCCCACGTTAGGTATGCGGGTTGGGGATTGCATTGCATGGCATAGGTTCTCGCACCGGCGATGCTGCTGCCCGTCCTTGCAGTCAGGTTATTGAGTGGTGGTGTTAGGCTGCATTATGCTGCAATCAGTCGACCGTTAAAATCCCATCTATTAGTTAGCAGGCTATACCATGAGCCGGTAAGGTTGGCTTGGGTTCCAAGATGGAGGTTGGAACCCCTTACATTTCCACATACTTGCTTACTATTATTATTATTAGCTTAGACTGTCCCACTGCTGGGCAAAGGCCTCCCCCGCCTCCCTCTACTCTTGCCGGTCTTGAGCTAGTTCTTGTCAATTAGTGGTGAAGGAGTCCAGGTCGTCACGCCGTTTTTATGACCTGCCTCTGTGCCGTTTGCTGTCAGTAAGGATACAGCCAGTCACTATGTTGGCCCACCTCTCCGGGTGCATACGGGTGAAATAACGCTTGCTTACATTACACATTAAACCTTCATTTAAAGAGGAGTATTTAAGTCTGATCGATACTTACTTATGGATACGGCTGCCATAATCTTTTTGCTGACCATATATTAGGTACTTTTATTTATATAAAAACGTAACCGTATTAATTAATTTCATCAGCTCGCAACCAAAATACGCAAATCAAACAAAGTTACATCAAAATTAACTCTGAAAATTCAAATAAAGCGATCGCAATTGTAAGGGTCTGTTTACATTGAATCGCGGAGGTACTGTAAGGGCGTGTTTACACGAAAGCGAAGGTACGGATTTGAACGTAAATCAACTCGCGATGTTTTATTAAACACTCTTGCTGGGTATTCAAATTAAGTGGCGGTGCCGATGGTGGGTTAAGTGTGGACAAGGACTTTTTATAAATCCATGGTATTGGGAAACATGCACAGCACATCAACGTGATTTTCATATAACCTAGCCAAGAATCTGCACAATATGAAAACGGTGGTTTTCACCCAGGAACTTGTTTAATCTGACATAAATGTTACGTTATCTATTTTGATAGAAAATTATATTTGCTTGGTTTTTTTCTTCTTAAATACGTACTAGAAACCAACTCTGCAACATTGCAACTAAAATTTTCAGTGGCTTCATACCTAAATTCTAACATTTATACTCGAGTATTCAGAAACAGATTCCATATTTTACAACCCCTGAAGATTTCCACCTAGCGTTGCTCGTAATATTTACAATTACTTCCTGTAAATACGAACATCTCCGACTTGAAGAAACTCCGCTTGTTTAATTACTTCGTGTGTACTTGCCCTTTTTAGGTTTTTGATTGGCATCTATTTCATTTAAAGATTCTAGTAAAGCTGGGTACGGATAACGCGTTCCTGTATATGCGTAGCCGGGGACGCTGGCCACGCGAATATTGGATACGCGTACAGTTAATGTGGACCGCCGCGAACCTGAACGAGAGGTCAACCGATCCATAGCGCTACGCGAGCCGAAACCGACTGACCACTGATCGCGCCACGAGCCAGCTCGCGCGGCACGCGTTCTCCAAAGTGTACGCGTAGCTGCAAGTAGAGACAGGGCGTTCCAAGACTCGCGTAACCGAAAACGCGTGCCAAGAACCGCGCTATCCGTACCCAGCTTAATAAATTACGCATTAACCTGTCAAATGCCTTTAAAAAATGTTCGTAAGTAGGAACCGCAATTGTATCAGTAGGTACCTACTAGCTGATTTGTTTGTTATGTGCAAGGTGTGATTTGTTAACATGTTCTTGTGCTGTGTAAAGTTAAATCTAAGGAAGAATGAAGAATATATTCTAACAATAACCACATCCTTGCTATTTATTGGTTTATGGAGATATTTAAACGGCATTTAAGTGAACTAGTTGTAAAATGCGCGAGACTAGCTAGTATTCAGGTCCTTAGCTATGAAATTGGAGTTTTTTCACTCTATTTTATTTTGAACATATTGTTTTTAATTAAACATTCATAAACAGAATTAATTTATATTCTGAACGTATCATTATTGCAAAGATTGAAAATTCAATAAATATAATTTATGAGGAAGTGCATCCCCACAAAATTAAAATTAAAAATAGTTAATTTCATGTCTTGTCGATTTCAATGCTTAAATTGGTTGTATTTTTTATGTTTTAATATTCTTTTTTAAATAAGGCTACGCATACTTTTCAAAATGTTGTCCAATTAAACAAACAAAATTTTAGCTGCATAGGTTCCAGAAAAAAATACACAAATGTTTGTATTGAGAAACCAATTTTCTTGAAATTCTCCATACAAAACGCCAACTTCATAGGTAAGGACCTAATATTATGGTCCAAAAAAAATTATAAATATTTACTAATAAAAGTACATAATCATACTTTACGAATATAATAGCAAAAAAGTTTAAGAAAAAACAACTTTGGACAATAAATATATTGACTTCTCAATTTAACCAGTTAAACAACCGTGTTTCTGTCATTAATTTGACCTTATTAGTCAAACACTGACATAAATAGATCCGTAACTTGATATTGCATGCAAATAAGGAACTTAACTGCTTTGTGGGTGTTTCAATTTCTTCTAGCATGATTTAAAATCCGCTTCGATGCTCTCCGACGCGCGCCGTTAGGTGTGAATCGTACATTATCCAGAAGTTATCTTAGTTAATGAAATCAAAAGAATTAGTTTTGTGACCAACATCAGAAAAATCAGTAAAAAAATAATTCACCTCTAATAAGTATTTTCGAAAGAGGTTGCATAGTAACTTTTTTCTGGTATTTTCTACTTATTTTAGTTTTATTTCTTTCTTTTCTGCCTAAAAGTTATTGCTTTGTTTTGTTCAATAAACTTATTCACGGTCATTAATAAGGTACTAGGCGAGCAGAACTCGACCGGAGCTAACTTCGTATCTGCTTCCGCTAACTACGAAAAGATGGTAATGAAGCGCACCTTTTCATACCCATCTTTGTCTAGCAAGTTTGGAGTTTGTATATCTGCCTCGCTCTAAGCGGCTGTCACAACCACAGCGGCCGATCCAGACGGTGACAAGAAATTAATTAGGGGAAGCCGGGAAAATAATGGTCCGCCGTGATTTTTAAATGAAATTTATTTTCTCCACTTCATTTATTTCGTGGCGACATGACACTTCGGAAATTATTAGACTTTGTAGGGATTTCGTTTCCGTAGGTAAGGTTTCTTATTTACCTTTGGGGTTGTTTATTTTGAAATTTTCCGAATTTTCATAAGGAAAATTAACAGAAATTCATTTTATATTTGAGTAAACGATAACTTGGAGTCCAAGGTCCAAGGCTTGGACCTCGAACTTATGTGACCATTTAAAACAAACGGTCCTATTCATTACAGATCTATAACCCTCAGATAGCTGAAATGGCGTTAAAATATCGTGTCACCTCTTTTTATATACATTTAAATCACAGGGATAAGCTTACTTTATTGAGGCGTTATAAAATGATATTTGGTTATGAATAAGGTTAGTTAGGGTTAGTTAATCATTTTATCAATGTTAGTACTATTACTGCAAATACTGACTAATTTTTAGCTAAGTACCTATTTATAAATACTACCAAAATTTATAAATTACCAAGTGTTTGTCCCCATTCATTAAGATTAAAGCAAACTATTTTTCACCTGAAAATATAAGATATTCCAGAACAAAATAAAATGGAAAGAAACATCAAAGACATATTTAAACTTATAAATGAAAGTGATAATGAAAGGAAAAGACATCATTAATCAAATGTGATGGTTTTAAAGTATAACGTCCCTTGTCACTGTATGATGAAAGAAGATACTATTTATTTATTTATTTAATAATAATTAATTTTTTTATAATTATATATGACTATATGTCTAGAAATTATACGAATATAGCATTCGGGGCTTCTCTGAAGGATAAAATCCGCAACGCGACTCTCCAATATAGAACTAAAGTGGTCATCATAACTCTGAGAATCAGCAAGATACTGTGGCAGTGAACCGATAACCGTTGGGGTAATGAGTTTTTGAGTTCTTGAGTGTAGACCGAGGCTCGGCAAACGTAGTGTAGAACGCTCTCCGGCGTCCGGCCAGGAGAAGTGACGATCTGTGAAAGGCTGCTGGTAGCTGGATGCTTCGAGCTAAAAACAGGGCGCAATGACATTAATTAGGTGAGGGTATTACCTGTCAACTGCTCTAGGCTGATGATGATGATAATGATGACACATCTTGATATACATTACAATTTTCTACCTAGGTACAAAAAATCAAAAATTCAAAATTTCAAGATTCAAAATTCATTTATTCAGTAGGAACTGTAAAGTACACTTTGAAACGTAATTTTTTTTAATTAACACTAATTCTTAACGCAACCATACAGAGAAAAATTGGCAAGAAACACTGATAGGATTATAGAAGCAGGTACGTACTCGTAATAATGATTTCGCGAGAAACTTAAAAACTTTTGAACATTTTAAAGGATATTTTTTACGTTAGCGGAACGATGAAATGAAAGTATTTGTGTTCAACTTTGTTTATACAAACGAGTAGGGCTCGTTTTGAAGCGTGGTTGACATTACGGCGATTATGAGCTGTTGTAGTGGACACTCTAGCATTGAGCGCCTCTCATTAAGCGCACGAACACACTCGCTAGATTATCGTTAAGTAATAGGGATGCCACATAAGTTTTAAATAAATAAAGAAAATGCATTTATTTATGACGACTAACATTAACAAGTACCTTCCTAAAACTAACAGAAATAAATACACACTTAAACATAATACACATACTTACAACAATAATAAAAAAAAAAATTGTGTTCAAAAGTTGAATCGTGGATGTCTGCTTTGTCATTACCAACTTTTTTAAAACAGTTTGATTCTTGAGACAGGGAGCAAAGATAGACGTATTATTATATACTCTATCCGATAGACTAAGAAACATACCAAAAATGGAGTCTCAAATAAAATTTTGGAAGAGGCTTAAAAAAGGATTTTTATGTATCCCAAAAACGACTCAGGGGGTTTTGAACCAGCGAGCTTCCCATCAAAATTTTTTTGGGATATATAAAAATTTTAGATTAGATGTTCCCTGCAGTGTGGGCTAACACTTAAAACACAAAAAATATTTAAAAAAGGATGTTTAAAATTATATCAAAGTGTTTTTGAATTCAGATTTGTAGAATAATGAAATATTTTCATACTATAAAAGCCTTTTTCTTTTTCGTGATGTCATTATAATAGATCTTTATGCTTTCCGGCAGTCAAAAAATGTATTATGACAACTGTATGATATTATTCTCGAATCTGTGTCAACCCTAGATAATATTTAGTGACTAAATATAATATGCATATGACGTGTCATGACACTCGTCATTATCCAGAACAATCATATCGATGCTATAATTCGTTTATTTTACGTGATTTAATTTGTATACACTATAAGCTTTATGTTCTACTTTTCCCGAACATACTTTATAAAGGTTTCTATCAAGTTAGCAATTGCAATACATTGCAGTGTTATGGTTCAGCTATTTTGTTTTCACATTCGGAACCTGTACGTACAATTCCTTCCTTCTTCGTATGAGTTAGTGGCCAACTCTGGTGTCGGAGTTTTTAGGCCGCCTGAAGGCCTCCGACATGGATTATCGATTGAAAAAGCAGAAACCAACATCTTAACGTGTATTCCAAAGCACGGAAGCGCGGAATAAGAAAAACGATCACTCATCCAAGAAATGCCGGGCGGAGTGTTGCTTAACAAAGGTGATCTGCTAAAAATACCTTTGTTTAACAAGCCACACCACGAGCGCTTCTACATTCTAGCTATAATCTATGCTTAGGCCAACAATTGATTTCTCTCTGTTTATCATCTGACTGAGATAAAACGAACAATCAAACAATTAAATATATGCCGGATATTTTTTACACAACATCTTAATTTAGTTCTAAAGTAAGCGAATTTTATATCGTTACATGGTATTTTATGACTGGTAAATGTATATACATGAGCTACACATATTTTATTGGAATTATATACATTAATACTTAAAAATCATCCAGACCCGAGACAAATATTTGCAGATCACACAAACATTTTGTCTCGCGGCTGGATTGGAGTAGGTAGGTGTAATTTTACATGTAAATCTCCTGTAGGATTTGGCAGAGCTGTAACCACACACTAGATAGATTATTTGTGATACGCATAAATGTATACACTGAAATAGAAAATTCCAAAAAAATATTCAACGTACAGTCAGCCCCAGTTTATATGGAGTTGAGATTTATGAAAGGCTTTGTTTCGTGTTAGATCTAATTTGTGATAAGCGTTACTGTAACATAGAGTTATTCTTTATGAACCAATCACTGTTTTTTATAACAAAAATGTGACAATTAGTTTTGGTCATAAGCTATTGAGCACCACATAAAGTATCTATCCTCTTTTGGGTTCGATGCAGTTAAATTACTTGAAAATATTATAAAGTCCGATTTTGGAATCGCTGCTGCAATCGTAAGATAAAATATTAAATATATTCTTTTAGGCCTAAGTGTGATAATATTTCATAATAAAAAATGGTGTAATATATTTTCGTACCTTTGACAGACCCTGAAGTTTGTAAAACTTTGGCATCTTCATCCAATAATATAGTTAAAGCAAATTTTGTAAATAGTGGAGACCACGGCTCGGCAAGTAGAACGCCCTCCGGCCAGGTGGAGCGACGATTTGCGACAGGCAGGACAGGGCGCAATGGTGCTCAATAAGGGAGGCCTATGTCCAGCAGTGGACTGCTATATGCTGATTATGATGATTAAATTTTGTAGTAGGTACTAGCATAAAACAACGTTAGTACACAGATTCTATTTTCTTTACCATAGTCAGATTTTCTATCATATGTAGGTTTCATAATTAACCTACTTATTCAAAGATATTTTCAAAACTGATGCTTTCTTAAGAAATAATATTTTGAGCTACTTATTTGTATTTATGACTGTTTTTAATGAACATGCATTTTAGTTAAATTTAAATATTGAAGATGTTTGGACATACATACCAATCTCAAATTATATATGAGGACCTTAATCGGCCTCCAAAACAGTACCTGAGGCCAGATACGAAGGGTCTACTCCAGAACCTGAAGCTACAATTCAAGAAGTACTTGAAGCTGTTCCTGGAGACGTCTTCTATTCATGGGTTGAATCACCTCGTGGCGTATGGAAGGCACCCATTTGAAGTGTGAGTATCCAAAACGTTAACACTAGAAAAGTAAAATAATAATTTTGCTGCCTTTCTACTACTATTTCTTTCTCGATTTGAATGGACATTTTTCCGTTAAGACGTATGGTTTATAAACAATAACCACTAAAATTACCTACAATGGTAATCATTGAAATTGGAGAACGTGGTATGGTAAACCATTACTTAACGTGAATAAATCTATATTATTTGTGTGAATTAAGAAGCTACATTTTTTAAATTTGGTCAATAGAGTAGTCAATTTCATGTCAAAGTCATGCAAAATAAAATAAATTATAGTTTCATTATTCTACGCGCCGACAGTATCAATATATACCGATGATTCTACAGGTGGCGTCATGTAAAAAGTACGCTGGCGATAAGCTGCGCATCAAGCGATTTATCGGTATTTACCCGTGAGCAAACACACCCCCTCCACTGCTTCCAGCGTTCTTTTTACATGTCGCGTACTATACTTTGTTACAAGTAGTAACAACGAAGTTCTAAAAACCTAACAGAAACATTCGTTCTGCAGTTTACTCTGGTTGACCGTAGTGGGTCTATCAGTCTTCGGGTCAGTGTACCTCTCGCAAACAACCTGGACGCGGTACCAGTCCTCCCCCACTGTCGTCTCTATGGACCGAGACATGTACGCCTGGAACACCACCTTTCCATGCGTCACCGTCTGCCCTCAAAACCATCTAGATGCTCACAAAATCAAGACTTATGTGCAGTAAGTCATATTTAAGCAAAATCGTTTAAAACACATTATATATATATATATATATATCACAATCATTTATTTTGTCATAAATATGGTAATAGGTCTTATTTATATATAATATATCTACACATTTCATGGTATGCAAAATCTTATTTTAAAAGTTATTAAGTAAATATGTGCGTAGTACACTATTATATAAATGCGAAAGTTTGTGTATTAGTGAATGTGTGGGTGCTAGTGTGTTTGTTCCCACTCAAATCTGTAATGCCTGAATGTATTTGGATGAAACTTGGAATATACATAATTTACGATCAGAACTATCACTTTTTTAACACATTTTTAAGTACAAAAGCTACTTCTAAAATTCGTGCTGTCAGATATTGGACAAAATAAGACAAACTTCGGGGTACGAGTAATTCACGGAACACTTTGGCAAATACCATTATTTATTCTCAATTTACGAGCTCAGGACAGGGCGCAATGACGCTCATTAGAGGAGGCCTTTCTCCAGCAGCCCTCTAGCAGATAAGCCAATGATGATGATGATTATTATTATTTATTGAAAATCTGGAATTGATGATGATTATACATACTAATATTTGTCTAGGTAAGTCATTTGGTGCTCATTGTTTTTGAATACATCATAAAACTTACCGATCCTTTTTACAAACACTATCAGAACACCGTAGATAAAGGTACACATAAAGTAAAATAAGGTAAAGTAAGGTATAGATAAAGGTACATTTACTTTTTTAGAAACTCCCAGGAACCAGACAAAGAGAAACTCACCAAATTCATCACAGCTCTTGCAAATTCAACATACAAGAACTTCGAGGACATTCCCGACTACACCGGTATAGACCCCGATGATTATATGAAGCTGATTCTAAGCCTGTCAGCGCCTTTTAAGCCGACGCTCACGATCGGAGTAACGGGCATCGTCCTGAGCATTGAACCCACTATCACTGAGATGGGTCTCTGCTACTCTGTTAACTCTAAAGTAGCTGTATATAACTCTCCGGGGTAAGTTTAAAGAATCTAATGAATGTTATTGCAACCTAATCTTTGCCGTTTTTAGATCTCCTAATATCTTGACCAATGTATTATCTAATATATTTATTTGCTGGTTCTTTTTTATGTTATTTTGTATTTCTGTTTACTACTATTTTCATATTTTAATGTTTTGTGTCTTGTGTTTCGTTCGGTTGCTGTGTGTTTGTCAATTAAATGATTTCTATTCTATTCTATTATATTCTAAGAATGCTGCTATTACCTTGAATTTAAATGAATTTTATGTGAGTGAAGTGTAGTCCTTAGTCCTTTAGTGCCTGTTTTGACATCTATGGAGGCAATTAAAGGACCTACTTATTTGGTGGTACCGCAACGACCTTTAAATTACACTCCTTGTAGCGTACCTACATTACCTAACTATTATATTAACCTAATTACATTATTTAACACTCTATATATCATTCTTATACACCAAAACAAAAACATTTATCTAAAATAATAAATACACAAGCATAGTCAGGTGAAACGCGTAGTATGCAGCGAGCCAGGTATTTCGCTGCGCCGGCGGCGCTCGGACAGTCGCGCGAACTTCACAGCGTCTCTTTAGTTTTTGCTTGCCGGAAAATAATGGCGGACATGCAACCAGCTAAGTTTTCGCTTGTATCTACTCGCGCTGTGTAATCGTTGTGCTTTCTATATATTTAAGCTGTGCATCCTAAAGACTGAACTTCTTGTGCTGTGCCTAGTGCCTACCTATCTCCTTGACGCTTGACTATTCACCTCTGTGCATTTCATACAAATATCATAACCTCTGAACTCCCTTCGGGAACAGTGTTGTTTATACATGGTAAATAAAGTGAATTGTTATATCTACATCGAGTTGGATTACGTTATTTAGCTACGACCACACTACGACCCAACCAGGTACCTATAGCTATAACTGGTGACCCCGAACTTTACACGCCACTCATCAAAATATATATATATAATAAAATGAGTAGTGACAGTACCAGCGAAAGTGACTCAGCGGACTCTCAACGCGGAGTGAACACAGAGCCGCGCCAGGCAAGGACTCGCCTTCCAGACGAAACGGCAGCCATGGACTCGCCACCCAATGAGCAGACTACCAATAAGTCTGACGCCCCTGACGAAGCTGCAGGAAAGAGCTCACCGCTTACATCTATTTCAAATTCAGTGCACCACATTAAGGTCCAATATCCTGAAATAACACGACCAGCTGGTACACCGGGTATCGTCAAACACCACACAATACACCACATTCGTACCACACCAGGTCCTCCAGTGTCATGTCCCCCCCGTAGGTTGGCTCCTGAAAAGCTTAACATAGCCAAACAGGAGTTTAACGCGATGATAGCCAACGGGACAGCGCGCCCATCAGACAGCCCATGGTCCTCCCCTCTGCACTTAGCTCCCAAAAAGGACAACAGCTGGCGACCATGTGGTGATTACAGGTTACTAAACGCTAGGACAATACCCGATAAATACCCAATACGCCATATCCACGACTTTTCACACTCCTTATCTGGATGCAAGTTTTTCTCCACAATAGATTTGGTCAAGGCTTACAATCAAATCCCGGTAGCAGAAGAGGATATTCCCAAAACCGCGATCACTACGCCATTCGGGCTTTACGAGTTTCCATCAATGACGTTTGGTTTGCGCAACGCTGGGCAAACCTTTCAAAGGTTCGCAGATGAAATGACTCGCGGACTAGACTTTGTTTATCCATACTTGGACGACTTTTTAGTGTTTTCCAAAACAAGGGAAGAGCATCAAGCCCACTTACACAAAATATTCACCCGTATGCGTGACTTTGGTGTCTTGGTCAACACTGCAAAGTGTGTCTTCGGAGTTTCTGAGGTCAAGTTTCTAGGCTACAGCATCTCCGAAAGTGGTACTAGACCTCTGAAAGACAAGGTAAAAGCTATAACCGACTTTCCGATCCCAAAAACTGTCCGCGAACTCAGACGTTTTCTGGGAATGATTAATTTCTATAGGCGATTCATACCAAAAGCAGCTCAAATCCAAGGCCCTTTAAACACTCTGCTAGCTGGGTCCGCCAAAGCTTCCCAACCAGTCAACCTACAAGGAAACACATTACAAGCCTTTGAAGCCTGCAAAACTAGCCTTTGCAACGCGGCTCTACTGGCACATCCAGATTCTCATTCCAAACTAGGGCTCGTTACCGACGCATCAGACACCGCCATAGGTGCAGTCCTTCAACAGTATAAGGCTGGAGCCTGGCAACCCCTGGCATTTTTCTCACGTAAATTGAGTCCAGCCCAAGTCAAATACTCCCCATACGACCGCGAACTATTAGCGATCTACGAGAGTGTCAAATACTTTCGCTTTATGCTAGAGGCAACCCACTTTACTGTATATACTGACCATAAACCGCTTTGTTACGCATTCCACGCAAGGAAAAGTAACTGCTCACCACGTCAGTATAGACACCTCGACCTAATCTCGCAGTTCACTACTGATATTCAGCATATTTCAGGTAGCAATAACGTCGTCGCTGACACACTATCTCGCATTGAAGAACTACAGATGCCAGTTGATTTGAAACTTCTAGCAAAAGAACAAGCCTCTGACCCTGAGCTCACACAGTATCTTCAAAAAGATACATCACTCCGTCTAATCAAGACGAAAGTTCCAGGAAGTCATATGGATCTATACTGTGACGTTAGTACGCCGCCGACTCCAAGACCATTTGTTCCAAAGCCCCTTCGTCAGCGGATCTTCAATTCGCTCCATTCCCTCAGCCACCCAGGAGCGAATACTTCAGCAAAACTGGTTGCTCAACGTTTTGTCTGGCCACACATGCGCAAAGAGTGCCGCGAATGGGCTAAATCATGTTTGATGTGTCAGCGAACAAAAGTAACTCGTCACGTTGCATCCCCATTAGGAACGCTTGAGCTCCCTTCCGCGCGTTTTAAATACGTGCATATAGACCTAATTGGACCCATGCCTCACTCTGGGGAATACCGATACTGTCTGACAGCCGTGGACCGTTTCACACGCTGGCCCGAAGTTGTCCCCTTACCTGATATCACGGCAGAAACAGTAGCCAAAGGATTTATCTCATGCTGGGTATCCCGATTCGGATGTCCTACGGACATCGTTACCGACCAAGGCAGACAATTTGAATCGGCGTTATTCCAACAGCTAGCCAGGTCCATTGGTTTCAAACATAGAAAAACCACGGCTTACCATCCGCAGTGCAATGGCTTAGTTGAACGGTTCCATCGCCAATTGAAAGCCGCCATCACCTGTCATACAAGTTCGAATTGGATGGAAGTCCTACCATTAGTCCTACTCGGCATAAGAAGCGCCTTCAAAGAAGACCTTCAGGCTTCATGCGCAGAGTTATTGTATGGAGAACCGCTCAGGCTACCAGGCGAGTTTTTCGACGAAAACGTGTCCAACAACTCGGCCACAACAGATATAACAGATTTTTCTGCTCGTTTGAAATCTTTCGCAGACAATCTCCGTCCCGTCCCAACCAAACATCACCGTACCAACAAAGTGTTTATTTTTAAAGACCTCGCCACATGTAGCCACGTATTTCTTAGGGAAGACGCGCTACGTGGTTCACTTCAACCCGCGTACACAGGGCCTCACAGGGTTTTAAAGAGAGGTCCTAAGCTCTTTAGAATCGCCTTGAAAGGCAAAGACGTTACAGTTTCCATAGACCGCCTAAAACCAGCCTATGTGCTGGCCGACCAAGAATTATACGAAAGTACACCCTCTCTTCCACAACCTTCCCAGGTTGCTCATACAAAAAAAACTGATTCACAAAACTCTATTAGGAGAACACGGTCGGGAAGAAGAGTTCATTTCCCAGATTATTATCGACCGTAAACACGGCCTCTGGGAGGGAGTGATGTAGCGTACCTACATTACCTAACTATTATATTAACCTAATTACATTATTTAACACTCTATATATCATTCTTATACACCAAAACAAAAACATTTATCTAAAATAATAAATACACAAGCATAGTCAGGTGAAACGCGTAGTATGCAGCGAGCCAGGTATTTCGCTGCGCCGGCGGCGCTCGGACAGTCGCGCGAACTTCACAGCGTCTCTTTAGTTTTTGCTTGCCGGAAAATAATGGCGGACATGCAACCAGCTAAGTTTTCGCTTGTATCTACTCGCGCTGTGTAATCGTTGTGCTTTCTATATATTTAAGCTGTGCATCCTAAAGACTGAACTTCTTGTGCTGTGCCTAGTGCCTACCTATCTCCTTGACGCTTGACTATTCACCTCTGTGCATTTCATACAAATATCATAACCTCTGAACTCCCTTCGGGAACAGTGTTGTTTATACATGGTAAATAAAGTGAATTGTTATATCTACATCGAGTTGGATTACGTTATTTAGCTACGACCACACTACGACCCAACCAGGTACCTATAGCTATACTCCTCATTCTCGCTTTCCTTTCTTCCATTCTTGGTAGTCTTAGAACTCCACTAGCCAGAACATCAAAATATATTTTTTCTCAGGTACAGAGATGCAAATCGATGGGACAAGGTCAAAGCTCACAATAGGACATTGAATGTCCATCCTTTGGACGGAGAAGTTTTCGCGCAAGTTATGAATTTGTCTACGGGATATGATGTATGTAGCTTTTTCATAATGTTTTCTATATTTTACCCGCTGTTGCTATGAGGATTAGCCATCTGGTTTACCACTATGGTAGCAAACTGAAAAGTGGTTGCAACCTAGAAATGTTTGCAATATCCTTTACGTTTTCTTGACTCTACATAGAAGCCTGTAAGCGTGTATAAAAATGCATTTTTATGGCTATTTTTATCGACCAATAAAGCTGCAGTATATTTGCAACTTTACCCTTGCTGCAATTTGCAATATATTGCCAAGTGTAGCCCTTCAAGATTTGGTAAGAATGAAATATCTTGGCAATATCGCCGGGCTTCACAGCAATATTGCAGAAATTGTTGCACCGTGTTGTGAGATATAATCGGCAACTTGGCGGCTATAGCAAGAAATTGTCCAAAAACTAGCCCGTTTACGAGCACCAATACAACTTTAGTAATATAATTTCGTCGAGAGAAGATCAATTCACTATGACTACAAAATACGATAGTATTGACCACCAGGACCTTTTGTGTACACTTTAAAAATAAATACTTCCATACTTCTAGGTATATATTCATGGACCCCTGGAGTTTCCCGATATTTCGACAAAATACCAACATTCTGCAAAGGATTTCTACATGAAACTCTATGTCACTGCTATCACTGTTTACACTGCCCCAGAAGCTGCTAAGTGAGTCTTGGTCAAATGAATATGTTCAGGGCGTTTTCTTGTGACTGAAAAAGCTTCCACTATCCAAAAATAAATCTCTATAGTCTAGTTGTAAATGGTATGTATCTTGTTTGGCAGGTACTCGTTGAAATGTATCGTGAAATTTATTTGTCAGTGTTTCATCTAATAGACTCTAAATATTCTTATTGTTCTTCAAAAATTCTTACTTATATTTTTGATTCATTCTTAAAATAGTAAGGACTAGTCCCTTCTACTTTACGTGTTCCAGGCTGAGCATCGGCCAACGACGCTGCAGGTTCCCTCACGAGAACAACCTGCTGCACAACTCCATCTACTCGTACACGCTGTGCCGCATGGAGTGCCGCATCAGACTCTGCTTCAAGTACTGCAAGTGCATCCCACACTTCTACAGGAGGATTGGTAACACTTTTGGGGGCTACATGCTGACGAAATTTACGTTTCCCTGTTTAAATTCTGGAGTTCATACAATAATCCCTTTCAACTTTCCTTAAATAAGCACTTTCAATTTATCCCGTATTTTACAATTATTTCGGTTAATTTTTCAATTTTTCTTTCCCTAAAAACCACTACTACTACACACATTTTGAAATAAAAATTGGCCAAAACGGTTCGCCTGTTCTCAAATGATTCGCTTATCAACGAACAGCATTTTATTTTTAATAGCTAATATATATTTTGTTTCGTTTTTTGTAACCCTTATGATTCTAACAATCTCCAATTATTATTGTTCATAAATTAGATAATCGAAGAACCGATAACCTTTGGGGTAAACGAGTTCTAAAGGTGGAGACCGCGGCTCGGCAAACGTAGTGTAGGACGCCCTCCGGCCAGGTGGAATGACGATCTGCGAAAGGTTGCTGGTAGAAGCTGGATGCGTCCAGCTCAGGACAGGGCGCCATGGCGCGCATTAGGGGACTATGTCCAGCAGTGGACTGCTATAGGCTGATTATGATGATGATGATGATGATAAATTAGTTAACTACTCATCGTTATTCAACTCATAAAATTAATTTTTAAAATCATAATTGCTGCCTACGAGTTTTTTGAAGCTGCTCTAAAACTTTTTGCTCAGATATTTACCGAAGGAACTAAAGTTGTCTGTAAGTTAAGACATTCATTTGGTGGTGAGAAAAGTTCCATTACTTACCAGATAATTTCTTGCACTTAAAAATCAAAGCAGATTACAATCTATTCATTGGTTAGGAGATGATACTCAAAGTGAAAAAATTGTTGTTGAATGTATAATACCGCGAATTTAATTTTTGCAGGTGATGAAAAAACATGTGACGTCAAGGGCCTGAAGTGTCTCGCACAATATGAAGGTAAAGTTATCTTACTTATCTATCCGTTTACTCTCCAGCTATCTTTAATCTACTATAGTATTGACTTTACCAATGTAACGCTTATGAAAAATCCCTACGTTGGAAAAAGTAAAGAGTAACTCACCTTTTATGAAAATTTTGAAGTTCAGTATTTATTCTTGTCCTTGTTAATGCGTATTCTTTTTTATTCTCTTGTCTAGCTATTGGACAAAAATAACCATAGATATGAAGTAGTTATAATAATTCCATGATAGATATACTGTTGATAGCGGTAGATGTGATGTATCGGCCCTAACGCCACATTGATCATCTTTGCGTCAACTGAATGACACTTTCAACTTTCATACATCCAAATGAAAAGGAGCAAACAATTTTTATAGACACTTATTTTGTTGTACTAATAATGTAAAGGATCTTTATATTTCTTGCAGAAGAACTATACAAGCTACAAGACAAAGAAGGGAAGAGGATCAACTGCGAGTGCTATCCACTCTGTGATGACGTCAACTACATATTGCAATCCAACGTAAGTAACCTTCTAAAACCATTCTTTAACCGTAGTGTGTTTACCAAATTAGATTCTACAATATAAATTTCTATAGATGATATATTTTTTATTGGGGTAAATGAGTTCTTGATTGGAGACCGTGTCTCGGAACGTTGAACGTAGTGTAGGTGCTCCAGCTAGATGCAGTGACGATCAGCAAAAGGTTACTGGTAGAAGCTGGTTGCGTCGAGCTGAAGACAGGGCGCCATGGCACTCATTATGGGAGGTCTATATCTAACTGCTAATGATGATGATGAAATTATAAATCGCAGTGCAACTAAAACTAAGAAAAACCTTGAAACAATTGTTTTTGACAAGTTTTTATTCATAACTATATAGCCATATTGTGTTCCAGAAAGCATAATCTGAGTTCTATGGCTACAACACCTTTTTCACAATAGTCTATGATATTGTGAGGTAAACTCACTAGAATTGATCATTGCAGGTGCTTCAAGAATGGTTCCTGGGCACCAACCTGCAGTGGGGTATGGTTTCGTACCCCAGGATGAGGTACAGACGTGACATAATCTTTGGCTTCACCGATGTGCTGGGTAAGATTCGGTCACTTATTTCTGTAGGTCAAAAGAAAAAACCGTTTCTGTTGGCCTGTAGTTATTAGATTTGCCTCTGATTTCTGTAGGTCAAAAAAAATCTGTTTGCTTTTGACCTGTTATTATTATTATGTATACCACCCATATCTATTAATGTCTATGGTATTCAATTTTTTTGGTTTGTTTGTTCATCATCCATTCAAAGAAAACCTTCCATTTGTGCCTTGGAGACCACTACCATACCACTAGCATGGCAAAGGTGACCGACTGTCGTGCATGGAAGGATGGACATTCGAGAGGCCTAAGTTTAAAAACGAACATCCAACAGCCCATCATAAATAGAGTAAAACATAAGTGAAAAAATCGAGAAAAGTATTTTTTTACTAGTTTCCGCTCGGTATACCGGGAATAAAAGTAGCCTATATATTAATTCAGGTCACAAACTATGTATATTCCAAGTTTCATCTAAATCCATTCAGTAGTTTTTGCGTGAAAGAGTAACAAACATTCATCCATTCATCCATCCATACAACCTAAATATTAAAATATGTTTTACTAATAAATTTTTCTTATGTCTTATGTCCATACTCACAAACTTTCTAATTTATAATATTGTAAGTATATAAGTAATAATATAATATCTGGCGGCCGGCTGATTGAATGGCTGAATTCTAATTAGGGGAGGCCTATGTCCAGCAGTGGACTGATATAGGCTGTTGATGTGATAAGTAATAAGTAATAAAAGTAAGTATTTTATGTATGAGTATATAAGTAATATCCTATTTCCTATACTACTAATATTATGAATGCGAAAGTTTGTGAGGATGGATGAATGGATGAATGTTTGTTACTCTTTCAAAAACTACGGAACAGATATGGGTGAAACTTGGAATACACATAGTTTGTGACCTGGATTAACATATAGGTTACTTTTTATCCCGGTACCACGCGAGCGAGCGAAGCGCCCCACGACTACGTCCGCGAAAGAGGTTTTTTTCTTATACCAATGCCTCCTGGAAAGTTTCCCTCCGCTCAGGGATGTACCTATTAAATTTTATGGGATCACCTGTGAAATACTCTTTCAGAACAAGGAATTTTGAAAATCGGTCCATACATAAAAAAAATCCGAAGATGCACATCAGTGAGAACATTTAATGGAATGAGATAGATAGACTATTTTTTTTTGTTTAGTGGCTGTGGGCGGCATGGCTGGACTGTTCCTAGGGTGCAGTGTCCTCAGCTTCATGGAGATCGTCTACTTCCTCACTCTGCGACTTATTTGCTATGCTCGTAGACCTCACAAATAATCATTAAGTAGTTCATAGGGAAAACGATGTTTGTTTGTTTTCATTATTAATAATGTTTATTCAGTGATTTTGAGATTTTCAAACGTACTGATGTTAATCACATGGTTTTATGGTAACAAAATTAGCACAGTATGGTGTGGTAGTATCACATGTGGACCTATTAGGCCATGGCAATTAGTGAGGTAGACCGAGGCTTTCAACAGAATTCAGGTAGGTGTATTATTACGAGAAGGTAAGTATTTTATCTAAAAATAAGCTTTTTAGTTAAAATACTTACCTTCTCGTCTGTTTAGATCAAAATAGAAAGTTGCTGAATGAAGAACTTCGAATTAAAACCACCTTATTCATAACCAGTATGTCATTTAATAATGGCTCGATAAAGTATCTTGTTCCTTTCATTTAAAAAAAATAAAAAGAGATGACATAATAATTATTTAAAAGCCTATTAACTGTTATAAATAGGACGGTAAGTCTATAATGTCATGTTAATTTCTTGAATAGACACATTATAGTTTTCAACGTAAACATGGGGTCAGAACGACCCGTCTTCAGGTAAATTTAATTTAGGTTAGGTTAATCACAAACGACGTACATCGGGTCGTATTAACACATCGTATATTCAACCCTTAAGCACCTTGCTAATAATTAAGGCCTTTTGGGCCCTTGTGAATTGTTTGCCCAATTTAGCAATATCACCCAATTGAGGGTTATGCTTAAAACGGGTCAATTCTGTTAAGTGATATTTAAGGGTTAAATGTTAATGTTTGTCACTAGATATGGTTTTGCACACGGCTTTGACTTTTGTAAGCATACTTAAACAGGGAAGCAATGTCTCTAACAAACTAAAAACTAATAGAAGATGAATAAGTCGAGGTGAGGATAGGGCGCAATGGCGTTTATTGGGGGATGCCTAACTGAAAAACTCTCCATTCAAAGCAAAAGACTAATTCGCCTATGCTATATTTTATAAATTAGTCATCTATTTAATAAAAAGTGGCTTTTTCATATTAATATACCTAAGTACAACCAGGGGTATGGCTAGACGTCGATGTGAGGAGGAACATAACTGAAAAACTGAACTACTCTATATGAAAAGCGAAAGGGTAATTTATCTATATATCTTATAATTTACGAAGATTTAAGGAAGAGTGTTTTTTATACTAACATACGTACAACCAGAGGCATGGCTAGCAGCACAGTGGATCAACAAGAAACACATCTCCCAAGAACTATTTATACCACCCCATGTTATCACCATTTTCAGGGTTAAAATAAATTTGGCTCAAAAACTCAGGGTTAAAATAATTTAATATTTAGAAGAATATTTCAAAGTAACAGACAAAATAGTGTTTCACAGGCACCTTGTCGATAAAACCGAAGTCATTATCAAGTTATCTCGCCTCAGCAAGACGTAGCAACAACACATCGTCATAAAAGGCTTAATTCAAGGGATTGGGGGGTTAAAAAGGGGTGGGGGGTTAAGATTATTGTTTGGAGTTAGCGAATGCTGAGGTGTAATTTAATTCTAAGACGCTACCTTATAACAATGTGTGAAAGCTTTCAGTATTTGTGTCGATATCGATGAAAAGTAATTGATCATTTACTTTTATGATGTGACGAACAGGATGATGGCGTTTTTGGTCTACATTTTAATATTACTCTGAATTTCATGCGATAGGAAAGTCTTTTATTTTTAAGTATTTTAGTTGAAATATGAAAAAAAAACCCAGAGTGATTAAAAATAATTGGATCAAGCTCAAATACATTATGATGTATAAAAAACGATATATTATTTTAAGATGCGCATTTAATCAATCTTCTTCGTCGATATTCGTTCAAATACAATCTCGTTATTGTTATTTCCGTTTTGTTCTGTAGGTATATGTTTATGTTGATGTGAGTACAATAAAAAGTTTTCTCTTCTATTCTATCCTATTTTCGTTAGACTTCAAATACATTACTGTAACTATAATGCAAATAATTAAATTATTATGATTAACTTACAATGCATTCTGAATTAAAATGGTAAATAAAAAAATATTTCTTCATCAGATTTTATCGAAATAGTTGATAAAACATCGACATGATCCCATCACTATCCGTAACTGTATTAATCCTACACGTTAAGATTTTAATTGCGGGCATCAAGTGGCTTTTGTTGGCAACCCTGTGCGTTAGGGCTGTGCTGTTTATCTACACACGTGGGCTTTGTCAACTCACCGGCGGAGGTAATCAGTTGACGGAGAATGAATTGGCTGAGTTTTCTTAATGAGAACATGCTGAGATTAATACAAGTGTCTTTGGCGTATAATGAAAGGGGTGTTACTTTTGATGTTGAAGGGTAGAAACAATGGGGTTGTGTATTATCAAAGGTTATGAACACCTACGTCGGTATGTAAGAAAGATATGATAATATAAATGCATGTATAACCACATTTTGACACACACATAGTCGCTCAGCGAGCTATGGAACGAGCAATGCTCGGAGTTTCTCTGAAAGGTTGACCGTAACGAAACTATAAACGTAACGAAAATATAACCGACGTAGAACTAAAGTACGATATAGCTCAGATAATAAGCAAACTGATCCCGCCCGCAGATTCACATGCAAATCAGAGAAAGAACAAGCAAACATGCAATCATTAATAAATGCAACCGTCTACTTACTCTTCCACCAAATAAACAACACGTTAACCTGTAATTAGACAATGTTTTATTACAGGTTAACGTGTTGTTTATTTTGTGAATTTAACAGAAATTTGACAATGTTTCAATCAATGTTTCGCCTTCCCCATAAGGCATCCTCAGGGATGATCGAGGGATGAGGGATGATCAGGGTTGACTCACTTTCTGTTTAGCGCTCGGCGGAGCAACACGTCTGCGGAGTTCTGCGTCGTTGTTGTTTTTTAGCGACGTCGACGTTGGTGGACAGCGAGTCGATCATCCCTGAGGATGCCTTATGGGGAAGGCGAAACATTGTCGAATTTCTGTTGAGTTTCTTGTGTATTTATGTGTGTGTCGTTTCTCCAAGCTAATTACAGGTTAACGTGTTGTTTATTTGGTGGAAGAGTAAGTAGACGGTTGCATTTATTAATGATTGCATGTTTGCTTGTTCTTTCTCTGATTTGCATGTGAATCTGCGGGCGGGAGGGCGGTGCATGCGTATGCATTTTGTGGAACTTGTCAGAGAAAGTTAGCGGAATTTGTACTAAATATTTTGTCTTGTAGAATATCTTGATAAGATAGTATTCAAAGATGATACAGGCATGTCAAGAGATGACCACCTGAATGGCAACCAGGTACTGGAACTGGCCGTCCTCGGTATAAGATCTAGAGGGAGACCAAAGAACACTTGGAGAGAGGTGTTGCACAGGGACATGGTGGAATGTAAATGCAGACTTCGAAGATAGAGCGAAGCGGAAGAAGAATTGTAGGAAGGCTAACCCCTTCTGACCATGTGGGATATCACAACAGCCTATATCAGTCCACTGCTGGACATAGGCCCCCCTTATAAAGGGGGCTATGCCCATAGTCCCCACGCTGGGCATGCGGGTCGGGGATCGCAGGGCACATTTTTTCACCACCAACGCTACTGCCTGTCGGCGGCTAGGGGATTTAGCTGTGCTGGTGTTAGGCTGCACTATGCGGCATTCAGCCGGCCGTTACAGCCCTTTTTGTTAGTTAGCAGGGTGCACCATGTGCATGTGAGGTCAGTTTGGGTTCCGAGGATGGGATTTGGAACCCCTCACACCCCTATGTGAGATATAAAGCCAGGAAATGAGACAGAGATACATACATACGTAGGTTACACATTAAGCTTGTTAGGAGAGCAATATAAAAAATCATGTACATACACATAACCTATCTATACATTTCACGATGTCTGTGGCGTTGTGGAGAAAGATCTGCCTGAGACGCAGAAGGTTGTAGGTTTGATTCCCACTGCAAGACAAATGTTTGTATTTTCTGCAAATATGTTCTCGGTCTGGGTATTTTCTATTTATAAATGTGTGTATTTACAAAAAAATGATATAAGTAGTATGCCAGTCGATTGGTTCTTATTAAAACAATTTTGCTTAGTTTGGGGCTACATGATTCTGTATGATAGCGTCCAGCTTTATTGATATAACACAAGAACAACAGACATAATTATTAGAATATTCAACTAATCCTTACGTTATGTATAGGCAATAAATGTCCTATCTCAGCTTTGTTGCTAAACTACACTTAGCTTACAGTGACTAAAATTAAATATTACATATAACTAGAATTATTAAGTTCAATTTAATACTTGGTTTCATGTAATTGAAATAAGCTCGACAGCTTCATAAACCATAATTTTATTATTTTACTCATGAAACTAACGTGAATTAACTCATTCATATAAAAAAAAACGGGAATTTTGACGTACCGTTACGTACTAATAATTTTATTGTTTACTCCAAGGCCAAATGCGTTAAGATCTTTATTAGATATCAGAAACATTTATTAATCTATTTATCAAACTAACTTACTGACATAATCAAAATAATTGAGGTTGCATGACCGCGACACCCTAAAAAACAAATGAAATCTATCGAAATTACCATAGATTCATTTATCGATAACTTATCAAGCACTAATCCGAAACAACGGCCCTATTTCACACAAAGCTGTTCACGGCGAGCCATTTATAAAGGCAATCGCCATAAAACATTTATAATATCGATACACGCGCTCGATAGCCACCACTATTCGCTCCACCTTGGGGCTATACAGACGGGCAAGACTCAATTTTTTTTTATCTACACTTCTAATAAAAGAGGAAAAATTTTGTATTTTTGTGTGTGTGTGTGTATGTTTGTAATGAATAAACTCAAAAACTACAGTGCCGATTTCAAAAATTATTTCACCATTGGAAAGCAGGATTCACCCTGAGTAACATAGGCTATAAACAAAAGGTAAAAATATTTAAAAAAAAACTCATGACTGCCTTGCGAAGCCGGGACGGGCGGCTAGTTTTCATAATACTTGAAATTGAATCAAGCTAATGGCCTACCGTGTGTTAAGTGGTAAACAGCATTACTTATAACAAAATAGGTCACGTAAATTTGAAGCGTGCTCTACTTGGGATGCAACATACTGCAACCATCAACTTAAGACATGAAGGTTATAAGCCTCATGTGCCTGTAATTTAATCTAGTTAGAAATAATAGTTTTTTTTTTCGAAAGATAAACACGGATTACCTATATTTTTATGCGGAAGTTGCTACGTCGTAGCAAGAGCAGCTACGAGGCATCGACCATCTCGAACCAAGTCATTCAACTGAAAAGAAATGCGTGTATCTTCATTTTCTTACCTTTCTCTTCTCACTGCTACAAAGGTCTCCCAAAGGGTCCATGGACTTCCAAAAATCTCTATCCCGAGCTATCTCTCGCCACTCTTTTTTGAAGGCATCGAGCTCGTCGCCTCGCTCCAACGTCTATCAGGTATCCAGACTGTGGTGATGGTCGGTCGCCTATTAGAAGGTATTCGGCGGACGTGTACCGCCCAATCCCGTCTGAGCCTGTTATTATTATTATTGTATCCCGAATATCATTTAATAATATTATTTTTGGGAGAGACCTACGTCCAGCAGTGGACTGCGGTAGGTTGATGATGATGATGATGACGATGAATATTATTTTGATTTTTAGTAGACAATCTATTGTAAATTCGAAGAAGTTATCTTTTAAGATATCATTAAAATAATCGTATTGTTTTTAGAAAAAACCAGAATAGTAGACCAGTAGGTACTGTTTCATAAAAAAAATCCAAAAGACTTTAGTTGCTCGTCTGCACGGGTACTTTATGATTGCCAGATAAAAATACACTCAGATTTATGAGATTTTTTTCTTCTTTTCGATAAATAGTTGTCTTAAAGGGCGTAAGGGCGGGCCTACCTCATTTTTCGAAGGTGGATCGCCTTTTTTGCTGATAAAGAGATGACGAATGAACATAGGTGGAAGATATTTTATGGGGTTTTTGGGCAAGTGGATGAATTATAGGGTGTGCTTGTCCATTTTGAAAATGAGATCGTGGTTTATTGTGGCTTTGTTGGTGCATGAAAATCTTCATAGTAATTTTACAAAAAAAGTTTTAGGTATGAGCCCTGATTAAATTATTTTAAAGTCTCATCTATTTGCAAAGAAATGAAAAAAACATCAAAGTTAACTATTTTTTTTTTATTTTTCCATAAATATAAAAGAATATTAATGTCTTGGATGATATGTCCAACTTAATCAATATTAATAAAACATTAATTTTGATAAGGTTTTAAGTACCACTAGAAAAAAAACAATACAGTTCGCGTTAGAAAAGGTGTAAAATCATTTAATACAAGTATTGTTTGTCTTTATCAAGTCTTGTTTTACCCAAAGGTTGGATCAAAAACTTTTTTAACCAATGATTCAAAGTAGTCCTAGTATTTAACTGTAGGGTCATCGCGAATGTTCAACCTTACTTTACGTTAATGTTACCAACTATTTTTGCCAATGACAAAGCGTTATTTTGATCTACGTTTTCTCATTGGTAAAATTTTTTTGTGTGCTTATTAACGATAGTTTTTATCAACGGTGGGCCGACGCGAAACGGTTACGTTTCAAATTGCAACGGGTATCCCATGCACAGTGTTCAATAGGTTAGTGTAGGTGTTTGATGTGCCCATCGCATTATCAAACACCTACACTAACCTATAACCTATAACCAAACTGCGCGTTGGCCCGTTGCCCGTTATAAAAATCGAGGCGTTTTCTGTTGTCGTTTACAAGAGGTCTAAATGTTTACTTGATCTTGGCTCATTACACAATACAGCCGTAGTTACGGCTAAAACTTCGTCAATTGCCATTCATTATACCAACAATGGGTAACCACTTCCTGTCACTCATTTGATGCCTGACAGGAAGGAGGTAACCCCCCACCCCTCGCAGGGGGCGCTTGAGGATCACCGCGAACAATGATTCAACTAGAGACAAAACACGCTTACTTAAGGTTACCTCAGGTATACAGGATGTTTACACAAATATTTGTCAGTTAAAATGTATGTTTTCCAAAGAGATAAAGGAAAAGTTTAGTTGCAGCTATAAAAGTATTTAATTAAAGTATTTAAAAAAAAATAGTAATCAAATTGCCATAATAGGTTTTTTTATTAATTACACCAGTAACCCAAAGGGTTCTTATATGTGTGTGTGTGTCCAGTGCTTCATAAAAGTGCAGCCCGTATCCAGCCTTCCAGCTATACGTTTCAGATAGCTACTCGTACCGCCACTCACTCAGCGCATCAGGGATGCTGTTCTGAGAAGGATGATTGTTGTCATTCAACGCGGGACTCTGCATCATCATCCCGGACGCGTTACAGAAGCGGGGCGCCCCATTACCACTCTGAATTCATTATTGTACTAGACGCGCAGGGCATTCCAGCATTTCTGCAAATAGATAAACTCACGTATAAAAGGATTGACACTACGCTAAAAAGCCTTAACTTACAGTCTTTTCTTTATTAATTGTTGTGTTTTAAATGTTTACTCTTATTTAACCAAGTAATTGTAGTACAGTCTTATTGAAGTAGTCGGCTTATCGCATAAAACTCAATTTACAGTCGTGTCCGAATAAAATTATAATTCTCTTTAGCTAATAAATAGTACAATAATAATAATAAATTCTTTATTTCAGACAGAGTCCATACATTTTTTTTTACATTTCTGAGACATAACATTAAGGTTAAAAACATAGAGCAGTCATATATTAGGCAATAATCAAATGAAGACATAAAATCAAAATTAATCAAAAAAAAATAAAATAAAATAGGCAATAAAATAATCAAAATCATCATAATAATAAAATGGATCAGATAAAATAAATCAAAATATAGGTAGGTTTAGTCAAATAATAAAACAAATAAGTTTGTCCCTATATGTGAAGCCGTATTAAATGTAGCAAATACGGACAATCAAAACGATCGGCTATGACGTGCAGAATTTCATTGGTGCTGGCACGGACACGGTTTAGCATCGAGGCTGTTCGTTTCCTCAAGATAGCTTGAAAGCCATCAACGCGAGCATCGGCAAACATGCCCGACGCGCTGCAGTACCTTGGCAGCCCCAATAAAATCCGGAACGCGTTATTATATTGTACGCGTAGGGCGTTGATTGCCACCTGCGTAAAGTCTACCCATAGCGTACACGTATAGAACGACTGACAAAAAGCCTTAAAAATAACTATTTTGACAGCCGCAGTGCATCGTGTAAATCTTTGGGCCAACATATTGCACCTGACAGCCAACGCCCTACGTTCCCTCTCAATGTCCTCGGTATCCTTGAGATCCTCCGTAACCCAATGGCCCAGGTACTTGAAACGCGAGACTTGACGTAAGGCAAATACCATTTAAAAAGACTGCTGGTACAGATTTTACCTTATGTTCTCGTGGCTGAAAAACGAGAAGTTCGCTCTTCTTAACGTTGTACCTGAGGCCATGGGCTCCGGCATACTCTTGGAATTTACCGAGCATCTTTCTAATAGCACTTATAGACAATGCACCCAGTTTTAGTCGAATATTTTTACTCGAATGACTGTAATTTTTACCTTTTCTAGCTATCTATATGTACAAAATTAAATAACATCAAATCGGTTTAGGTGTTACGACATGATCTATGAAATATGCAAAAATACACACATAAATTGATGATAATGATAAAAAAAATTCAAACATACAAACATAAAATGATGATAAATTCATGCATTAACAAATTTATAATGTTTTGTCTAGTTGTACTTTAAAATAAGTCCAACTAAACACAATACAGCGGGTAGTAAATCAGTACACATACACCCTGTATAACCTCACTCACCTCTGAGAGCGACGTCTGAGACACCGACTCGACTAACTTTTTAACGAGCTACTTAACATTATCCGTATTGAAACGTTCGTTGTGGGTGACATCTTGGCATCCTCAATAAAGGAGCGAATACAGTTCCTGGGATAAGCGGAAGTAAGCTCGCTAATAATATCCACAAAGTCCATAATAATCCCGACAGTAATTTAATGCATGAGCCAATACCTGATACAGCATAATTACATCAGATCCAATCACATTACACAAAATAACTATGAGATGGAAGTAGAGCCGGCAATTAGTGGGTGTTGCACCAGATTGACATGATTGCCGAACGAATATGTTCAATGTGGGTGTTAATTTCCCGTATGTCCCCTCATTTAAGTGCTCTGTTGTACTATAATCCTGAAATCCGTAAACTGTTTTTCAGCGGGTAGTAAAAATAGCTCGTCGTAACCAATTTTTTTTAACCTAGAACGTTCTGTTCGTAAGTACCATGATACGATGCCTAAGACCAGACCAAAGACCAGGACCAAGACTCAGGCTGTACAGATATTAACATATTAGGTACATCTGAAAATCATGCAAAATTTAAATTGGGTAATTTATTATGATCGAGTTGTTTGGAAGTCTATAAGAAAGGCCTTATATTAAAGCAGTAGGACGAGAAAGGTTTATAAAAATAAAACATCATATAGCAAGAACTGAACCCACACCTTCTTGCAAATCCATATGTATCTAAATTTTCAACAAATTTTCAATTGACAAATAATCAACAAAGTAGATACAATTTATTATTGATCCATCCAATAAATGATTGAAAATGTATTATTTTACGCGTTCTATTTTTAAATGATCTAGCAGATAATGTATACTGACGATTGAAAAATGGAGCCTATATTATAAAGAATAATAATAACAAATGAGAATACATAAATTCCGAACCATAATTTTCAATCAGAACCAATATTATGGTAACCACGTAGTGCTGTGTTTAAAAAAATGATGTGAATTTTTCGCTTGCATTTAATAATTTTGTGTATTCTGGTTTCAAATTTTCCATTTTATAACCATTTCATTTCAGTAATTGCAATGCAACTGAACCGATTTGTGCTGATTTCAACAAGTAACAGTTAAAATATCTAGTTAGGGGGACGATACATGTCAAACCTCCCTCTCGCTTGCACAATTTTGACGGCCTCTGTGGCGCAGTGGGCGAAGGTCCGACTGAGACGCAGAAGGTCGCGGGTTCGATTCCCGCTTCGGGACAAATGTTTGCATGTTCTGTAGATATTTGTCTCGGGTCTGGGTGTTTTCTATGTATGATATGTATGTATTTACAAAAAAAAATGTTATATGTGTAGTATATCAATAATGTGGTGCCCTTAATACAAGCTCTGCTTAGTTTGGGGCTGCATGATGCTGTGTGATTACGTCCCGCGTTATTTATTTATTATTTAATTTAACATTTTAGAAGATATAAAAACACTGAATGTATAGAAGCAAAATAGCAAACCTTCACGGCCTAGAAAATAACAATACAAAGGTTCAGCAAGAATACCAAGTTGAACCCAACACGCTTTCCAACAAAAAATTTGAACCAAAATTGATCACATGTGTACAAGTTTTTTGGTAAGAAAACGTGATAGAATCAAAATTATATTTTTGCTGAACCTTTGTATTGTTATTTTCTAGGCCGTAAAGGTTTGCTGTTTTGTTTAACGACACACAGTGATTTTATATTTATATTTTGACAACTCTCAAACGTGCACTGCATCAGCCGTAGTATATGTATCATGAGTCAGTGACTTAACGCAAATTTTGTAGTAAGTATGTTACCTCATTACAAAATTTGCGTTAACAATATTTTGTATGAAAATGAAACAGCGCCCCAAGCGGGAATTTATGAAATCTTTATACAAAAATATGGTTAAATACGAATTTTATACTATCGTATATTTTTCATACTCAAGCCTGCTATCTACGCCAATAAAATCATCACCTTAATTCAATTTCACCGGCAAAACCGCATGTTTCCACAGATCCGCTACGGGCCAGCGGACATACACAAATAAACGGCTGATTTGATCCGCTGGCCGCAAAAAGCGGACGACCGATGGAATTATTGAAACGTGCAGACAGCAATTACGGTGTTTGGAGGTGGCTGTGATGAACCTGACCGAAAATAAATAAATAAATAAATAATGCTGGACTCATCACACAGCATCATAGCCCGATGATTGATATATTACGTACATAATTTTTTTTGTAAATACTTACATATCTTACATAGAAAACACCCAGACCTGCAATATCTGCAGAACATGCAAATATTTGTCCCGCGGCGGGAATCGAACCCGCAACCTTAAGTCAAGTTCTGCGTCCCAGGCGGAACTTTGCTGGGACGCAGAACTTGACTTAGAACAGACTTGTTGCAGCGCCATCTTTGCTGCAACTGCTGACCCACAAGGTATGTAAGATTTACAATATACAATATTCCTTTCGAGTTCCTCGGATAGAGGTCAAACGTTCGTTTGAGTGGTCAAACGAAGGTCTATCAAAGGAAAAAAAGGCGTTGTATCAAAATATAAGAGCGAAGATGGTGGCTCAGGGCCCTCTGATTTCGACTACTGTCTACCAATTTTACGAGAAATTATACATATTATACTCTGTTTACCTGGGCTTTTCTTTCTCGTCCATTGCACGAGCAAACAAATGTATAAACATAGGTATTTTGATATGATGCGCAATGATGATGATTCACCAAATTGCACCTTTTACTGCCAAACTATAAACTATACTTAGATTTTACGATAACCGAGTAACACTTGCACCTGTAAATACTGTAATAGTGCTCGTTATGGCTTGATCAAACGAATTCATGATCGCTGCATTTGTTTGTTCAAGAATTATGATTATCGGCACATTTAGATCTTGGAAAGCTTGTAAGGGGAATAAACCGTATTGCAATTTCATAGCGAATGCATTATGTTGTCTACTGAAGTAAAAGATCTTCTAAAACAAGCATTGTTTGCATATAGGAAGATCTTAACCTAAATTAGCATTATGTAACATTGGTAAAAACAATAAATATATTTTCAATTCCTAAAACAAAAAAAAACAATAGCGCTGATTTAATGTGCTTAACATTATGAATTATGTATGGTATATGCATTTGTTACGAGTTGTTGTTGTTGTTAGCCCGCACTGTCCCACTGCTGGACAAAGGCCTCCCTTCGAGTTTTCCATTCTTTGCGGTCCAACGCCCATGCTTTCCACTGATAGTCGCTAAAGATTTCAAGCTCGTCGCGCCATCGCTGTTGTTACGAGTACCAGAAAAAAGAGATTTTTATTTTATTTTTATTTAACCTAGACAATACCTCGTCGAGGGAGTGTGTCTCGGCGATATTAGCGTCCTGCCACTCAAATCTCAGATGTGCTGCTTCTTACGTAAACAATAGGTCAAAGTAGATTTCTAGTAGGATCGTGGTGGATGGCAACCGTTGAGGGAGGCCTATATCCAGCAGTGGGAGAAATCGGGCTGTGGATGATGATGATGATAAGTAGGTACGTTCTCTGATCAAATCAGAGACATGCTGGAAAAGGCCAGGTCAAAAGTACCCTAAGCCGACGAGCATGTACGAAGAATGTTATAACGTTAAAGTGTATAAGAATGTGGTGAAAGAATAAAAAAAAGTATGTCAGGATAGTATATCAAGTGAAGATCTGTAGTCTCTTTCTACCTCTCTGGGAAATAGGCGTGGCGTAATGGATGTAAAACTAAATACATAATAGGTATGCTCTCCGGCCAGGACGATCTGCGAAAGGTTACTGGTAGAAGCTGAATGTGTCGAGCTGAGGACAGGTCACAATGGCGCTCATTAGGGGAGGCTTATGACCAGCAGTGGACCGTTATAGAGTTATGATGATGTTTATCAGTTTCGTAAGCTATAAGAAAAGTTTCATAATTCCTATCACCTTCAAACTTCACGATAAATCCTCTTATAAAAGAGCAATACTATGTACTGTGGGTTTAGCGTAAAAAACTAAAAGCTGGGATCTGGCTCCCCGCGAAGCTAAGGTGCGTACACGTGAAACCACTCAGTGGCCCATTAGCTCAGCGGGGAGTGTGCACCTAGCTTTACGAACGGTATAATCCTTTTAATTTTTGTTGTTCCTTTCTTCTTCGTAGTTCGATAGTTAAACAGGAGTTGAACAACTCCTGTTTATAATTATAATATGAGGTTAAAACTAGATTCGATTGAAAAGCACCTACACATTGTAAGTGCCTCTAACATGTAATTTTTTCTTTGACCCATAAATGTCTTATGTCTCATGTCTTTTGTTCTGGAGTTATGAGGCCCCTCGAAGGCCTCCGACATGGTTTAACGACTGAAAAAGCTGGTAACATCTTTAGGTATTTGATAAAAATCTTTGCGTGCCTTCGAAAGCAAGGAAGCACTCAGATTTAAAGGCCACTCTCCTATGTCGGGCTCCTGAGGGCAGTTCTGAGGGTCGTTACTCCCTCCGTGAATCACTTTTTATTAAATGATACTACACTACCTTGATCTGTTATGGGCTGTATAAATGGCTTCGTGAATCTTAGACTCGAGTGGGATGCGGATCTGATCCGACCAGCGCATTGGACTTCGGCTTCTAGGTCTTTTCCCATTAATTTTTCCAGTGATGAGTTGTTTCTCTAGGTTGTCACCGCTTTTCCGTGCTATGTGGCCAAAATACTC
Source organism: Horisme vitalbata (assembly GCA_951804965.1). Lineage (NCBI taxonomy): Eukaryota > Metazoa > Arthropoda > Insecta > Lepidoptera > Geometridae > Horisme > Horisme vitalbata. The sequence continues at coordinate 19,210,260 of OX638099.1, forward strand.
AAGGACTCGTTGTGGAAAGATGGAAGATGGTCTGGTTGTTATTCTGGGTTCCTTGAGTATTGATACATTGGTCCTTCTCACTGTCCGAGGAATTCACAGCATTCTTCGCCAACATCACATCTCCAAAGCATCTATACGTCTAAAAGCCACTAAACAGTTATTAAATCAAGTAGTACCCGGGCAGAAGGTTGCTCAGAAATGAATTTGAAAGAAACACAGTTAAACAATCACACGTCACAAAAGGGATCTGACTCAGCATAAGCTGGCTGACTAGCAGGCTAGCAACTGACGCTGGTCTGATCTCTAACACCGAAATACGCAACTCCACGACTGCTTAGTTTGATGTGACTAGTTTTATTGGCATATTGCTAGGGGCAAGTTGAGGCCTCAGTTATAGCTTAGTTAGGAGCTTTTAATGCGAGGTGAAACGAGTGTTCAGATGGATACGAAACTCTGTCGCTCATCCTGTCACTTTTGATCTAGAAATATACTGAAGTAGCAGAAATACTGGGATCTTTATTTGAATGCCAAACATGCTGTTTAAGTCAAATATGTACTGTTACGAAAATATGTTAAGAAATTTTTTTTTTCCAGAAAATATGAAGTTTTCAACAATAATCAGGTATGTAATTTAGTATTTCAATATACACAAATTTTATCACCTCGAATCTAAATAGAACATTTCCCGTTATTTATGATCGCGACATTGTTTTAAAAACACAATAAATTGTGTTGAAATTCTTTCACAATTTTTAATTGAACACCGAGGAGAAAACCACAATAAAACTGCTTCGACGAATATTCTGAGAAACGATAACAAAACGTTATTGAAGCTTTGGAATTTTTTGTTCTCAATTCGTACTCAATGTCCTACCAATGAAGCCGTTAAAAAATGAATAAGTCATACGTGAAATTATACCTATCTCGTATAACATTTTTTTTAGACAATTTTTCACTACCTTACCGTATGGTAGCAGCTAGTAAAGGTTTACAACTTGATACTTTATTAAGATCAAAATGCAAAACCCAAAGTTGATGTAAGATAAAAGAAGCGTTCTAGCTTGATTAACATAAATCCAGACTCAAATTATTTTGTCATGTACGCTTTAGGAAATTAATGCATACGGGATTTTATTACTTAAAAAGTTTTTCTGGCTTAAAAAGATCTTTTGAAATTGAAATTGATTGATTTGACATTCCATCTTTCTTCATATATGTATGTATGGTCATTTTTAAGCTAAACAAAGTACTGTTGGCTCTATTTATACCAAACATTCTAATAACGTCCAACCAAACCGCTGCGGGATCGTTCCTCAGAATCCGCCGCTAAATAAATCTGTCTCGAGCGGAGTAACGACGCGCGACAATACACGCGACCTTGTCGCAACCAATTATGTTATAGAGATGAAAGCGCCACAAATAAATCGAAAAAATCGATTTTAATAACAGGTTTTAGATATGAAACTAGTGTCTGTTTATTTTGTATAAAAAGTGTTAGCCCACACTTAGGGAAAATGGGACGCGGGTTTCATGTCCTGCCTGAGTCGAAAATTTTGGGATATAATAACATAGTAGTGTCTTTGTTTCTAAGTTCTGTTAAAAGAATGTTTAAAAATATTTCAACACTCCATAAACGGTTCTCATCATAAATGGATGACGTTATAATGTTCAAAGATCATCTTTTGCAAGAACATCGTGTGAAAACCTGCAGCGTAGTTAGTTAGCTTTACAAGCTATTCGCCATTTATCTAAGTAATCTTATAACTGATCAGGCCGACTTCGGACATGATATCTCATATGCATTAGAAATTCACTTCTATACCCTATTATTATAAGTCTTTTACATTAAGTGTGACCGATCGGGGACTAATGAAATAGGCCAACGTGTGAAATGGGGGAAAATAGAATGGGTTAATGAACACTGGAAATTAAAAGAAAATTGAGGAAATAGGGAAAAATGTCTACGATAATTCTGTCAACATCAATTTCGAACTACTACTGACTGGTCACTGACTTGGGTGACCAATAAAGAATAGGTGATATGAAAGTAGGATATAATTTTTATTTCCTTCTTCCTTGTATAAATTAATCAATTTAGATTTTTTATGATACTTGAAAATTGACAAAGCAAATGGCCCACCAGGTGGGCCAGGTGGCATATTTAGGTAGGTTATATATGATACGTCACTGACTTGGGTGACCAAGAAAGAATAGGTGATATAAAAGTAGGATATAATTTTTATTTCCTTATTCCTTGTATAAATTAATCAATTTAGATTTTTTATGATACTTGAAGATTGACAAAGCAAATGGCCCACCTGGTGTTATAAGCCCTCCTTTCTCATACGGAACTGAATATAGATTCTGTTCTCTATGAGAAAGGAGGGCTTATAACACCAGATGGGCCAGGTGGCATATTTAGGTAGGTTATATATGATACTTAGAGATCAAACAAGCAAATTGCCCGGGTACAAAGAAAAGGCCTGCGTCCATCATCTGCGTCCATCATCTATCTGTAATTTCATGGGCACTGACTTTTTTATATATTTTAATGGTACTTGAAGATGGAACAAGCTCAAGGCCCACCTGATGTTAAGTGGTAACAATTACGAATCCCAAAGCATTGCATCGTAGATCACGTTTTCTGGAACGTGCTCTTCGATTCAACGCCCTTCGTCCATCAACTTAAGGCATGAAGATGATAAGCCTCTTATTGCCTGTTATTTTACCGGCACCCACAACCCTCAAACTGAAATACAGCACAACTGCTTTACGGCAGAAATAGACATGTTGGCAGTACTTCCCTGGTCGAGCCCTTCACACAGAATTCTATTACTACTCAAATTCTTCAAACCGAATCATAGCAATGCTGCTTCATGGCAGAATTTGGCATGGTGCTGGTACTTCCTCAAACGAGCCCTTCACAAAAATCTCTGCTACTTCTATGTATCTGTACATCGCTTGAAATAATATTTCTTAAATAAACTGTTATAGTATTAATATTTTTTAAGTTTTCAGGAGTATTAAACATAATTATTATTGTTTGATGGGTCTCGTTTTTTTTATTATTATTAATTCATTTATTTCAGATAAAATCCATAGGATACTACTTAAATTAATCTAATTAAAATGTCTCACTTAAAAACTCAAATAATAAAATAAAATGTACATATGCCCTACAGGGTACATGTACAGACTAATTAAAGCTACTTATACCTAAGCAACCAAACTATGTACTTGTATGCAATAAATAAATATGAAATATGAAAATAAATTCATAGAGCCCATGACAATTTTCATCCATTTATATTGAATGGTACAGTCATTGAGGGATACAATCATCCTAAGAATGCTGTTACCGCTGCCTCACACACGCTGTGTTACCTTACGATTTATTTCAAAGTATTCTGTAGTCAAATTATATTTTCTTCCACCTAACAAGGAAGTTCTGCTCCTTTATAATGAGTATGAAATATGAGCAGGCAGTAAATTAAACCTTCGTTTAAATGCAGTGAATATAGAAAAGCGATAAATTAGACTAGTAAATGACTGCGGCTTGGCCCGTGCCCATTCATCACTGCAGGCGAGTGCAGGAATCGGAAAACTGATATTTTACTTCAAAATTTAAAAGATGCCTGCGTCTTAAGTACTCCTATCAGCCATATTTTGGTTTTATAGTTATAGTAGTAAATGCAACTAGGTATTACACTTTGTTTGTGTTATGTGATTTAAACATTGCAAAAAACCGTAACATTATATAAGACAATAAAAAAAACTCATCCCCAACGCACGCATCGAGAATTGAAATTCTCATCATCCCCGCTTTGGACACTGGGGAAGTAAAGAATAATTATTCTCAACGTCTCCATCAAGGTGAGGTTGGCACGTTGAAAATATATCGTAGTTTGGGATGGTCAAAGTGTATCAAGCCCTTATAAGTCAAATTTGCCCACTCTCTAGTCACCTCTTACGAACCCACGAAAATAAAAGTATACTACTGTAAATACCTAAATTAAAAATTAGTTTCAACCCGAATAAAAATAGCCAATAAGTTTATTCCTAGTTAAAAAATTTATTGAGTAGTTTTGGCGTGATGGAGCAAACTTAACTTTGGTGCAAACTTACTGTTCGCTTTGATTTCTGCAAGACATAATTATATAAGCTATGTGAAAACCCCCAGCCATACTTTTTCTCGCATAATCCTCCAAAGGTTACCTGGAAGAGATCGCTTCTAAGCGTTAAGCCCCTTGTACCTATTATTTTTAAGATTCTGTTTCCTCAGCTTAAAGGACAGCAAACTTTGCTGTCTTTTTTTTTAAATTAAGGTGTACTTTTCATTCATGAATACTTCATTCATTCTTTGATCAAAGTTACATATATGCTTACTGAATATTGTATTGTTTACATACATCAGTTACGAACCCACGATAATAAAAGTTTACTACTGTAAATACATAATGTAAATTGAATAGGCATCTTCAGGGAAAGCCCGCCCATCGTGGACCTCATCTTTGCCCACACAAAACTCGAGGTCAAAAGCTGGCATAATATAAAATAAAAATCTTAACATCCAACGTTTCACCTTTATAAGTTTAGTAGGATAGGATCCTGCAATGACTGCGACTATTGAAATAACTTCCTACATCAAACAAGGCCTATTTTACACAACATTAAAATAAGTGTCTAGGCACACTTAAAGGTGCAAAACCATTACCATCACCATAAAGCGAGTGACACACTCAGTCGAGCGATCCAAGTGCTACAAAATGGTCAATTAGAGCGAGCGCACATTAACGACACAGTGTCGCCGTAATGAACTTCCTAGGTGTGGAGTGCTAAATATAATCGCGTCACGACTTCGCGCGATTAGTGTTGAGATGAATGGAGATGGCTTAATTGTAATTAACTTTTAAGACGGTACAATTTACCAACAGGATTTGATCCATGGTAGGTAATGCTGAACACACCTTTACTAACAAATGGTTGCAGGTTTATCAAAACTACTCAAAGGTTTTATTATATTTTCGAACTTACTTGCAAATAAATAACAAATGAACACTTTGGCGCGTGAAAAATTATTGTTGTTCGTTGTTCGTCATTGATTTCACAAGTCTTTGAGTTAAACTATGGCGTATCTTTAGAAAGCTCTTCAAATGAAAATTAGAAAATTCGGAAAGTCTTTGAACAAATTGGTGTTGTTTACCTTCGGAAATAGATTTACCCTTTTTCAGGATAACATACGAATTGAAACTTACCTTGTATACATAGTTATTATAGTTTATATTTTTAAACCGGCCAAGTGCAAGTTGGACTCGGTAGCCCCTTAAATATTTATTTTATTCTGTTTTTAGTATTTTTTGTTATAGCGGCAAACGAAATGCATCGTCAGTGAAAATTTCAACTGTCTAGCTATCACGGTTCATGAGCTACAGCCTGATGACAGACAGACGGACAGTGGAGTCTTAGTAATAGGGTGCCATTTTTGGTACACAACCCTAAGAATTGGGATGGAGCATTATCTCAAAAACGACTTTTCTTTGTAAATGGCCCATACAAAAGTAGATCTTCCAAGCTTTGTTAAGTAAACCAATATCTTCCTATTATAGTCTGCCTCCACAGCAATGAAGCGGTTTGCGATATTCGGAATCGCAAAGTTCGGCGTCGGGTTGCGAACCGTATGCCAAACGCAACAGGGAAGTGACATCGCAAGCGTACAATGCACGTGGCGAGCGCCAAGTATCGACCTGAGGTACGCGAACTATGTTGCAACTTATGCAGATGCAGACAAAGATTTCTATACCGTTCAGGTAAGTATAGAAATGTTGATAAATATGTGCACCAACATGCGCGTCATATAAACTAAGAATCCAAAGTAATTAAAGTGGATTTTATATGTTAGTTAGGTATTGTTTTTTAGAGATTAGTTATTACATCGATTTTTTAATTTAATTAGTGTAAGTGGTCATTGGCCGTTCTAATAAATAAATTCAGTTTGCTCAGTACAGTTTGTACATATCATCTGAGGACGTAGATAGACATTAAAATCTTTCTCGCTACATACGTATAGTAAACCAACTAAACCCAGTCAGAACCTATTAGAGCTACAATGTTACCATGTTACAATAGAGCTAATATCCATGTATTATTATTTATATGTTGAAACGGCTAATATCCGAGTGGCACTGAACAGCCACAATTGAAACAATGATGGCGTGCAGGCTGTCGTAAATACCTGCCGTTTGCTGGTGGCCCGTTTGATGTTCGATAGTGTTTACTAGATCGTGAACCGGGTGTATGCCTTTGTCTATTTTTTTGGGTTACTCTGACGTTGATTAGGTGAAAGGTCTTCCTGGGTCAGCAGAAAGGCGCAGCGCATGCGACCCAGTTCAATCAATTACAACATTTAATTTTATTCAAATTATTAGCGAATCAGTCAGGCCGCATTCAGCCACCAAGGGCGCGCGTTCTCGCTATCATTATCAAGTTCACAGTTCACTCATCGACGGGTTGGACAATATATCGAGTTATTTCCTATTTAACACATTATCTTTTAACAATCTTGGTGTACTGGTCAACAAGAGACCGTACAGGTAGAAGGAGATAGTAAAGATTTTTTGAAATAAAAGTCACTTCTCAACTTACTCTAGAGGTGTATTCGTGATGAAATGGCTTTTTCAGTGTCAGTTTCAGATCTTAAACTCGAATCTGTCGAAGTCTAGGATCTGAAACTCACCTGAAATATTCTGATCTCGAATTAATTTGTTTTTTTTACAGTTTTTAAAAGCTTAGATTAGACTGCCATCTCACCTGTTGGTAAGTGATGATGCGGTCGAAGATGTAACACGCTTGCCTAGAATGTACCTATTTACTTTTTGCTTGAAGACCACTTAATCGTAGTGATATATGTATATATGACTCCCACCACTTCCAAAGCTTTAGTACCAATCCTATATTTTCCTGAGGTTTGTTATTTTTATCTCAGATTGCTGAGTATATTTTGCCTTATGATTTCAAGTCATATTAAAATTGTGGCATTACATATTGAGTATCCAACCATTTTTTGAAAATTCAATTTCAAATTCAAATTCGTTTATTATAACAAGACAAGATATAATGTTACAGATTAATCCAATGCGTTATACATACAAAAAATACAAAAAAGTTTATTTTCAAAGTAAACCGGGTACAAAATAAAGTTAAAATATAATATAATTATATCAAATAATATCTGCCTCCTGTGGTAGCTAGAGTTAGCTGTGTTACAGGATGACAGATTCTTCCCAAACTAGGTACTAGGCTGCTTACAATATAAACAATTTTTAATTGTTTTTCTTAAGTTATAGGTACTATTTAAACTACTATTCGGTTTCTTACGAGTTTTACGAACCTTTTATTTTGAACAACTATTTATGAATGATTTCATAAATAATTGTTCAAAATAAAAGGTTCGTAAAACTCGTAAGAAACCAAAAAAAAAACCGACTGATTTATAAATATCAACTCAAAAAAGATATATAAGCTTAACAAAAACTTTTATGGTAAAATAAATTTGCATGGGGGAATTAAAATCAAATTAAAATTAGTTAACTTGCATCAACATGCGAGTACTGAACGCAGCATAACACCTTTACAGCATAAATAGTGGTGCTTACGCACACTTGCCGGTAATGCGGCTACGTTCTGCCAGGGCCAGCTATTCATGCTGATAGTTATCTGTTTGGGGAAATTTAGCTGGACATTCTGTAATGGAAATTAATTAGAAATTCCGGAAAGCTTTTTCATGAAAATGAAAATAGAATTAAAATAATGATGCTGGACATTATCACACAGCATCATCTAGCCCCAAACTCGTGCAGAGCTCGTGTTATGGGAACCACATCACTGATATACTACTTAACTATGTTTTTTTTTGCAAATACCTACATAGAAGACACAGGCCCAAGACAAATATTATAGAACATGCAAACATTTGTCACAATTATTCTAATTTGGAAATTTATCCACCAATTCGTAACGCAACCAAACAAAAAAGATTGGCAAGAATATCTGCTTGACTTGAAGTTTTTTGATTTTTTTTTAACAATTAGTCTTGATTATTCGGTACATTATTTTTGAGAACTCCGAAGCTTTTTTGACATCTATTTAGATGAAGTTTTTATTTATATTCATATTATAAATAATATTTATTATAATTACAAAGGACAGGGATTATCTTTAAATACTTTTTTAAATACTCATAAAATGGGTATTGTTTTATATTTAAATGAACCATCATCTTTTTCATCATTTGGTTCATTCGCAAGCTATAACAGAGGCTTTTGGGCAGCCCAAAAACTCCGACATCGGAGTTGGCCACTAACTCAACCGAAGAAATAGACCAGTACATTATTTATTTTCCTTATCTAGGTATCTTTAGGACGTCATAGAATGTGTCTGTGTAGCAAAAGTGTATTTTATAAAAAATAAACATACTCCCGTACAACTTGAGGCAGAAGTATGCACATCTCAAAATAGATATTAACCAATTTGTCCACCCGCTCTGCAATACCCATTAAGTAGGTGCTTTGATGAGTCACCGCGCAAATGAGGACTAATGGTGTACCTGTTCTGATCACGAGCAAAAAGGAACTGACACGGGAGAGGCGGGGCAGTCTACTAGTCCACCTGCTTGCTACGTTACAGATAATGAGGATTGAAGCTATGACACAGATATTATAAAATAGCTGATCCGTGCGCCACTCGTCGGCAGCGGTGTGAAAACCTGTGATCCCCGCATATCCCCTTTCTTATTAAAGGAGGTCTTCTCTGAAAAGACATGCAGTCCACTGCTGGATGATTGGATGCTTGAGGACTGATATAGGTTGATGTTATTTTTTGCTGTTGAAAACTGTTTGGTCCAAACTCTTTGGGTTTCGCTAAAATTCTTTCGCGTCCGTAGAGTCCATTGATAATCTCTGCTAAGTATAATATATAGTATTTTGGGAGAGATCAAGCTGAAAATGCAAACAATTGGTAAAATAGGGAAGGTAACGATAAATTCAGTAGAATAAGTTCTTAAAAAAATAGATTTATTTCGTTTTTAAGAACATATTCTACTGAAAAAATAAATTTTCCAAGTGAAGAAAATTGGGTCTTAATAGAAATTCTAATATGTTTTATCTGTGTAATTATAATTATTTTATTATCTTTCAATGATTTAGGTGCAAAAAAACTAAATTATGCCTTAGCTACACATTACCGTTGACAACCCTAATCCTTGTACTTGCAACAAAGCATTAGTACCTATTAGTGCTGGGACGGTTTGAGCCGACTAATGAAGACTAATCGACTATTAATTCAACAGGTTAAAGCGCAACACTATTAGCTTGTTAGGGTACCTACATAAATCCCTATAAATTAATTTTACCATAGATAATTAAAGCAATCACTTGTTGACAAACTAATCTTCCCTTTATATTTTACATTATTTTTAGTAACCATTAAATTGCCTGACCGCCGACGGGTAGCAGCGTCAGCTGTGTAAGAATCTGAGCCTTGCTATCTCCAACCCACATATCTACATAGCGCGAGTATTCCATAATACTCACGCTATGTAAGGTATGTTAGCATAATAAACAGTGCCTCAGTAATGCACTCGTCAACATGCTAAATCTACGTTCATACAATATTAACTTATAAGAGATATCTATAGAAACTCACAATTTATTTAATTGTTTATTGCACTTTACAAAGATAAAGTACAATTGGTGGACTTATTGCTGGGAAGAATCTTCTGCCAGTCAACCATGACAGGTATACAATTGTGGTTGGCGTGCATTAACTTGAACAACAAATGAGAAAATTATACATAAAAACAAACAACAACTAACATAATAAACAAATCTCCCTAAAAAGAAAAAAATAATATACAACACATATAATATTACAACACATATAAAAATATAAATATATATAAAAATATATATATATATATAAATATATATATATATATATATATATATTTATATGTGTTTTAATGGTTAAGTACTTACCGTTTTTTATAATAATATATATAATAATATAAAAAACGGTAAGTACTTAGCCATTAAAACACATTAACATATCACTACTGAAACATAAGTATAAATTTATGGTAAGGAGTGTCCTTTACAATCTTCATTTCTATGTTGATTATAAAGAAAGATCCGGCGGAATGCGGAGTGCACGGGCATATCCCCCTTTATTGGCGGAAGTCTATGTCCAGCAGTAGCAGGAGAATCCTTACGATAAATTTATAGTTATGTTTCAGTAGTCAGTTTTTAAAGATTTCCTCTCATACATTGATACTGTATGAACGTAGATTTAGCGCGTTGACGAGTGCATTACTGAGCCACTGTTTATTGTGCTAACAGAAAGATCAATCGCACCAATAAATCTGCTACCTGCATGTTTATGGACCGGCAGATTTAGAATGCTACTTTATTACTATGATCTTAAGAGCTAAAAATCAAGTGATGTGTCATTGTTGATGATAGGAGTGTACGGACCTGAAAAGAGCAATCCGCTGTAGTTGAAAATCATCATTCATCTTACCGGAAAATATAATAAAAAAAAAAGAAAATCAATGTTTAATAACAAAAATTGTGGGATTATAGTTTATGGCTAGCTGAAAACTTCCGCCTATACTAGTAAATCTAGATATACAAGTATGTATTCTATAACTGAAAAAATATATTATGTCATACGCTTAACTACCTCTGACTAGTGTATGTATACTTATTTGACTCAAACGTGACTTTGCAACAATCCACTAAAATATTACGTCCTTACATATAAAATTGGCGTTTTGTATGAAGAACTTCGATAAAATTTATTTCTCAATGCATACATTTTTGTATTTTTTCTGGAACTATAAATCTTATTTCCCTAAAATTTGGTGTGTATTGTTGGAAAACATAGTGAAAAGTATGCGTAGCCTTATTAATAAGCATTGAATTAAAGCATTGAAACACATGAAATGAACTCTTTTTAAATATTTTTTTTGGGGATGATCTTCCGCAATTATATATGCCATATATAAAAATGAGTGAAAAAACGCCAATTTCATAAGTAAGGACCTATTATATTAATGCATGCTGACAGGTCACGGTTTACCCCAAGTCGTAATATTTTTTCAAAATGTAAATTCCATTGGCACGACTCAGATTCGAACCCACGACCTCCGCAACAGCAATATTACATTCCTAATGAAGATAAATCTTAATTCAAGTGCGTACATAATATTTACCACACACACGATGTGCTTCTAGAGACACAACCGAGAGAATTAGCTCCACCTCGAGCAAAATAAACCACGGTATGTCACCTTAAGATAAAAGGGATCATCTCACTCGTGAAACAGGTTGTTTCTACATCCCTACAACCTACATCCATCACTAACATAACAAACTCTATACGCTAAGCAATAAGAATTAAACTAATTCTGGGAACGGTAGAGAATAGGTTGTGCAAGTTAAATAGAATATTATTTGCAAGTGCGTTGGTGGATCTTTGTATAATTTCATTTTGTGACAGCCCTAATGCGTTTATAGTGATGCGACGATAAAGTATCGATTCTTTTTCCAAAAATAGCGCCCAATTTTATTACATAAGACTATTTTTAGTGTAAGACTAGGTGGAGTGACGATTTGCGATAGGCTGGTAGAAGCTGAACGCGTCGAGCTCAGGACGCCATGGTGCTCATTAGGGAAGGCCTATGTCCAGCAGTGGACTGCTATAGGATGATGATGATGATGACAATTTTTGAAGAATCCGTAAAATAAATTAACAAATTGTTATCAATTTCAAGTTCAATTTTCAAATTATCTTCATGATAGTTGGAAAATTGTGGCCTAATTATTTTTTGTGTAGACTTGTGTAAAATATTTAAGAGAAATGATCAAAAGTGGGTACCTACCTATACCAACCTATTTTTTCATTGTTGATCAATAATAACATAAAGTGGTTTTACGACACCCGATCTCACAGTCATTACAGATTTTATTTTAATCAAGTTAAGTTTATAATTATATAAATGTTGATACTAAAATTAATTGGTATCGATGAAATGAAGGGGTGTAAGGGCCAAATGTCACCTGTACGTGGTGCACCCTGCTGTATAACAAACAGGGCTCTGGCGGCCGGCTGATTGCGGCATAGCGCAGCCTACCACGGGCACAGCTAAATACACTGGCCGCCTTCGACAGCAGCGTCGGCGATGCGAGAAGCTATGCCCTGCGACCTCCAACCCGCATGCCCAGCGTGGGGATTATGGGCATATATCCCCTTCCTCCTACCCTTCTTATAGGGGAGGCATAATTATGTCCAGCAGTGGAATGAATAGGCTGGAGTTTTTTTGTTGTTGATAATATAAATCAATTTCTATGAATTACCTGAATTTTATAAAAAATAATCGACATTTACGTCTGAACCCCAACACTACAATGTTCATTAACAGTTCATAATTAGAGGATTTAATGTGGATTTACTCTTAACAGGTTCACTTTTGAATAGGGTCTGTGCTTCCATTGTTCTTTAAAAAGGAGTTGGCAGGTAAATCCGAGTTGAACTCGAGACAAATTTAAATAAATAAATAAATAAAATTATTTTATTTCAGACAGCATAATGGGTCCATAGGTACACAAAAAAAAAATAACACTAATACCTAACACATATACCAATTATTCTGATCACTCTCCGCACGAAGCAATGCCACGTGGGAGAGGTGATTCTACCAGCTATTGTTTGTAGGATGGTGTTGGGGCTGTCACGTACGTCACGTGTCATCAGGGTGCAGTCTTCTTACGGAGAATGGCATGGAAACCATCCATCTCATACTCTGCAAACATCATTGATGTACTGCAGAAACGCGGAAGTCCTAAAGCTAAAGGTATACCTACTGTAGTTATATTTTTTTCTGTACTTACATTTATCTTTGCTTAGAGTGTTATACCGATCGATCAGGAGTGGCAGAGAAAAGGCCTTTACACAGCAGTGGGTGTTACCGCCTGTATAGATAGACAGGATGTTATACCACAGACAACTAATCAAATATTTGTCAAACGTCTTTGACCAAAATCAAATTCTTTTAATGATGCCATTTATTCATTACATTCATCTTTCTTTCTTTTAAGTCACTTTGGAAAAAGACGTAATAGTGTAGGTACCAAGTTAAGCACTATTTATTGATCATAAGCTACACTTTTAAGTTTACTAATATCATTTTACTACTCATTGTCCACTGTTCTAAAACTCGTATCACTGAAGCCTTATTAATTCTATTCTATTATTAATTATTTATTTCTATTATTAATTATCTATTATTTCTCATAAGTGGATTGTATTCTGTTTTTGAGAAATAAATATCTTAAACCATTATTTAATACTAGCTTCCGCCCGCGGCTTCACTCGCGTGGTATACAAGTAGAAGCCTGTGTTAATCCAGGTCACAAACTATGTACATTTAAATTTTCATCCAAATCTGTTCAGCTGTTACGGTGTTAAGTGAGAACAAAGATACACACAAACTTTATCATTTATAATATTAGTGTGATACACATGACACTGCTATAAATTGTCTATTAGGTTTAAAGATGGCAGAGAGTTCTGTTCTAGCGGAAAACCTTACTTGAATTAGAATTTAGAATTTTGTTATAATTTTTAAGGGAGGCCTATGTCCAGCAGTGGTCTGATATAGGCTGGTGTGGTGTGGTGTGTAGTGTGTGGTAGAGAATGACATATTTATGTTTTATTTTATTGTCTACCTAATGTTTATGATGGAAGACCAGCGCTGGTTGTTCCAACCAGCACATGCTGAGTCAGGGACCGTTCTGCAATAGACAAATCTTTTATCTATTTCTTGTATTATCTATTATATGTACCTACTTGTGTTTATTGCAAATAAATATCATTCATTCATTCAAAGGAGTGGCGTGATAAAGAGGGGGCCTTTACACAGCAGTGGGTGTATGATGATGATGATGAATAAACAAATGCGTCCAAAACGATCACGAAATATTTTTCAGTAATCTCACTGCGAGTAATACCAACAAATCAGTATTGCAAATTCTAAAACCTAACAAAATAAACAGAAATCACCGTTGAAATATAAACTAGCTATCAACAAACATCCCGTTATACCGACCTGGATAAAAAATAATAAAAACGAAATGTAAACATACAAGCGAAATATCGTATAAAATATATTAGTAACAGGTAGAGGTAATGGTGATCGCGACCAAATTGCGGCGCACGCGCACCGACACGAAACACATGGCCGCCCGTTTACCGTGTGATGGTGTTCTTAGGTGTCTTGATACTTTACAATGTTTCGTGGTGGTCCTCTCGCCCATCTCTATATAAAGTCTATATAGAATACATAAAATTATTTCCACAATTAGTGTATTATAGCTATGTTAGTACATGTATTCAGCCTGCATGAAGGCATGTTAATTATTAGTGTCGGTAACGACAAAACTGGTTAGGTAGGTATTTAAATATTAATTTAGGTTATAAAACCAATTAATTAGTAACTAATTATTAAACGTTTTCTTAAATATGGTTTCATCTAATACTTAATTTCTTCTGGCCATTTATTTTATTTTGACTATTTAAACATGTTCTAAACATTTTTTTTATATATTTTAAAAATAAATAAATAATGCTGGACCTTATCACACAGCATCATGCACCCCCAAACTAAGCAGAGCTTGTATTATGGGAACCACATGATTGATATACTACACATATACAGTTTTTTTTTGTAAATACATACATATCATACAAAGTAAACACCCAGACCCGAGACGAATATCTGCAGAACATGCAAACATTTGTCCCGCGGCGGGAATCGAACCCGCAACCTTCTGCGTCTCAGGCGGACCTTCGCCCACTGCGCCACAGAGGCCGTCAAAGTATGTATGGTTGTCTAAAGTTTAAATATTGGTATCGCACACCCTACCGAAGGATACGGCATGCAAAAACAAAGAATTGTGAATTAAATAAATGATTTGATAATTACTATTAATACATACAAAAGCTTAATAATTCATATTAGTCAAATTAATAAAATACAAAGAAAAAAAATTGAATTTTTAAATTTCAAAGTCAAATTTTGACCTAAGGTATGAACAACAACAAAAAAAATACATTAGTTCACCTATATATATAAGTTTAAATTTAAGTAGGTACATATTAAAACTTGTACATTACATCGTAGGTACAAAGCATCGTAGCTTCGATGTGTTTTGGTGTGTGAGTGCCGGTGACATTACAGGCACACGAGGTTTATTTATCACTTATTGCTTCAAGTTCATGGACGCAGGACGTTGCATCATAGAGCACGTTTCAAACATGCGTGATCTACGATACATTACTTTGATATAGTTAGATAGATATAACTTTACACAATACAAAGAATTACACCATAATTACATATTAAGATAATCAACATACAGAAGAGAGCAGTACGCGCCATTGTTGGAGTTGCTTGGGACACTCCTGTACGTCCAATCTTTCGTTCGTTGAGGATCATGACAGTTCCTGCCTTAATAATCTTTAACGCAGCCAATTATGCACGGGACCACTTAAGTGAATCCCGAGACTCGGTGATTGTCGTAGATAAATGACACAAAATGCCCAAAAGCTGAGTGTTGTGCCAAGGCGTCTCACGAAAACCTCGAAACTGGTACATGTTCTAAGGCCCGCAGTCTATAATCGCTTACCAAACGACATAAAGTACACACTCAATGCAATCCTTCAAGCTAAAGCTAAAAAACTGGCTAATTCAGCAATCTTATTATAAGAACGAGGAATTTTCAAAATAATTTTTGTGATTTATGTTTAATGTATGAATTTTCATGATTTTAAATTTTATGGTGCCAACTAACTACCTAACCTATGTAGATAGCTTAAATACTTCTGACTTGTAATGAACTAAGATATAGAAACGGTTATTACTTAACACCAGCTAAGCTATGTGTTTATAACATGTTCAAGTACCTACTTAATAGAATAAATACCACCACACTTTTATGTCGGAGTAGAATACCACATCCATGGTCCTCGATACTTGAAGTCCTATAACGTCAAGCATCAAGATCGTTTTCCCGCAGTTCAATGTCGATCATGCGCAAACGCATCAAACATTTCAGTAAAACCAACAGGTAATATACAGCCGGACGGACCACAGACTATACAACACTTCCACAACATCCATGTTTATTTTAGTTCGGAATCTATTTATTTTCTTCTGACGCTCGCTGATTACATTTTATTATTTTGAAAGCGCAATTAAAAGATTTACACCTGCTTTTAGGTGAAAAATAGGTTGAATTTGGTTTAGCCATGATTTGTGGTGTGGGAGGAAATGAATGTGGATGTTTTAGAGTTCCGCGGAACAATAATGATCATGAATTATTCAGCTTCTAAAAAGATAAAGCTGGATAGGCGTATTAACTGAAGAATGAAACCCATACTGCTACGGCAAGCAAGCTAAAAGTCATGCTATTTATTAGCAACATGTTAGGATGGTAGTAGCATGAGTCAAAATTAGCATAAAAACTATCTTGCAAATTTTGACTGCGATGTTTAATATAAATGGTAGTTAGTAGAATTTGCAAGCACGAAAGCTCGTTTAATTAGTATGATTGTGTAACTATAGTTATAGATTTTATTGTTTAACGGGTCTTCCTCACGTTTTACCTTATTTATTGATGTTTAATACTCGTAAAAGTTAAAAATATAAAAAATATACCTATAGATTTCGAACGATTGGTTAATCTTACCTTAGATAGATTAGACCCGACTATTAAAAAAGTCTTCGTATTGTAGATGTAAAATGTTGACCAATAAGAAAACGTAAATTCAAATTATCGCTTTGTCATTGCCAACTTTTTTCGTTATGCTTAATGTGCTTATAATACGTCAGTTTGAAATATTCGTGATTGCTCTATTACGATAGTGTCGTACAACACGGTTCAATAATGTTGTAAGGTAAGGTATGAAAAAGTGTTTAAATACAATCTTCTTATCTCTTCTTAGGAGCCTATTTGATCCCACTGCTGGGCAAAGGCTCCCTTCCTAAAAAAAGGCCTTTGCCCAGGGTCTTTCCACACTTCTCGATTTTGGGAATCCGTTTCCCAGGATACCAAAAAAACATCCAGTTCGTCACGCCAACTCCGTCTTTGACGGTCACGCGTTACGCCCTGTGGAACCCACTCAGCGGCGATCTTAGCCCACAACTAGTCCGGCATCCGGCAAACATGTCCAGCCCAGTCTCATTTAAGTTTTGTTTAAATAAATGAATAATTAAAATTCAATTTTTAAAATGTTTTACTTATTGCATTATATGCCTACATACTAAATGCACGGAACCATAACCGAATTTTACTCCCACGTCATAATTTATTGGGACCAGCTTCCTATTATTATAATAAACAAAACGTTCAAATTAAATGGGACACTAATGTACAGTACATTAGTCTCCAACCCCATCGCCATCCATCTCCACAAATCTGAAAACACCTAGTTAATAATCCGTTCCCACTAATGCACTACTAACTTTGCTTTGCGGATTTTATCATTTAAATTGATTAAAATCTTCATTTAAATTTTATTATTTAGAGACTCTTGAGTTGAAAATGTGGTATTATATTTTATTATACACTGAAAGTAGATAAATAATGTGAACTTAACATAAGTGACATAAGTTTATACAAAAGCAGTGGTTTTTCTTCGCTTTCTGTGTCTCGTCTCTGAAGATTCTTGCTTTTTGAGTTAGCTAGCAAGTTTAAACAATAATGTTGTGTTCAAATAAAATATAAAAATTTTAGCTCTTGACCTAGTGTGGGGACCATCGGTACCCGTCTTAAATCTTAAAATATATTTTTTTTAATGTAACTTAAGTAAAAAGAAACATACATAATCTAAGGCACCAAATCGAATGCATTTGTACTAGTAGTTAAGTTTCTCATTTGTTCATAAATTCTTTATCTTAACTATTATCTTTTCTTCTATATATATATTTTTGTACATATTATAAAATTCTATACAAATTCCTACCTGTTTTTTATTATCCTATGCTGTCCTAGTGCTGGGTAAATAGCTCATACATGTACCTGTTATTGTAAAATATTTTGTATTAATTTTTTTTTATTGTAATGTGTTTACATCTAATGTTGTTATCACACTGATAAAATAAATGCGAAAAGTTGTGTTTGTGTGCTAATATGTTGTTCCCATTCAAGTCCATAACGGCTAAAGGAGTTTGGATGAAATTCGGAATACAAACATTATAGTTTGTGACTT
This sequence comes from Horisme vitalbata, assembly GCA_951804965.1. NCBI lineage: Eukaryota > Metazoa > Arthropoda > Insecta > Lepidoptera > Geometridae > Horisme > Horisme vitalbata. Next base: position 19,228,584 of record OX638099.1, read on the forward strand.
GAATAAACACATAGGCTACTTTTCTTCCCGGTACCACGCAAGCGAAGCCACGAGCGGAATCTAGTTCCCTAATAAATTAATTAAAATATATTTAGTGCGTGGTAAATTTAACCTTTCCGAACAATTTGGCGTCGATAAATCGCTAGCACCTCGGGCTGTCGACGCGCGCGGGCGCGCGTGCCCGCAGCGTTCCCGCGGCGTGTTTGCCGCGTGCCGGCGCGCCGTGCGTTCCTACCTCCGACGCGCGGCGAGGCAAGGTGTGAAAGACTGATGTCTGATTGGAGGTAGGCAGGAAGACTCGCTAAAGCCGCGTTTCAAATAAGCAACATTTGGCGCGCGGCATGTTGCACAACTTAGAATGGAACTTTTATTTAACAACTTTGTCTGTCTACGCGTCTACTACTACGTCAGTCGTCGACAACATATCGCCAGAGGGACGAGTGTTGATTTCAGTAGCTTTTTGTTGCGCGACATTTCTCTACTCGACAACTATTGATGCTCAACTGACGACACTCTCTAAACACACAACAAGCCGGGCGTCATGTTGCGCCGTTGCGCGCCAGCTGGCAACGTCGCGCGCTGTTGTGCAACGTTGCCGTACATGTTGAGCGTCACGTGTTGTGCGCCAAATGTGGCCTAGTGGAAACGCTTCTTTAAGGTGAAGCTGATTCCGATGTGTGAATCGAATTGGAAGTAATTTATTTGGCATTGCCTTGCGATACCTGACGGATGTGCATTTGTTGTTTTCCCTGTATTTTTAGCAAAGCCACCTTTGAGATGTATTTGGGTTTGATAGTTTTGTTTGCTATGTTTTTTTTTTGTTTTGGGTCTAATTTTAATTTCGGGTCTAAGTATTATTGTTCTGAAATTGCACGCGATGAGCGATTGGTTCAAAACTCTAGTTTTTCTACAAACTCAAACCTACCTCAAAAGACTGAAAAAAATTAGTTGGTTTAACTAAATTTTCACATATTATTAATTTACAAAAATCAAACAAAATATGTGAGTAAAGTCTTATTCATTTTTTACCACTTTACACATACATATAATTTATTATTCAAACTAAGTAGAAGAAGTGTCAGAAGACCAGTAGCGAGATGGTTCGACGACATAGTACGCGTCGCCGAGCGAGCGTGGATACTGTTGTTTATGTTGTTTATTGACTTAATAACTAGAACGGCTTGCGCCAATTACTCTAATTATAAAAATTTGGTTGAGTTTACATCTATACATCTCTACATAGTAAAAATTCAATAAAAATAGTCAGTAATAACAAATTCAATAGGTAGTCAAATAATCAATCAATATCTTACTTACACACACACTATCAATAAACTCATACACACTTCTGTCAGAATTAAATTAGTAGATATTTAGTACATAGTCAATAATAATAATAATAATGTCAGTAATTATAAATTCCAATACTTAATAGTCAAATCACATGTCGAACAAAAAAAAAAAAAAGCAGATAAAAATCCTACACACACTTCTCACAAAAGTTCAGGCAGTCAGTCAAAATCACCTTCCATCCGTTCGCAAATACATCAGAGTCAGGGCTTGCGTCCAGGAGGGCATTGAGCGCGGATACGACTAGTACAAGACCGTGGTGGATGGCACAAACTCCGGTAGGCTTATATCCAGCAGTGGATAAAGTCGGGCTGTGGATGATGATGATGATGATGAAATAATGCGAAACGCAAAGAGAAACATTCATGAACATCAAAGCTATAAAAACAATTAGAGACGGACGTACCTATCTGACTGCGTTTACCTCGCAAACATAAAAATAATTCGCAATGTTTATAATTAAACAAAGTGTTATTATAATAGCAGCTGCGGGACATTATTTTAAAATAATAATGTTTACCTTACGTACGTGAGCGCGCCATGTTTGAATTCAACAGTTTATATTTGAAGTGTTTTGGGTTTGGATACATTTTGTTTCTGTTTTGATATTGAGTTTCTTTTCATTTGGCACGAAAGTAGGACCTTTTTGCATTACCAATTTTTTTTTCCTCCAAAATTTTTTAGCAATTTGAATTTGATTATTGGAAAGTCTGGAGTATTCGAACTGTTTGGACAATAGTTCTATGTAGACTGTTTATAATCCCCGCCAGTGCGACTTAAAAGTAATCACTCAGGCAAGGTACAGCTCTGCACGAAGTTTTTATTTTATTCCATGTAATTTGTACTTTCATTAATTTATATAGTTTATGAGTATAAACTATATAAATTAATGAAAGTACAAATTTCTTTGATCATGTATATAGTATGCATGAGTATGCATACTATATACATGTTAAGTATAATCAAAAAGATCCATGACCTGTGTGTGACACGTCAATATTTTTGAATTTAATTTTGAATTTAACCACCGATTTGTAATGCGACCAAACAAAAAGAATCATTTTAAAAGCTCTGTTTGACTTTAAAAAATACGTTTCAAGAGCCTGGTGGGTATCAGCTATGGACTAAAATTTCCTGCAATGTTTGGGTTGCTAGTGCATAGAAATTTATTTTGCCTATAGACATAAACAAACGTATATTAACACAAACACACACAACTTAATTATTTAATATTAACTGTTTATTATACCTAACGAATACATTACTTAAACTAGTAGTAGATATAAGATAAAACAAGTTAGTTATGAATGTCTAATAATGTCACAAAATACACCTGTCTCAAATAATAATTTGTTCCCCAAAATTCATAACGAAAACATAATGAAACCAAATGGAATCAAAGGCTCCAGAAATCCAGTAAGTTGGGAAAGTAACGAAATTCCCAAACACGGGGGTAATTAAACCGCGGCCAAGATACCACATTAATACTTGATAACACAATTAATTCTGAACGTAAAATGGTGCGGCTGTACTGAGAGCGATAATAGAAATAATTATCATCATCATTAACTACCTATAGAAGTCCACTACTGAACATAGGTCATCATCATCATGATAATCATCATCAGCCTATAGCAGTACACAGCTGAACATAGGGCTCCCCTAATGAGCGCTATTGCACCCTGTCCTGTCCTGCCTTTCGCAAGTCGTCACCCCACCTGGCCGGAGGGCTTTCTACACTACGAGTACATTTGCCGAGCCATTGTCTCTACTCAAGAACTCTTTTACCCCAAGAGTTATCGGTTCTTAAACGGTTATAAAACCGCCTACTGTCACTCCAGCTTGCTAATTCTCTGAGCTATGGCGACAACTTTAGTTCTATAACGGATATTCTCGTTCCTATAGAGAAACTCCAAGCATAGCTCGTTCCATAGCTCGCTGCGTGACTTTAAACTGGTGGACTGACCTTACTGTGAGTGTCCACGTTTCGCCTCCGTACGATATGACGAACGCACTGATTGAAAACTTTCATTGATAGGTAGTTAAAGTAGGGTTAAAATTGGCTGATGAAAAGACTTAAAATGTAACTAAAAGTTTTGAAGTTTTGAAAATGCTGTCATACTGTGGTATGATACAGGTTTCAAAGTTTTATTTTAACACTTTGTTTGTATTAGCTGTAGCTAGCAGCTATAAAACCCTGAAAAACATATTCAATCGTTGAGATGGCTCGTAAGTATCCTATAAAATGCCGTAGCTAAAGAGTACAAAAAAAGCCCGCCTAACTGAGAACCACCTCCTTTGAAGTTGATTCAAAAGAGAACTATCCTTACGTTTACCGCTAGCACTCGAGCCGTGCTAGAAAACTCGTAAAATTTTCAATTTGCCGGGCCAAAGTTTCACCTGATAATCGCAAAGTTAGGTGCGGTAACGAAAGTATTCCGGAGATAAGGGAACAGTAATTACATCAGAGGTACGGGGAGGCAATTATGTTTTAACTTGCTTTACCAGCAGGAAAATTAAGTGAAATTAAAGTTGTAAGAAAAATTAAAGTTACAAAGATAATACTTATTTTTATTTGGTAAAAGCCAGCTCTTGACCTCGAGGCTTGCGTGGGCAAGGATGAGGTCGAAGATGGGGCGTACTTTCCCAGAAGATGCCTATTAACTCTCTTTTTGAAGCCGTTAGGGTAGCGGATTCCATATTTTAGTAGTGCGCATTATAATGATGTTTGGAAGCGCTGTTAAATACTTAATAAAAAAAAAGTAATGAAAGTATGGGAAGAAAATATAAGAGTTTATGGATTCAAGATCTTCATCTGCAGTCTGATTTCACCCACTGCTGGACATAGGCCTCCCTTTGCTCTTGACGATCGCGACGCTGACTTGACGTCGTCGCATCGCGACACTTCTCCTGCGAGTCTTCTTTGGTAACCACGTGTTGCCAGGTGTCCCGCCCAACTCAACTTCAGCTCCATCTCATATTCTGACATCCTCGATCTTGGTTCGTCATCGGATCTTGGTATTGGGAATACTAAAGAGCCTTTTTAAAAATAGTGCCTATTCATGAAACTACTTCATCGGAAGGATTGATTTGGGTACATACAATGCATACCTAAGATTGGTGTTACGTTAAGTTATTTTTATACTAGGTACAAAGTTGGCGTACAGGCATACGGTCCTCCTGATGGGAAGTGGTTCCCGTAGGTTATGGACGCCTGTAACAACAACATGCGCGTTGCTGACCCTTTTAAATTATTATTTTTTTAGGTACACTAGTAGGTACAGTATACTAGTTAATGATTGTTACCAAGCAGTTAACTTTGTAACATAAAATATTTATTTCAAAAAAGACCGTTGGCCAATCCAAAATTAGTTTTTAAAACTTCCTCCCAGCACCAGGTGTTGCAAATTTCTCGGAGCAAATGCCCCTTCGATACTAAAATACTCATGTTATTTTAAATCTACCTTCAATTAGAGTTGGTCTGCAGAAGTGTGTAAAAACATTGGCGTAGTCGGTACAGTCGGAAACAGAAATAAAGACGTTAAATTTAGAGGCGTGCGGTTGCGGCACCTGGCGCTCGAGCCACGTGGCCGATTTGGGCTTGACTGTACTTATTGGAACTTTATAGAGTAGCAAGAGTTTTATTTATTTTATCCTCGACATGTAGTTTGGGACAGATATGTTTAAAAGTCTATAGGAGAGACCAGCAGTGGGACATATTTCATTCTCAATCATATTTCATTCTCTATGCAGCCACAAAAGATTGACTCAGTAAATTATTTTGGAAATCGAATGTGTTTTAAAAAACTAAGATGCACTGAGGCAAGAAGAAAAAGGTACAAAAAATCGTGTCATTATACTTATACTTACAAACACAGTTAATCCTAAATATTACAAATAAAATACAGTATTAACAAGAGCAGTAAATTCAGCAAGATTTTTTTAAATACACCACCTCCTACTAATTACGTATATAACCGAAAATATATATTAAACAGAATTCCAAACACACTACGTAAAGTATTCCACTGCAGCTTTCAAATCCAGATCAAAATATGTCTTTTACGACATAAATTAATTATACTTATAACTTGAATTTTAATTTGACTGATTACCTATATAATAATGTATTAATATTGTTAAATAATGTTGCCAATAAATGATCTTGTATCTTGAATCTTACTTTTACTTCAAAATATTGGGTGTGGTGTATCAACTCCATGTAAGATATCGATCAGCGCATTGCTCCTAATACCTTCAGTGAATTTATTCCGGTACTTTTACCGGGAAAGGTACCGGTGCGCGCCGACTCTTCCAGCCCATGCTACAATTACTGATGCTATGCGTAGACTTCCAGATTAGCATTTAAACGGAATGATATTTTCTATAAATCATCAGTTTTTAGTTTCAAAGAGTTGTACCTGCCTTATATATTGTTAGTAGAGAACAGAAATAAGTGCTGCTTATTATTATCATCATCATCAAGATACTCAAAAGACAAAATATTTAATACAAACCCTCTCTGAGTTTTACAAAACCACAACAGAAATTCGACAATGTTTCACCTTCACCATAAGGCATCATCAAGAAACGATAGACTCGCTGTCCGCTTTCGGCAATCCGCAGAACTCCGCAGCCGTGTTGCTTTGCCGAGCTTTCTGTTTGGCCCTCAGCGAAGTACACGAACATTGTCGAATTTCTGTTGGCTTTTTGTGAAACTCGTCAGAGAGGATTAGCGGAATTTGTAAAAAATAATATGTCTTAATTTTATAATTAAATAGCTTTTAATAAATTTCCGCAACACTTTAGTCACGTCTGAGTCAATTAACTATCATCATCATCATCATCAGACTATAGCACTCCATTGCTAGTCATCGGCCTCCCCCATTGCGCCCTGTCCTCAGCTCGACGCATCCAGCTTCTACCAGCAGCCTTTCGCAGATCGTCACTCTACCTGGTGGGCGGGCGTCCTTCTCAAGAACGGTTGTCGGTTCTAGCCACTATGGCTATAGCTAGCCCACTGCCACTTTAGCTTGGTGATTTTCTAATCCATGGAACTTGAGTTCTATAGCGAAAAGTGTCGTTGCGGATCCAATGTGGTTGCGGTCCTTCAGAACTGAGCAATATCTGAGTAAATCCACAATAGGGAAAAAGTTATGCCAATATGTTTGTTTGGGTTTTATCAATAAAGTGTGATATAATTGACTTGACGATAAACATAGTACTGCCACCCGAGTTTGTTTTAAAGATTGTCATGTGAGTTTATACTGACAGAGACTAAAATAACTTTGAGTACGCTCCAGATTTACATGATGTTGTCCGCTTCAAGTTGATATTCAATTTAAACTACTAAAATAGTATGGAATCAGCTGCCAGCGTATGTTTTTCCATTGATTTCTGGGAAAGCTCTCCCCATCGTTGACCTCGTCCTTGCTCACAAAGCCTCGAGGTCAAGAGCTGGATCACAAAAAAATGTACATTCTCATACTTGTTGGATGTAAAATACACTACTTTTACTTTTACATAAATCATCATCATCACCCATAGCAGTCCACTACTGGACATAGTTCTCATCCAAGGTTTTCCACTAAGTCCGAGCATAATTAAATATATTATGAATGCAAATTCGAATATAATTTTGGCGAGTATCTTTAGACGGTATTATCCAGAGTACTCGCTATCTGTACATCGAAACAATAGACCACAGGCAACTCGTAAATACCTGCGTTTTATCGCACCGATGCAGAGGTGGCGTCGCTTTACACGGGGTGAGTGTTTGAGCCAGTAGCGGATTTAGGCTGCGATAAATAAATAATGCATTACAAACATAAGTCCCAAACTAGGAAAGTAGAAAAGGTACAAAGGGTACAAAGAAAAAAGTGAAACTTAAGAAAAAAAACTATACTAAAAATAATTTCAACTTATGGTAAAAACTCTAATCAAACAGCGGCCAAGTGCGAGTCAAACTCGAACACGATGCATTCCGTACAGTTGTATGGGAGCACCACTTAACAAAATATTTTATTTGTTGTTATAGCGGTAACAGAATTACATCATCTGTGATTTTAAATGTCTAGTTGTCACAGTTCATGAAATACAGCCTGGAGATAGACAGACATACAGACAGACAGTAGAGTCTTAGTGTTACTAAGACTCTACTGTAATGGTCTAAGGGTCCCGTTTTTACCCTTTGGGTACGGATCCTTAAAATTGTAAAAAGTAAAGATAACAAGTAACCATTTGTTATTAATTTGGTACTAACAGTTTGAAAAACCATGTGCATATTGCTGAGTATTCAAGTGAAAGGATATTAAAGCTAAAAATTTTCTTACAGTTTTCATATAATTATGTAACTAAAGAAGTTTCCTAACACAGACTTTCTAAGCGAAGCGCTTCGAAGCTTACTAGAAGGGACCAACAAAATGCATGTTTGGCATTATTTAGTTACTGGAGTGTGCAAGTGCCTTGTTACCTGGCCGCACAGCCAGCTCGCGTTGGCAAGTCGCCAACTCGTGTAACGTAACTATTGAATACCAATAGTTTTATGATAGAGCCTAGATTTACAGAGAGCATGTTACAAAGTTTACATTAAAATAATTTTCGACGCAAGAAAGATTGTGTAAGTTGAATGAAGTTGTTTTGTTTAATTTTCTCTCTCTCTTCCTGGATATATCGGGTGTAAAAAGACGTCTACCGAAAACAAAAGATGGTGGTAAAGCACACCAAAACTCAACAACATAAAAAAAAATTGTTTTAATAAAATATAACCGGAGAAAACAATGTTTAAAGATTTCAGAACTGTACGGGCGTACTGCTTGCTGCATGCATACATTGCTGTGTTTTTTTATATTTTATTTGTTTTTACGTATTTTAATGAGACTAGAAAATTATCACTACATCTCAAATGCTGCAATCTTTTGTTCAATGCAATCCTAGTTTAGGCGACTGAGGCTGATCATACATATTATAACATTTAACATTACCTTTAATTCTTCTTTTTCTTCTTCGTTTCACTCTTGACAGTGCGGTCGTGGTCATCATGTAGTATTGTTAGGGGCTCATGTGGCTCGCCTCACGATATCTCGCCATTTTTGTCTATTTGTAGACTTCCGAGTACACGTATGGAGATTGTCGCCCACTGCAGATTACCTTTAATACGTGATTGTATTACTTTAAGGTACTATTACAAACATAACCTTACTAGAAAATGGCAGTGTAATATTAAATCCTCGTTGGAGGTAAATTCTAATCATACAGAGACGCTAAAGAAAGATTATTTAAAATCCTTTTCTTTAAACAATTATATTTTATAAAGAACTTTTAGCCCTTTTATTCTTCTCTCGTTTTCATTAGTCAATTCTACCTCCATAAATATTCTTAGAGAATTAAAAAACAAATGACTCCTACATAAGGGCGAGTGCACATGTGTAGCTTTAATTTATTCCCCACCTCGCAGCGTAAATCCAATCAGCATATATTGAATCGGACGGGGCGCTGCTGGCCAGCGACAGATGCCGTGTAATTGTTCCTGTGACATTTTTTTGGACTACCCTCTAATGTTGCCGTGATCGAATCTGTTTAAAATTGAGTTTGCAGGTATGGAGACGGCTTTTTCGTTGTGGCGATCCGTTTATTTATGTAGCTTATGGCTTATTGCTCGTGTCAGATAGATAGATAGAAAGGTTTATTTGCAACTACAATCACACACATTAGTTCAATTTTAAGTTAATATAACAAGAAATTTTAAATTAGGTACACAGAAAAAAAAAATTGGTGCATTATGAAAACATTATAACTAGAAGAAAAGGTAATAAATGAAATAGAATAGAATACAGCAAAACAGAAGGGGTGTTAAAGCTGGCTTATATCCTTCTGCATGACTTACCACAGGTACTACTAATAAACCAACTGCATTATACACTAGACGCGATTTAATCACCATGGACCGTTATGTCACCAAAGTCAAAGTCAAAGTCAAAATTCATTTATTCAGTAGGAACTGTATAATTAACCACCAATTCGTAACGTGACCAAACAGAGAAGAATTGGCAAGAAACTCTGAGCATTATGACAAATCATAGCATAATTTACAATAAGAACATCTTTGAATCCAAATGTTATAGACTCGACTGGGATATTAACTTCGAGCAAAGTAAGATATCTCCATGAATAATAATAATAAGCAATTAGTGAATCCAATTTACTAATCTAATAGTAAGTAAAGTCCTCCATACATGCAAACAAAACATCTTACATTTAAAGAGAAGAACAGATCAGAACTGCCCACACCGTTTGTTTTTACATTCCATGTTTTGTTATACGGCATATAAAGGAATAAATGGAATATAATGTGAAGCCCACTCCACTCTTCCGAGCGTTTCATCCCCCAATATAGAGGGGTGCAGTGTACTCAGGTGTCGGATCGCGACTCGCGAGAGGTATGTGCGTGCAGTGTGCCCTAATATCAAATACACGCGTAGTAAGAGTGCGACATTATTAATCATGATAATCGAATTTTATGTTTCCGAATGAATGCTTGAACTTTATGTCACTTGACATGTCAAATATTCCATATGTCACTTGATGAAAAACTATAGAAAAATATTATAAAACAATAAAATAATTTTGTAAATCGGTCCACAATTGACGGAGATATTGATGAGCATACATAAAAAACATTAACCTTACCAAAAATAGAACCTACTCCTTTTTCGAAGTCAGTTAAAAAGACGAGGATATTTTTACGACGTGTTGTGCAGTCAAAGTCAAAATTAATATTCATTTAGTTGGACCAAGGAACTAAATTAATTTAAATCGTATTTTTTTAAATTTATGTACACCAATTCGTAACGTGTGTAAAATTCGTATTCGCGAATATCCTCAACTGTCGCACCTTAACCCTCCGTACGAGGACCCTGTCGAGGAGGGGTGGACAGCAGACGAGGGTTGCATCCCCTGGAACTCTTTGATGTGGCCTCCGTGACCATGAAAATGTGACGTCATTTCATTCCGCCATTAGCAAATCAGTAATTGCTTGCAAATTGTACTCTTTGTTTTTCTCTGATAAACTTATTGCATTGGGTGTTCTTAATATTTCTATGATAGAGTAATATTGCTATGATAATTATTGCCTTTTATACTCAGACAGCATTGCATTGATGGGTAGTTTTGCTATTTAAATCATCATTATCATCATCAGTCTATAGAATTCCACGGCCTCACCCAATGAGTGCCATTGCGCCCTGTCTTGAGCTCGACGCATTGAGCTTCTACCAGCATCCTTTGGCAGATGGTCACTCCACCTGGCCGGAGGGCATCTCACTACATTTTCCGAGCCGCGGTCTCCAATCGAGAACTCATTTAGCCCAACGGTTACAGGTTCTTCGACAGATATGGTCAGCCCATTGCCACTTCAACTTGCTAATTCTTTTGTTATTTAATTATCATTTACTAGCTTCCGCCCGCGGCTTCGCTCGCGTGGTAGAGACGTGAAAGAGACAAACATTCTTCCATTCATCCATTCATCTATACATCCATACATCCATACATCCATACATCCATACATCCATACTTACAAACTTTCGCATTTATAATATTAGTAGGATGATAATTTGGTTTTTTGGTTTTTTGACTTTTCGATTAATTTTAAATCCTACTATCCTATCCTACTTCCTACTTCCTACTTCCTACTTCCTACTTCCTACTATCCTACTTTCTACTATCCTACTTCCTACTAATATTATATGTATGGGTGTATGGATGAATGTTTGTTTCGCAAAAACTACAGAACGGATTTGGATGAAACTTGAAATATACATACTCGTAGTTCGTGACGTGGATTAACACATAGGCTACTTTTTATCCCGGTACCACGCGAGCCAAGTCGCGGGCGAAAGCTAGTGGATAAATAAATTCGTCATTGAAGACGACTCTTCACTTAATTTTTGATGGAATTATAGCGGGATAAATGCTCAAAATAAAAAAAACTCTTCTAAAAAGTTTTTTCATACAATCGGTAAAGTTTATTTCGATTCGCCTTTATGGATGACAATGCTGTATTTAGCGAACAATGCCGAAGTCACACGACGCAGCAGAACAAAATGCCAATAGTCATGTCTCCAATAACTCACAGGGACAAGACAAAAAAACAGGAGCGGCTGCTGAATTCCTTCTAATTAGCGTGATGTATTGCATCGGCCGATTAATGACGGCGGTGGAACATCAGCTCCACAATAGCAGGGTATGCTTTCTAGGAAACTAAACTGATTGTTCTGATTCTACAGACAAAAGCCCTATGAAATTGCGTGGTGCGAATTAGCTTGGAACCTGTTACTTGTGTGTGAGTATTAGCTTCCGCCGGCAGCTTTGCTTTGGTGGTATCCACGCAATACATGAAGGTATGTGTTAAACCAGGTCAACTATTTATATTAAAAACTTCATCCGAATCTGTTCAGCCGTTACGGAGATGAGTGAGAAGAAGCATACTCTCTTAATAATAAAATGTGAAAATCATTTATTTATTCGAATTATAGTTTAAATTATTATTCATCACGCTATTTCGGTAGTGATACTATAGTAGAAGTAATTCAGCTGAAAGGAGTGGTTAGTGTAGTTTCTATGAAAGCTCGTGTGCATTTTTTTGTTATTATACTTAGTAAAGTTGTAACAAAAATCAAGAATCTTGCCTTGCATCTTATTTCAAGTTTATATAATTTTAGTTTTACACCCTTTTTTCTTTATATTTTTTTACAATCGTGACAGCAAGATATGACAGACGCTTGCGACTAAGCGCGACGACAAAGTGTTTGCGAGGTCTGTTAGTTGCGCGAACGATTTTTTTCGCTAGTTAGCGAACTAACTTGAACGTTTGTTTAAAACCTGAAGGGTCGGTTAGAGATGAAAATTAATCGATCACATTATGCGTGCAGCAATGCTTTTGTATTAGGAAGCTCTAGTGTATAGTGTGTAGCGGTTTGTGTGCTGAGAACACAACTCTGCTCCGGCCTAGCCCACCTCCTCGGACATAGCGCAGAGTATCAAATCCAGCGCCAATTGCCGGTGAGACTGGTTTGGGTTCCGAAGATGTTGTGTCCGCCTGTAATTGGTTTCTATATCAGAATGAAACCTTTCAGTGTAACCCTACAATGTATTGATATTTAAGCTGTTAGTGTTCCTATTAAACAAATAAATAGATAAATAAGATGTAAGTTGGAATCCCTTACATTATTATCCCCTTGTCTAAAAAATGACAATTGACAAAAAAAAATAAGTTGGTCTCAATCGGCTCTATTTCTCAATAGGATCACTTTTCCCAAAGTAGCTTACCAAATCAAATAGTAAAATTTAGCGAAAATTAAAATAAATAAAAATTTCATACTATTTCTATGAAACGTCATTCTGTGTTTTTTTTTTGAACATTTTCTAGGCTGACAGTATTTTTTTTAAATTTCTAAAAAGAAAGTTTTGTTCCTCTGAACAAAACCTTCTAACTACATAAGAAAAGCTAGCTGCCCTCAACGAGATAAACTTCATCAACCCTGTATAGGATTAGGTCATGACCTAAGCATCATACGGTCAGTAGCACATCCCTAGAACTAGGTGTCACCTACAGAGCACACTTGCGGCTGATTAATGTGAGTGGTAATTAGGTGCAAGCTGTTACACTGCCACCTACTGAACTTGCAGTGTATCACATAATTATCATGTCTTAGTTACGTATATGAGTACCTACTTACATGTTATATCTAACCAAGTTATAGATAGTAGAGTTGGCCACTAACATTTATACTATCTTCCTACCAACACACCGCGTCTATACTGTGTTCGACTGTACTCAATATTTCTTGGAGCTCATGGGAACAATTACCTATCACAAAGCATTGCATCGTAGTTTACGCTTGTTTGGAACCATGAAGGTGATTAGCCTCTTGTGCCTGTAATTTTAGCGGCACCTACACCCTTTCAACTGAAATACAGCAATTGCCGACAAATTGATTTTTTGCGCTCATCAGGGGAGACCTATGTCCAGCACTCGACTGCTATAGACGGATGATGATGATGATGATGATGATAATTTAAAATAAACAATTATTGTTTTTCAATCAAAATCACAAGACTTTCCAAGGTGTTTAAGTAATAACTTATATTTTAAGCACGTTAATGCAGTACCTTCAATACCGTTTAGAAGATTCACTATTTATTATAAAGGTGGTCACTAACTGGTAAGAAAAACGAGTTTATTTTGTCTGACCAGTGGCTTAGTGCGAAAGACATACCTTACTATAAAGTATGCGTTATAGTACATTACTGTAGAGGCCACCAAAAGCGGCATTGATGGACGAACGGGTAAATGTGGGCCGAGGAGAAGCCGAGGCACACATTACATGAGTCCATCAATGCCTAGTTGTGGCCAAGGCTTGTGTAGTACTTTTTTCTAAAATAATGCGAGGAAATTAAAACAAAATAATTCCTAGAGAGAACTTGTACATTTTTCAATAAACAGCATTCTATTTGCAAGCCAGTTTGGAATTTAAATAAACACTTTGATTAGTTACCTCCTTGGTTGCCATGTCTTGGAGTAAAAGATCGTTCCATTTTGAAATAACACGACAGATATGAGTTTTCATCGTAATTTATTTGGCAGCTAAACACAACATATATGAATAATTTGAATGAAGATATTTCATACAACTTTTGCATGTATTCTCTCTCGAAGAAGGTTGTCAAAATAATGTTCTAATTTCCAAGCATGTTTGAGAAAATATATTTTTGTATGAAAATGGAGCAGCGCCCCTAGCGGGAAGTTTATAGAATTTTGACATTTCCATACAAAAATATAGTTACGCAAACTTTGTAGTAAGGTGTATTTTCGCACTCAAGCCACAGATACTTTAATTAAAAATAGGTAAATAGTGGAAGACCTATTGGAATTGGAATTGCAATAAAAACTGGGAAACTATTTGATCAAATAATAATTACAGCTCCATTTAATTTGAAGCCTTTGACTCCACGATTTCTTTTTCGTTACTTTTACTTGGCATTTAATAAATTAATAATTTAATTCAAACGACTTCCATTAAATCCTATCCTGCTAAAGAAAGTTCTAAGCATGGATGTATGTTTGTTACCCTTTCACGCAAAAACTACTAAACGGAGTTCGATGAAATTTTTATGCGGGTATTGTAACGAAACAGGTCTCAGGAGAGTGTTCCGTCGTTCACAAATATAAGCAAACTTATCTAAATAAACTCCAAACTAAATACTTTTTGATTAGCTAAAAATAATAAAAAGAAAAAGAGGAGAGTGACAGGAGAAGTCAGAAGAAAAAAGAAAAAAAATTGGGCAATTCGTTGAAAAGGATGTTTTTGAGGCTTTTGAGACAATAAAACCATGGAATGTTCAATACAAAAACAAGGAATGATGAGAGCTCATGTTCTCCATGTCAATTGGCGAGTGTACAATGATAATGAGTGGAAAATCGAGCTATAGATATGTGTAATCGTGAGTACTAGAATGTGGGATTCTCTCCTCCTAAGGGATGGAAATGTAGGTGGGTTGAGCACGGATAGGTGCAGTAAGGGACTGATGATAAAAGGCAGGTCCGGCGGGTTTAATTACTTTATTACAGCAAAGACTAGATCTGCGTTTCATAGAGAGACAGAGGGTCCACTAAGCGGGAGCCAGATGGAAAGAGTAGCTTATACAAGCTGTGGATGAGGGAGCAGCGGAGTCTCCATTAAACCAAGCACACAAAGTTACTATGTGAGATAAAATTATTATAATTGTTGAACTGCTACTGTTGGGTGAGTTGCCAATATTATCTTTATTGTTTGTATGATACTATAAAACTCTGAATCACAGGTTTTTGAAATAGATACAATTTACTGCCATCTAGCAATGATTATGGAACTAAATAAATGTAAACCTTATCTCATATTATGGAGGTGAGTGTAAGTTTGTTTGTTTGTTATGTTTTTACACTATGAATATTCAACCAATTATCATAGCATTTACTTTGTCTGAGAAACGAAAGACATGAAGTAGCTACTTTGTTCCAGAGGAGGATTATTGTTCCTACGGGATAACAATATACCTTTCTACAGTGAGACAGCGGGTAAAAGCTAGTTATCTAAAATATAAATTCAATCTAATATACCCCTTCTTAACCGTGGTACGGTTGTCAAAAGTAAAGATTCTTCGGGAAGAATGAGCTGTTCAGTTCTATGATTCTTTATAAAACTGTCTAAGAAATGAGATTCTTATACTCACATTAAATATTGTACCTATGAGGTAACAGCTGATATATTTGATTAAGCTACTGAAGCTATTGAACCTACTATGACTAGCATGAGCAGTCTTTATCGTCACAATAAATCCTCACTAAGAAGAAAGAGGTATTTTACAGCCAAAAATATGAGGCTTATTCTACAAAGACAAGCAAATGCAGTTCTTTTAGACAATCCTACGGGACTCTTGATGAAATATATCATTGACACATTCTATTATTTAGCAAAGCTAACATTTTAAGAATTGAATTTCTTGTACGTTTTGTATTGTATCAGCAGACAAATAACTGCTTCATTTTACCTGAAATAAAGGTATTAACCATTAAGTGATTTGATGCATTTTGCTGCAGATCACTCCTTACTTCTTTGCATAGCAAAAGATTTACCATAATATAAACAATAGCCAGTAACGAGGCTCCCAATTCCAAAATGAAACTATGGTGGGAGGCTGTCCAGTCTGGTGACGAGGCTCACAGAATGGCGCGGGGCGGAGCGTCATCCTTTGCCATTTAGATTCAGTATGAGAGAGATAAAACTATTCATGATCACATGCCGATCAACAGAGTCAGAAAGAAAGAGAATAATCTAACTGAGAAGAATAGGTTTCACTGGTTGTTGCGAAGGTAGATCCTATGCCTGATGTAGATGTATGATTGAGATAATATTTACACAAAATCTAAGTTGGTTGTAAAATCAGAAAGAATAATGAGACTATTCACAAATCGAATCAGAATGAAAGAAATAATTCTACTCACAAATCGATAAAAACTAAAGCTAGACTGTGGGAAGAATATAATAATAACTTCTTTGTCAATCTTTATTACAAACTAAAAACATTAAAGTAAGTACATCGTTCATGTTCTTTAGGATAGCTAATACTTTATTCTCTAAAAACCTAAGCTTATGTACATATTCTAATCAGCGTTATTCGTCTCTATCAAAACTAGGTGTTAGAATGTTTTAGGTTTAGGAATATATTAGAAATGCTAGAATAAATATCGTTTCAAATGTCTTGAAAGATCCGTTGAGTTGCTACGTTCATTTCATAGAGTTCTAACTACTAAACTAGACGATTCACGTGGCCATAGTAAATAAGTATTAGGATAGGGGGGGTTTTTACAGTATCACGCGAGCGAAGCCACGGATGGAAGCTAGTTAATTTATATTGTGACTGTTGGTAGTAACTTCTGAGCTGCAGGTCGCTTTGATTCCCGCCCAGGACAAACATTTGTGTGATGAACATGACTGTTTGTTCTGTATCTCAGATTTATAACTATTTATGTTATTTTTAAAGAAAAGTTTCTATGGCAAATTGTCGAACAATCTAAAATTGCTACCAATGACACTATTTAAGAATAAACTTCATAAATCAGTCTCTAGTACCAGTGCAGGCTCTGCCTAGTTTGGGATGAGTTGACCGTGTGTGAGATGTCCGGTACATTTATGTTTTCTATGTGCTTCTAACAGACGAAACTATAGGAAAAAAAAACATTTAAACCATCATCAAACAGCGAAGAATTCATCATAAACTTTGACCATAGATCGATATCAGTCCATTGACGGCCATTATGTCCATCGATAAGAATGCCCCTGCTATAAATATTATAAATCATCCCCAAACGCGTGTGGCGTTAGATGCTATCGGCCTGTGGCAGAAGTGCTTTTATTGAGAAGTTTTAACTTCTCCATTTTTCCATATAAATGGCACAGGTCGTTTTGGAAAATATAGAATGATAGTAATAGTAGCCACGTATATACGTATATCCAAGTACCTTTAAATGTACCTATTCTAAGGTTATCTATGCGACGTGTATACTTATAACATCGCTTTGGCTATGCTGTTATGGTGTTATATATGTTTTGAAATAAATACATGAATAAGTTTTAGAATTTATTGACTGTTTTGAGAGAATCAAACTATGTTAGAAATCCATCAACCTCACTCTTTTAAATAAAAAATACATAATAGAAGTAGAAATATAAATAGAATAATATAATAATAGGAATTATTTATTTCACACAGCACGGAATTTCGTTATCCGCACACGGTGGACATTCCTCCTGCCCGCACGAAGCGCTTTGCTGCAATTTTTCTCCTTAAGACAGCTAAGGAATGTAATGCTCTTCCGGCGTCAGTGTTTCCGATCGCTATGACTTAGGGGTCTTCAAGCGTAGAGTACATAGGTACATTCTAGGCAAGCGTGCTAAATCGTCGACCGCATCTTCACTTACCAACAGATGAGATGGCGGTCAATAGTAAGCCTATAAACTATAAAAAAAAAACTAAAAAAAAGTTCACAAGTATGCAATAATTCAGTATTATAATTTATTTTCATCTTAATAATATCGATGTTGCAAAAAGGCCAGCCTATTGCTGGTTGTAAGCGAATACAACCAGGGCTGGTCTTTTGGCCCTTGTGGTTAAGTCACGAACGGATAATATACCAATATTCTAAGTTTGTTATAAATTACCTATGATATTGAATCAAAATAATAGGCAAATAATAAATTACAATGCTTTATGAATGTCACACAAAGACGCAAAATTAATGGGTGACGGATTACTTAGAAAAATAATAATTATTATTTATGGTATGTTTCATAGCTATAATATACAAACACAAAGAAACTTCCAATTCCTTTAAATACAGGTAATCAGATAAATAGGTTGGCAAAATGGATGCACGTTTTTATTAAATAAATTAAATCTCTTGTGGCTAAATTTTTATTACCAAACATACATACAGTCGTAAAAAAAGCGATGAATATGTGTAAACAAGCGGACTCAAGTATTACCTTCTCTAGGGCACATCTGTCCACGTGAACCAAGCCCTTGCCCCTGCCCCTTGCCCCTTGCCCCGTGCCTCATGCCCAACAGTGGGGCCCGAGGCAATCATATCAAGGACTATTGTTGGAGATAAAAAGGTAAAAATATTTGATGTCGATGATAAATAACGTTTTTTGGATGCGGTACTTTTTGACTATATTTTTCATGGTTTACGTTATGCTGGTCTTGGTAACAAGTAGCTTGCTAAAAATCAATTATAATTATTATGTTCAATAGAAATGCCCTCAGACTAATCAGTTCTTTTATTTTCTATA
The DNA here is from genome assembly GCA_951804965.1 of Horisme vitalbata. Classification (NCBI taxonomy): domain Eukaryota; kingdom Metazoa; phylum Arthropoda; class Insecta; order Lepidoptera; family Geometridae; genus Horisme; species Horisme vitalbata. The sequence continues at coordinate 19,247,321 of OX638099.1, forward strand.
TTTTCAACTCCAATGATTAGTACCAGTTATGTATTTGAAAGCTTTGACTTTTCATCTGCCCAAAATTTGATCAACGTCAATTGCCAACTGTCAAAGACAATCTTTGACAGTTTGTCAATTGACGTCAATTCTGGTGAATTCAAAGAAGTAGGACTAAAGCATAGAAAAAATTCTTAAAATTAATTTATGCTCTGAACACTCATATGGCTGATCTCTACTTTCTTATGTCCATATATGTTAGGTAGAAAGAGATGCATACTTTATCTCAATACGATTTCTCAGACTTCGTACCATTTGTATGAACCTGCATAGAAATTTGGGTGAATTGAATCCACAGATATAGGAAGACAACTATGTAGATAAAGTATTAAAATTCAATACGGCTGATATCTACTTTCTTATGTCCAATATCGTTAGAAAGGGATGCATGCATATATCAATGCGACTTCAAAAAATTAATCGTACCAGGGCGCTCAAACAAATTTCTATGCAGGTTCATACAAATGCCTTGGTACGAAGTCGTACGAAGTCGCAGAAATCGCATTGAGATAAAGTATAGATCTCTTTCTAGCTAACAAATATGGACATAAGAAAGTAGAGATCAGCAGTATGAGTTAATGTTCAGAGCATAAATTAATTTTAAGACTTCTTCTATGCTTTAGTCCTAATTCTTTGATTGAATCAAAGTCTGGTGACTTAGGCACTGAATAGACCCATACTTACCATTTTACCGTAAATACTTAGGTGCCTATAAAATATAACCGCAATTTTGGTTCTCACACCATAATTTAAATTTAAATCAACAAAATTAAAAGAAATTTAATAGCAAGAATGATCAAAATCAATACCTTTAATCATGTATTTCAGTTCGCTGCGGGCGAACGCCAGCCGGAGATGCAGAAGGTTGCGGTTTTAATTCCCGCCGCGAGACAAAAATGTTTGTATGAACTGCAAATATTTGTTTATTGTATAGTTCCTTTAGTATAATAAGATAATATCCACATATCATCATTTATTTAGAGCTATAGCTCTTATCAGCGCAACTGATATATTAACCAATTAAACATTTATTTAAAATACGTATTTTATTTTTATTTTTAGCCCGCAGTTCAGGAATAATCAAAGTTTTTTATATATTCCAAAAATTACGACTCAGGCGGGACTTTAAACCGCTTTCTTCCCATAAATACCTGGAATTTATATATATTTTTCCCGGTATTTATGGGAAGGGCACGGGTGCAAATCCCGTCTGATTAGAAATTTTAGGATTTATAAAAATCTATTCATATTGAAAAACGGGAACGGGAAACGCCGTCGGTGCCTTCACCGATGTAACGGTACATGAAAATTCCCGTTTTTCAATATGAATGAGTTAATTCACGTTAGTTTCATGAGTAAAATATAAAAATCACATATGCACAGTGCTTGTTCTGCTAGACTTTTCACGAGCGTTTGACTGCATAAACCATGATCTACTTGTGGCTAAATTGGCTTATTATGGCCTCTCAGAAGACTCTTGTAAGTGGTTCAAGTCATTCCTTTCTTGCAGAGAGCAGTATGTAGAGGTAGATAACAATGGCACAAAAACTTCTTCCGATGTATTGAGCGTTGATAGAGGCACACCGCAGGGCTCTATTTTAAGTCCAATCCTTTTCTCACTTTTTACAGCAAATTTACCTGATCATATTGGCGTCTGCAAATACCAACTGTATGCAGACGATACTCAGTTATACCACAGCTTTAACCCAGAACATAATACAGAGGTTTTGATCCAAGTGAACAAAGATCTAAAAATGATCTTCGAATGGGCTACCAGGAACTCTCTTATTCTTAACCCCACAAAGTCCAAAATGATGTTTCTTGGTACAAAGCTACAAATTCAAAAAGCTCTGAATCACAACCCTGAACTAACTATAAATAACATAGTTATACCCATTGAAAATGATGCTAGAAATTTAGGTCTCATCATTGACGGTGAAATGAGGTTTGTCAAGCACATAAATGAGAAAATTAGGAATGCCTTTTATAAACTCAAAGTTCTGTACTCATTTAGGAAATACATTTCCGAGGATATGAGGATGCTTTTATGTGATCTGTTTGTACTCTCTCCATTTAATTATTGTAGTGCGGTGTATGGTCCCAGGTTATGGGTTAAATGGATTAAACGCTATTCAGAGAGTGCAGAATGCATGCGTCAGATACTGTTTTAACATATCTCGCAGAGAACACATTAGTCCATATCTTGTAAAAAAGGGCATACTTAATATGAAGGCAAGGAGAGAACTACATCTAGCCTGCACTACTCAAAAAATTATTTGGAACAAGAAGCCTGAATATTTATTTGAAAAGCTTACTTGGTTCAAAGATATGCATCATATTAAAACCCGTTCAAAGATAAATAACAGGTTAACTATCCCTAAACACAAAACCACAGGGTATAAAGGTTGTTTTAAATACCGTGCGTCGAAAATTTGGAACGATTTACCACCACCACTGAGGATCAAAAAATATAGCCCAGTTATTTTTAAGCAAAAAGTAAAAATAATACTGTTGACGCGTCATAAACAAAACATTGAAGCAACCTTTAAACCATGGGGAACTTATAACACAAATTAATTTCACTCTTTCAATTAACACTCCCTCACACACACTACAGGTACACTCACACACACCACACTGTGGGTTATCCCTGTGATAACCAGACTCTCAAGAGACTGGGGGGATCAGGATAACCCACACGCACACATCCACAGACACTCACTTACACACACAGGATCAACTCGTACACTTACGGCAAAAGATTATAAGTATTTTTCTTTCTATTTCATTCTCCTGCAACTTAACATTAAGAATTATAACTGTCAATCCAAAATTTATATCCTGCTTGTTCCCTAGTCCTCGGTGAAGATCTACCCGAGAGGGGTAAATTGAAAATCAGCGCTGTATGCACAACATGCAGCAAAAGCTGAATTTACGCCCATTGCCTTACTCGAAGGTTCTGTTGCGACCTACTTTATGTTAAGTTTATGTTGTTATATGCAATAGTTGTTTTGAGGCAATAAACTTTATTTTATTTTATTTATTTTTTTATTTTATTATTAAATCTACTTCATAATATTTGTAAGGTGTTTCTTACAAATGATTTAACTATCTTCGTTGAATTAAATGCCGCATCCATACTTAGCCATCACGGTTGCTGCAGTTCCCCCAGTGTTCGGTAGAAGAGGCACTCAAGTGCCGAGGTGAGCTCCGATCGATCTCCCATTATATTACCTCTTTATTCAATGCTTTGAGCAAATGCGCTGCCAAATGTTCGGTACAAATCGTTCTGGGGTAATTTTGGTTTGACAACAAATTTTTGCTTTCTTTTCGTATGGCCAATTCTGGTTTTATGGTGGTTTTAGGTTTTTATCGTAGTGTATTTTGATTTTTTGACTATTTTTATTCCATAGCTTTTGATAAAGTGGTAAAGACTTTGAAGTGAGAACTAGTTATTTTACTACTTGAGGTTATTTCAAGTCGGTTTTGGAGGTTCAAGAACCAGGGCCCTGCTATCTCCAAACAGTATACCAAGCAATGCCACCCAATATCAGTCCACTGCTGGACGTTTGGCTCCTAACAAGAAGGTGGATATGCCCATAACCATGCTGGGCATGCGGGTTGGGAATCGCAGGATACAGCTTCTCGCACTGCCGATGCCCGTTAGTTGGCAGAAGATGTGCCGATGCAATGCAAGCTGCGCTATGCAATCTGCCGGTCACCAGAACTCCGTTTGTACACCACGAGCAGATGAGTTGGCTTGAGTTCCGTAGATGGGAATTAAAGTCCCGTACAAACCGTATACCATGGGAATTATAGGCATATCCCCCTCATAACGAGAACTCCACTATAATAAGCCAGTGGTAGCAGTGTGTCCAGCAGTGGACTCAATAGGCTGATGTTGTTAATAACAATATTATCCTGTACCAGCTTCGGCCCGCGGCTTGGCTCGTGTGGTACCGGGATAAAAAAAGCCTGTGTTAAGCCAGTTCAACTTAGAGTTTCCAAGTTACATCCCAATCCGTGCAACCGTTACGGACTTAAATGCGAACAAACATATCTAACTCATACATACACGCAAACTTTCGCATTAGTAATTTAAGAGTGTATGTGAATTTATACAACGGACGTGTTACTCAATAATTAAAATGGCCTGCCATTTAATCGAAGCCACCTTTTATAACAGAATCGGTCATCTCGAAACCCCGAAACCCGAACTCACTGACATTTTGTATTTAATTACACAAATTCGACCGATAACCTCCATTCGATTGTCCAACTTTTTCACATTTGATCGCGCGGAAAATTCCACAATTATACAAAAAGGTTTTTTCGAATTCGTGTGAATTCCGATATTATTCGGCGAGGGGATGGAACGAGATTACAATCGCTTTAAACTGAATAGCTTTGTAATTTAATTCGAATAATCGTAATCGCCTTGTGTAATCGAATGAAGGTGGAGCACGGGCTCTTTGGAAATGAGTTTTCAATTTGTAATCATTATCTCTACCTTGTGTTTACTGAAATGTTTTGTAAGTACTTGTTTTGCCATCGAAAATTAGAACCAAAACTCAAAGAAATTTGTTTCTTTCGATTTACAAGGACGTTAGGTTCAAGCTTCTTAACATCTAGATAACCTATAACCTCCTCCTAGATAACCTAGATAACTCCTAGATAACCTATTTTAGATACTTAGAATATCTTCGAATATTTCAGAACTAACTCAAAACTGAAATGGCTATAAAATTGCACAAATTTATTTCATCTTAATAAAATTATACCAAAAACAACTTGTAAACAAACAGGCCCGTCTCAGCGATAAAGGTGCCTATCCACTATCCCTTTGGGCCGGGTTTATAATAGAGCCGGGCATTTGTCAGCATACCTTGTCGGGCAACTTCTGAAAAACAGAATTTTACGCAACACATATCATAGTGGACAGGGGTTTGGGGGAGCACGCACTGGTTGGATTCAACGCAGAGTTTTTTCTCAATATATCATCATCATTACCAGACGTTTTCGACTCACTGGAGGGCAATGTCTCCTCGCCTCGATCATGTGCTAAATCAGAGCCAGATATCCATAGTCTTTCTAATATCGTCTACTCATCTCTCTGGTGGACGTCCCCTACTCTTGTAACCAACTCTCGGCCACCACTCGATCAGCACTATAGTATACCTGCCGTCTCTCCGTCTGGCCCAGGCAAATCCCACTTGAACCCCAATATGTGCTTAATTATTTAAAAAAATATATATGTTCTCAACTGTTGCGCATATCTATATAACTTTTTAAGCAGGTTCAATTTTAATTCCTAATGAAAATATCCACATTTATTTTTAACTTTTATGACCATCCTGAAGATCCACTTATTGACATTTATAACCTACCTACTTTTATCAGTCCCAAAAAAATATCATATTTTTTTATAATCTAATCGCTCTCGCACCTCATGATGTCACTCTCTTTTGCGCGGTCTATAAAATTATCTTCGAATCACACAATTAGCTTCAAAACAAAACGCGCTTTAATATCCCCAATGCGTGTTTAGGGTGACCACACGAGGGGTGCCGGGACACGGTCACCGCGCGCGTTCTAAAGAAGTGAATAAATCTGCGCCAAGCGACAAGGTGAATATAAATATAAGAATCCGCGGACAAACTTCCGGATTCATAGGGTTGCTACTAACTTGAATCAGTTTTCTATTACTATAAAATATTTTAATTACTTAAATGTTACATTTTACCCTAAGCTTACGAAATACTCTGTAGATGAAAAAATTGACTTCCACACTTTTTTGAATCTTATACTTGGTATGGACACGTAGGCTAGAAACTTACGTAGTGAAAACCATTGCATGAATTTTTCTGGTTATTCAAAGCTCGTGATCTAAGGTACTTAGTCAAAGTGCCAGTATTATTTTACCTATGCATGCTAAAAACATTATTCTGAATCAAAACCACCTGCCAAAATGTTTGATTAAGTCCTTAAATCGTAAAATCGTAAAATCTATAGTATAATTTATCAATAAAAATAATGAGAATAATAAAGGGATATAGGTATAGTGACACCCCTGTATATCTGCGCGGCAGAGCGGTCACCGTGAAAGGCGAGGTGATCATAAAGCCTCGCGCATGTTCTTACATAATAATATTCTTGAAATATTCCCGCAGGGGCACAAACTAACCCCGCACAATAAATGTGTGGATACGACACTCAATAAAAAGATTTCATTTAGAAATAAAGTTTCTGTAAATATGCGAGTTTTATCTATTTTTAAGTATATTTATCGTGTATTAAGCATACATAATATTAGCATCTTTGAAATCAAAATCTGCCTCTAAATCTCGATGAGACTTAGGTACTCATCATCATCATCATCATCATCAGCCTATAGCAGTCCACTGCTGGACATAGGCCTCCCCTAATGAGCGATATTGCGCCCTGTCTTAAGCTCGATGCATCCAGCTTCTACCAGCAGCCTTTCGCAGATCGTCACTCCACCTGGCCGGAGGGCAAACGTAGTGTAGGACTTAGGTACTGTCGGATGATAATTAACTTATCCGAAAGTTACAGTAAATGTAAAAGTCCTTTAATTATAAACCTAACCCTTCCTTGGCAGTCAGGTAAAAAGCGTCATCATATTCATCATTGATTATGATCAGCTCTCATTACTACATTTACACACGTGACATTAGTAGCAATTTCATTTTAAGTATAGGAATTCTATCTTCCACGCCAAGTAGGGCGTGCGATTTCCTTCACATCGTCCTCCCATCGTTTGCTTTGTCTACCTACTTGGCGTTGACTTACTGAGGAGCGGATGGGGTGAAAGTCTCTCGAGGAGGCCTATTTCACCGAAAACAAGCTGACGTCAACATGAATATCGGAATAGGAATATTTTAATAGAAAAAAAAACTACAATTTAATGCATGATTTAAATAATATATTAAGAGTAATGTACCTATGTAAATTTAAAGGCTATTTGTATTTGTTCTATCTCTAATACTACTCCATAGATTTCCTGTGCCACTAGCAGGGACATCCCTGGCCGGAAATGGTCAGCGCGGAGACAAACTACTCGGGCCGCGACACGCGTCATAACGCGCGTCTCCACTGTGTGCACAGTGTGCGGAGGGCTTTATTTACTAAATTTAAATGCTCATATTTTTTGAATAGATGATGCTATTTTGAAATAAAATCAACGAACCAAAACTATTACTGTTTCATGGTACTGTTGTGTAACAATTTACTTCAGGATTTGTAAATAAGGAATTGTTTCGAAGGAGACTGCACGAAATCAGTGTTGTACAAAATCAGTGTGAGACTGTACACAAAATCAGTGTGAGCCCGCATTGCTCGGTATTTCACTTTTAAACTAGTCCCCAACACCGAAATCCACAAGCAAACTAAGGTCCAGGACGTCAGCGAGCGGATATTTTGGCTCATGTGGAGTTGGGCAGGACACTTAGCAAAACGGAGTCAAGACAGGTGGACCAGACGCTGACCGAGTGCTGGTGCACGCAAATAAATGATCTGATTGTGATTATGATTCTGGCCAAGAGTTGGTTACAGAAAGACCGTGGCTCAGACTAGCGCAGGATCAAAGCAAGTGACTGCACTGAAAATCTTTGCCTAGTAGTGGGTCAAAGTGTGTAATAAGTTTCAACGCCCATCTTCGAAACCAACCAACCTCACCTGCACGTGGTGCACTCTTCTAACTAACAACCGAAGCTCTGGCGGCCGGCTGAATGCGGCATAGCACAGCCTAGCACCGGCACAGCCAAATCCCCTTACTGTCGACGTGCAGCAGCTTCGGCGGTGTATGAAGTTCTGCCCTGCGATCCCCAACCCGCATGCCCACAAGGGGATTATGGGCATATCTCCCTTTATTAGGGGAAACCTAAGTCCAGCAGTGAACTGATATAGGCTGGTGTGTTTGTGTGTGTGTGTGTGTGTGTGTGGGGTCAAAAACGGCTCATAACGATGATGATTTAAACCATTATTATACATTTTTCAGACAGGAATCAAACACGAATCTCTTTCATCTCAACTCACTGCGTCGCAAAAGTCTCCAATTGTAACTGTTCATTAATTAATGGCGTTGTTTACATATTTCCAGTAAACCCATTAGTTTTTCACGTTTAGATATTTCTTTTTTATGTGTATAAATGTTAATCAGTGTCACATAAAAATACCTTCAGGTGATTTGCTTTGACAAAAGAGCTTTAAAAATAAAGGCCGCCTCACACGACGACTATCAAGACACGGTACGTTTGAAGAGCCACACGTTTTTCCAATCGAGCGTGATTTTTAACGATTTAAATAACGTAACGTTTCATAAAATGTCTTAATTTGATTCGATTGGTATGTTGTTTTTAATCATTCAAGCCACACATATTTAGTAACATAATTTTAGTAGGTAAGCCTCCCTTTGTATGTGCCAATATCCACGGTTCAAAGCTCGTCTCATACAGTTTTGGCCCACGATGAATGTAATAACGTCCGCCCAACTTGCTGGCACATAGAAAGGAAGGCCTGATGGTTATGATGAAGTCAATTATTATAATTTTAATACACTTAGGTACCTACTTAGTTATTCATAAAATCAGACGGACAGTTAAAAGTTTCTTTTTTTAATCATTCACTAGTTGACCAGTCAAATTCCAAATTCTAAAGATCATACGAAATTCCCATACAAAATCACCAAATTTAAGCCGTTCATTTGAGTTATTTATTTTATTTTGTCTTAGAGCACCTCTAATTCAAGGAGAACAAAACAAAATAAAAATTATTCAAATTGGTTCTGCCACTTTTGAGCTATTGCGAGACACAAGAATGGCCAGTGATTTTTATATAAAATCAAATCGAGTACTATTTAATTTTTTTCAATTAATTCAGATTACATATATCAATAAAGAAAAATATTCAAGGCGTTATAATTTATAAAATAGCTTAAATAACAATAACTCACACAATTGGGTAGGTACTTACATCTCATTAGATAAAAAATCTTACAAAACATGGACACGAAATATACGTTAGGTAAAAATGTACCATAACATTACATGTCATGTACAGTAATATCCAGAAGAAAAAAGTTTTTACGAAAGACAAAGCTAAGGCAATATCACAGCCAAACTCACCTTATCCTCAAAGGCATCCGTTCACATGTTATCTAAGCCCCCAAATTATACAAACCAGCTAATAAAACACGCTCAATCACTCAACTGAAACCAATACCAGTGGTAGTCACAATGGAAATCAGGTGTCCCCATACGGGGCAAAAAATGCAGCAAAATGAACGCCGTGGGCCTGAGTATCCTCTCCTCTTTTCACTCGGCGCCTGCAGGCACAGTGCTGCTGAAAAGCTGGTTAAATCATTGATAAACTCTTTAAGTCTTTTTTTCTGGCGCGGGTAGTCAATAAACACACATTAACTTTTTTTCCTTCATATTTTTAATTTTAAATAATAATATTTTAAGTATACTTACGAAGTAAATATATGTACCATATGATACATTAATACATAACGCCTGCCACAAAGTGTTATCTCACTTATAAACTAAACACAAGTGCATAAACTTTGAATTCACTGACATAACCTCATTTTGGACACACTACTATGGACAACATTGAATGGCATTCTTCCGTCCATCATATGATTGGAGACCTGAAGCTTCGCATGGAGTACTTTGAGGGTGAACTTAAGAAGAACACCAATCCATCCCCTAATGTCAACACATTAGCTGCAGAATTCAGTAGTTTCAAAGAGTTCACATTGAAAGCTCTGCATGCTCTTCAAAACCAAATTGAAATGAATGCTAAGTCATTGGATCAGCTTGAGATGCGGGGAAGGCGTAAAATCCTGCTGCTACATGGAGTCCCGGAAGAACAGAAAGAAGATGTTGCTGTGTCTGTGGTAAAAGTGGTCACAAGCAGCCTCAAAACACAACTCTCCATCCAAGACATTAGTCGTTGTCACAGAATGGGTCGCTCGTCGTCTAATCGGCCGCGACCAATCCTCTTCAAGCTCAGAGATGTGTCAACTCGGGACAAGGTTTGGTTCGCGAAGACCAATCTCAAGAACTCCGGGTTCACCTTGTCGGAGTTCTTGACCAAGGCCCGCCATGAAGTCTTCATGAAGGCGCGGCAACGATTTGGTGTGACGAAGTGCTGGACCCGGGAGGGTAATGTTTACGTCGTCGGCCCTGATGGTGATAGGCATCGGATCAACTGGTTGGGTGACCTCGACGCGATTGTAGGACCGTCGCAGCCGGAAACGATAACAGCGGGGGTCTCTCCAAAGCCAGCTGTGGCTACCCCAAAGCCTCTAGTAGCTGCCAAGGAGTCTACAGCAATAGTGGCCCCCAAGGTTAAGCGAGCTGCTGCGTCGAAGAAACAATAGTCGTGTATCTCAGTCAGTATTTCTGTTCCCCGGCCGATCCACTTTGTAATGTAAACATATTACTACCTTTGTTTGGAGAAAAAATTCACTCATCCATCACTCAGTCTATCAGTCTGTCACTGACAATAATGTCAATGTCACTTGAATGATTGTTTAGTATTTTACGTTTCGTTCTACGCAAGGGATCGGTCGGATGTATTCAATATGAAGTTTATTTTTTTTTGTTTTTGATATTACATTGCCTTAGCTTTTCTTTTTTTGTATTTTTCATAATGTTTTTGTGTTTAGTTTCACTCTTAATTATTTTGATTTTATAACACAGCTGGCGGGTGGATAAGGTGCTAAGGTAGATACTTACCTAGATACCTACTTAATAAATAGTATTATTTAATTTAATAGTGTAACTGAATAGGCACACCTATTCATTTTTAAAATAATTAACTAGCGTACATACATAAGTATATTATTATTATTACTATTTTATTATATTTATCTATCAATATATATTTATTAGGTAATTACTCTTTTTCACCATGAACAGCGAAAGTGATATTAGTGATGATGAGGTTTTTCAATCTTTCTCTTCTAAAGATTTGAGCAGTAATGATGATAGTTTTTGTAGTATTCCAACACTCTCTGAGACTCTTGAGTCTCATTTTTCCAATGTCCCTAAAAACTTCAATGTGGTTCACATTAATGCCCAGAGTATTCCTGCCCACTTTTCGGATATGTTGGCGTCGTTTAGTCAAAAAAATATACACGCAATATTAATTTCAGAGTCTTGGTTAAAACCCTGTCTTCCCACTACTTCTTATTCACTGCCAGGTTTCATTCTGGTTCGTAATGATCGCACTGAAAGAGTTGGTGGAGGCGTTGCCATATACTTACGTGCCCACATTCCTTTTACTGTAGTTAGCATGTCTCCCCAACCTCCCCTTCCTAGTGAAGGTGAGCACTTGCTTGTACAAGTAACTCTCTCACATACCAAGGTCTTGCTTGGCGTTTATTACTGTCCATCCTCAGATATTAACTTCTTTTCATCTTTTGAGAAACTCTTAGAAGACTTTACTCCCACTGTCAATCACACTATTATAATGGGTGATTTTAACACATGTCTTCTTAAAGGTGACTCTCGTACCAATCGTTTTGATACGCTCGTAAAGTCCAGTAATCTAGCCATTCTGCCTCTAAGTGCAACTCATCATTTCCCAAATAGTACCCCCTCCCTTCTGGACTTGATACTTGTATCATCCATTAACAGTGTTTTCAAACATGGACAATGTCCGGCTGATGCTTTCTCATATCACGATTTAATTTTTCTTTCTTACAAAATTCGTCCCCCAAAATCTAAGCCCAAAATTCTTCTGCAACGTAACTTTGGTGATATTAATTTGGACAGCCTTCGTGAAGATGCAGCCCGCATAGATTGGTCGGAAGTAGCCAATGCGGACCATATTGATGACAAGCTCTTTTTCTTCAACGACATGATTTTGAAGTTGTTTGACAAGCATGCCCCCTTGAGAGCCATTAAAATAAAACAATTGCCCGCTCCTTGGCTTAAACCAGAAATCAAACATGTTATGCACCAGAAAAACTCTGCCAAGTTCAAATATAAGTGTCGCCCAACGGATGATAACTATAAAAAATACATTGAGCGAAGGAACATCTGCAATAAGGTGTGTAGGGATGCACAACGCCGTTACATTCACAAGTCTGTCAGTAATGATGATCCTTCCAAAATCTGGAAGTTTTTAAGAACTTTAGGGGTTGGTAAATCTCGTCTTGATAGTCTTCCGAAAGATTTAGACCTAGATCTTTTGAATCAGCATTTCTCATCATCTTCTGACCTTGACATATCAACAAAGTCTAATACAATTAAACAGCTCTCATTACATACACCTCCCCTTGATTCTGTTCCTTTTAGTTTTAGTCTATTTTCCGATTGTGACGTTAAAAAGAGCGTGACATCCATCTCCTCCAAAGCAGTTGGCAATGACAACATCAGTCGCAATATGTTGGTGCCCATACTTGACGATATCATTCATGTCCTTTCCCATATTCTTAACCACTCTATATCTTGTGGGACTTTTCCTTCTGCTTGGAAGGATGCTCACATTATCCCGCTTCCTAAAAAGTCAAATCCTTCCTCGTTCTCAGAATTTCGGCCTATATCCATACTTCCTTTCCTTTCAAAAGTTCTAGAACGCCTAGTCCACCACCAACTAAGTGCTTACTTATCTAGTAACTGCCACGTGAACCCTCTCCAATCCGGGTTTCGTCGAGGTCATAGCACCACGACGGCTTTGATTAAAATCACCGACGATATTCGTCAGGGTATGGACAGTGGACTTGTGACTGTGCTGTCATTTTTAGACTTTAGTAATGCATTTAATAATGTAGACTACGACGTTCTTCTGGCTGTCCTTCGCTTTTATAACGTATCTCCAACGGCTATAGATTGGTTTCAAAGTTATCTGTATGGTCGCCGGCAGCGGATCCGTTCTGATGAATCCTTTTCATCTTGGTCTGATCTTACTGCCGGTGTCCCTCAGGGCGGCGTTCTTTCACCTCTTCTCTTTGCAATTTTCATTAACTCAATTTCCGACTCGATCTCTTCTTCCTACCACCTTTACGCAGATGACCTTCAAATCTACACGCAAGTTCCCGTTGCTAATATAACTGCAGGCATTAAAACTATCAACAATGACTTTACGAATATTCTAACGTGGAGTAAAGCCTTTGGTCTCAAAGTCAATCCGAACAAGACTCAGGTTATAGTTGTTGGCAGCTCCAGAATGACGTCTAGGATTGACTGGTCTACTCTCCCTCCTGTTGTTTTTGATGGTATCTCTATACCTGTTAGTCACACTGTTAAAAATCTAGGTGTGTGGCTAGACAGAAATCTGTCATGGGAACCTCAACTAGCTGAATTAAGCAGAAAGATGTTTGCCTCTGCTGCATCTTTGAGAAGACTGAGGAACTTCCTTCCTACATCTACCAAAGTTACGTTAGCACAGTCCTTACTTCTTCCGATTCTTGATTATGCTGACGCTTGCTATCCTAATCTTATTGAAAAGCAGCTTGATAAACTCGAACGCCTTCAAAATTTGTCCATCAGATTTATTTTCGGTCTGCGCAAGTATGACCATGTCTCTGAATTTCGAAAGAAGCTGAAGTGGTTGCCCATTCGTGAGCGCAGAAATACTCACATTCTTTCACTTTTGTACAGTATCCTCTTCAACCCTACTTCTCCTTCTTATCTCAAAGAGCGCTTTCAATATCTTTGCCAATCCAATTCACGCACATTACGCTCCTCTGAGACATTTCAACTTCAAACACCTGTGCACACTTCCACTTTCTACTCCCACTCTTTTACTGTTCAAGCTGTTCGTCTTTGGAATTCTCTTCCTGTCAGCATCAGAACTGCTCAATCTCTGCCTATCTTTAAAAAACTTCTCTTCAATTTTTTTTCATCCGCTTCACAAGACGGTTGAAATGAAACTTTCATCTATTTTTAGAGTATATATATATATATATACATTATTTATTTATTTTAATTACTGGTATCTATTAGTTTATTTTAGTTATTGAATTGTATCTATTAGTATGTATTTATTATTAATAGTATATATTTTTCACAAGTAGATATTTATGTTTATGTATAATTATATTACATAACGTATTCATTTTTCCTAGTCCGCAATGGATTATAAAATGTATGTGTTTATTGATATAACACCATCGTCTGCTACAGTCTTTTAAATCAAGTCCATCCAAAGGTTGTCTGGAAGAGATCGCTCTAAGTGATAAGACCGCCCATTGTACTTTCATTATTGTTATTGTTTATAGTTATATTTGTCTATGTTGGTGTGAGTACAATAAAGAGTTTTCTATCTATCTATCTATCTAAGTCTGAAACAAGGCTAGATTAGGAGTACCGACGAGCATGAACGAAGAATGTGATGAGAGTGAATGAAGCAAAAGAGGTATGTCAGGATCGTAGCAAGTGGAGATCCGTGGTCACTGCCTGCCCCTCTGGGAAAAAGGCGTGACGGTATATATCGTACTATTTAAGTCTTCTGGACCTTCGAGCTCCATCTTAGACCGCAACGTTTGCTGTAAGAAAACTCTTTTGGGTTAAGCTCGCCTTTGTACATAGCATTTAATTAAATTTATTCCTTCCTGTATTATGTTTTTGTGTACATTAAAGAATTAAAGAATTAAAAAACGTTACTTAACATCAGGTGAGTACGACGTGGTCAAACGAAGGTCTATGCAATTTAAAAAAAGCCGAATGTTGTGTTGGGATGGATTATCGACGGATAGAAAATGTATTATGTATGATTAGAATAGATCTACTTACGTTTAGTCTTGATTAATATAAGCCTATGTATTGTGCACGAGGTTTTTTGGTAAAAAAAAGTGTTTAATGTAACAACTATTGTACTGAATCAATGTATCTATCTATTTAGCACTTGGAGGTTTTTTCTGTTAAGTGTGTGTTTATTTTCTCATAAAACTAAAGTGAATAAACTCATTCATATTGAAAAAAACGGAATTTTTATTTATCGTTAAATTGGTGGAGGCATTGACGACGATTCAACCCTTTCAGAGGAATGTTTTATTTTTTATTAGCTTTCACTCGCGGCTTCGCTCGCGTAGTAATTTAGTGTTAATTCAGGCCTAGAACTAAATAATTGACAAAAAATCAACTCAATCCGTACAGTATTAACTACTGAAAAAGGACAAACATTTCTTACATATGTACAAACTTTTTACATTTATAATATTAAAAGAATTATTTTAAGTTTTTACCAAAAGAATGGGAATAAAATCGGAAAGAGACGATTTCAACGGAGTTCTATTCTTATTTTTTTGGTTCAGCTTTGGTTTATACTTGGCAATTACTTCCATCAAACATGGACCTACACTAAAAACGTCGCCCGAATCCCTACATATTACAATGAATAATGAGACAAACGAACTAGGATTTTAAAGTGAACTAGCCAACAAAAAGAAGCTGCAACAGCAAGCCGCAATCACACTCTTATTCAAACATTTTCAGTTTTTAATGTGTTTTTTTTAAACAAGGGCGTGTTCGCGGCATAATAACGCGTTTCAAAGGAGATGATTCCGCGCCGCTCTGTGCTTGGAATATGAAGGAAAACATTAATTAAAGAGTTATATTATTTTATTTCATTTTATCCGTTGAAAGTCGAAAGTCGGATGACTTTCAACGGATAAAATGAAATAAAATAATATAACTCTTAGTAGGAGCTAATTAATAACTTACTGTAATATTTGGATTTAGTTGATTTCTTTCTAGTAAACAAGTAGGACTTTAAAAAAAAACCGACTTCAAATAAATCATTTCTTACTTTTTGCGCTAAAAAATTTTTAAAATCGGTTCACAATTGACGGAGATATTGGTGATCATAGGGCGAAAATTACAAGTGAGGATGAGGTTTTTTGAGTTTTCCGGGAAAAGTACCAATCCCTCAGGAATAAAATTTATATGGGACCACCTGTAAAGTGTATTCTTTTAATTGACGG
The DNA here is from genome assembly GCA_951804965.1 of Horisme vitalbata. Taxonomy (NCBI): domain Eukaryota; kingdom Metazoa; phylum Arthropoda; class Insecta; order Lepidoptera; family Geometridae; genus Horisme; species Horisme vitalbata. The sequence continues at coordinate 19,263,318 of OX638099.1, forward strand.
ATTTATCAGTCATTGACGGATTTATCAGTGAACAAACATAAAAAAAAAGGTTCTGACGAATTGAGAACCTCCTCCTTTTTGAAGTCGGTTAATAAGTACGCTGCAGTGTACAGATGTGATTATAATAAGATTAATGCGACGTATATATTTTTTTAAATTTTTTGCTTCTTTTGTCACAATATTAATTTCCAGACAATATTAATTTGACGTCCATTTTCTATACAGGGTGATTCATCTATGACTAGTGGAGAACTTTAGTGTAAAAGTTATCGAGTGGTTTAAAAACCTGTGACAAGTATTTTTATTAGAGTAGTAATTTCTGAAACTTTGACCATGACGAAAATTTTATCGCGCTCTCCCAAAATGCCATTGTTCCAAAACATCACATTTTTCTGTACAATTAACCCCCCATTTACATACCACCCCAAACTTCTTAATTACCTGTTCTATAATTATTTTACCGAAACTGACTCTAGAAAACTCATTAGAACGGCGACAATCTTCATTATTTACCTTGACTTCTAATTAATTCCTTGTCATGGTTTTTGCTTCGACTTTTGAATTATACCTTGAGACGAAGACAGCGCATACCTAATTTATTACGTCAGAGCAGGACGGGTAGATATCTCCAGCACCTGATTAACATCTTTTGGCAATTAGTAAAACACACAAAACTCCACCCCTGGCGTGTTCTGAGCCCCTGGTAGGTGATACTTAAATATTCACTCGTAAATTACTTGAAAACTTACTGCGAAGGTGGCTTGTAGATTTAAATTTAAATGCAGTTGGACTTTGTTGGGCTGAGATAAGGTGCTCTCGCCATGTTTGGTAATTAATGGTGCTGGTTACCAGAGACTCGGATTGGACGGTAATTCAGTTAGGATACCATCCAACGAACTTGGGAAGGTAAACTCAAAGTTTGTGGAACATTTTGAGCTTTTACCTGCTGAACGAAATGAACTGCGTAAGACAAAGTTTCTACGGAAAGAAAATTGATTTAAATGATAATATTTTGTAGTGTTTCTTACAAACAAGCCATACAGCCCGTAAAACCGATAACCATTGAGGAATAAAGGTTCTCGAATCGTTCGTGGATGCGACTAGCATAAGACCGTGGTGGATGGCACAAGCTTTGGGGGCATCTAGTAGTAGAAAAAGTCTGTCAAATAATGACGATGATGAGTACTAGACGGTCACCCATGGAAATTATGACCAGGTGAAGGATTTATTCAAAAAGCATCATAATCATCCAAAATGGTTTACGGTACATACTCTTTAAAAAAGACTCATATTTTAACAACGGCCAAACTAAAATAACCAAAAATATAACTACTTATACTTTACTAACCACAAACTCCGTGCAAAGTAATCAAAAAAATCAATCGACCGTGACGACATCCCCTATCCCGGGCTCCCCCGTGCAATCCCGTGCAATCCCGTTAGCGCAGGTACAATGCGGGATTAGTGCGTCCAGTTATGCAGACGCAGATACGATTAGATGTAATAGGGATTATCATCATTGATCGCATGGTTGCCATTATGCTGTGGCATTTAGGAAACTGTTCCTTACCTTTAAAGAGTATAAAAAAAAAATGCTGGACACTCACACAGCATCAAGCACCCTCAAACTAAGCAGAGCTTGTATTTAAAGAACCACATGACTGATATGCTACTTAGTTTATACTTTTTTTTGTGAATTCATAGGTACATATTATTCATTGAAAAAACAGACCCGAGACAAATATTTGCAGAACACAAAACATTTGTCTCGCGATGGGAATCGAACCCACAACTTACTGCGTCTTCGGCCTTCGCCCTCTGCGCCACACAGAGGTTGTCAAAGTCGTCAAAAAATAATCATCATTTTATAGCCTAAATAATGGAAAACTTTTCGCTTCTCGTTAAAAAAACACCCTTTTTTATACCTATCATCACACTAAAAATACAACAACCTTTTGATAGACTAAGGTCCAGTTTCACCATACTCTGTTAGTTAATTAAATGCCCTGTTAATTGTTTTAACAGATTGTTAAGGTTAACGAGTGTTCCACAATGTGCTAACGATTGATTAGTTTTCCTAATCAGTTGTTAAACTTAACGGCTGCCCCACAGGTCCGTTAAATTGTTAACAGACGATTATTATTACAGCCAAGAATTCAGGATGGACATGGCGTATAATTTTATTTTCGAAAACGAAGATATTTTAGACAATTTAGATGATATGGACAATTTAGTAAAACGTCCTAGAATATACAAAGAACGGCGAATGTTTTTCGAAGAATACGATGTCATTAATTTTTGCACGAGGTTTCGTTTATCGAAAGAATCTGTTTTGGATGTATTACAATTAATTGAAGACATGCTTGAATACCCATCAGATCGATAAGTTCCTAATTTGCTTTACCTATGTAAGTAGGTACTTTGCAAAGGTGACATCATATGCTAACTTATTTTACTATTTTCACCAACATAATTATTTAACATAACCTCTATTTGTTTACATGAATGAATCTATTTCACTTATAAATCAATTGTTTTTGACATTAAGATACTATGCAACTGGTTCGCAGCAAATAACTGTAGGAGAACTATTGTGTAACAAGCAAGTCTACATCTCACAGAATTATACATAAAGTAACCGCAGCAATAGCCTCCCTCAGCCGTGAATTTATCAAGTTCCCTGAGTCAGGGGATGAGTTAAGGAAAGCACAATTAGAATTTTATAATATAGCGCGGTTCCCAAAGGTTTCGGGTGCTCTTGACTGTACACATGTACGTATTAGATCACCTGGTGGAGAAAATGGAGAGTATTTTAGAAATCGAAAAGGCTATATGTTCATTAATGTGCAAGCCATTGGTAGTGCAAACCTAGAGATATTAGATTTGGTAGCAAGATGGCCAGGCAGTAGTCAAGATCAGACTATATGGAATGCCTCATACAGAAATGCCATATTTGAAAGCAACGGGTATGGAGATGCAGTTCTTTTGGCTGATAGTGGATATATGAATCGACCATATATAATGATTCCATTAGAAGACCCAAGGACACCAGAGGAGGTATCCCGCTTGCATGTTAAATGCAGAGAGTCAACGATATTTCAATTTGGTCACATCACATAGCCCGTGACGTATTAAACAACTAGCTGAAATAGTGCACATGTTTGCGTCAAAGAAATAACAAATAATGACATTTTGTATTGGTCGTTTTAGAAAGTGAGTGAATGATAAATGTGTCATTCGGTTAGATGCTAGATTTAGTAACGGTCTGTTAGATTATCACAGTGGGACATGAAATGTTTTAACAGCGTTGTTAATTTTAGACACTAATTAGCTAACCACTGATTAAAAAGAATTTGGTGAAACTGGGCCTAAACCTAGTTTTAAAGAATGTTACAAAACACTGGCTGGAAATAAATTATGTCTAATTTTATTAAATCCTTATTATTTGTATTGACATTGTGATTCCTATATTTTTTGACATCAGTAACCTAGTATATTAGTATATCAATGTTTGACGTAGTTTATTTTATTACCCACGACGGAACGGAGACGCAATACGCGTTTGGGGTGAGAGGTTGTTTGTTTGTGCAAATCAATGTTGCCATTTTCCTCCAAACCTACTTGTCCGATTTTGATGCAGTTTTCAGTTATGGGTTAGGGTTTGATTGGTGCATGTTCTAAGATAGGTGTTACAGTGATAACTCACCAGAGGGTGCTGCAGCTAAACTTTGTTTATGCAAATCAATGTTGCTATTTTTTTTTAAAACTACTAGTCCAATTTTTATGCAGCTTTCAGTTATGGGTTTGGGTTTGATTGGTGCATGATCTTAGCTAGGTGTTACTGGTTACAACTCATCAGGGGGCGCAGCAGTAAACATTTGTTTGTTTGAAACCAAAACCACCATGTCTGTTTTGATGTAGTTTGTGGTTTCGCTAGAACTGTGTGGTACTCGCTAGAAAGCGCTGCAGTAATATATTTAAAAATTTAAAAACCCACGAAAATAAAACAAAATTAAAACAAAATTTAAAAATTTAAAAACCCACGAGGGATAAAAAGGAGGCAATTGAAAAAGGATGAAATAATTTAAAAACACGACTTAAAAAATAAATGTACCTATTAACTTTTTAAAAAAAGCCCAAGAATATTTGTCGGGGGCTGTTATCACTATTTTAAATTTCATCGTAAATAAAAATAATTATCATCATCAACTTCTAAAGGTCCCCGTGGTAGTACTGCAGGGGCACGGCAGAAGGGTGTAAGTATAGCGTCAAAAAATCTCCAATTATTCACGTTACTATAAAACTACAAAACTACATAGTTCATTTAATGGCAGCCCCAGACAGGTTCTTGGGTTTTTTATTAAGTTTATAGGTACATCTATTTTCAAGTCGATGGTTTTTAAATTATTTCATCCTTTTTCAATGGGTATTCCAAAATTTTTTATTTTGCTTTTTTTAAGCTATTTTACATACCCTATAAATTCTATTAAAACTGTAGAATTTTGCATGCCAAATGTTTGGTGCAATTTGTGAAACGATTTCTAATTATTTTAACAATTGTACCTGACCTGTACTATCATCATCATCCACAGCCTGATTTCACCCACCGCCGGGTATACGGCCTCCCCTTGTATGTGCCAATCTCTACGGTTCAAAGCTTGTCTCATCAAATCATCCAGTTTCGGCCCACGATCGATGATTGCATCTATCGTACCTATACGTACGTATCGGCTTCGCTCGTGGCGTACCCGGATAAAATGTAGCCTCGTTTATGTACACACTTGTTTGTTGTTTTGTTGCTGACTCGTTCCGCTTGTGGTCAAAGGGCAGTAGCTGAAAATCAGTGTTTGCTCCTTGAGCAAAATTATCCTCCGAGCTATGACCTTTTTGTCATACTGCAACACACTCATACACCAGAGTGTATGAGTGTGGAACATGGAACAATGTTTTGTTGTACATATTGGTTTTCCAATTTATTTTTTATTATTTTCTTCTAGATATAATGTATTCATATTGTATGTATACAATGTCAAATCACTTACTTGTTAAATCTTGAAAATTGTTATATATGTGTGTGATTGTAGTTGCAAATAAAAGTTATATCTATCTATATGTTAATACAGGTCTCAAACTATTTATATTCTATGTTTCATTCAAATCCGTTCAGCCTTTAAGAAGTAGAATGGAAATAAACATACTACACAAAATTATGAATATCAATGGGATATTTACCATGGTTGTGTGTGTTCCTCCCGTGATCATGGCCCATGCAACTGCGTCCAAATATCGGGAAACAACAGAACTCAAAAATCATGGAAATATCCCGTTGATATTCATAATTATGTTCACAGCCATGATGGTTTCAAAAGTTATATACTTACACAAACTTTCGCATTTATAATATTAGTGTGAAACTTCATAACTTATTGACTCTACGGTAAACTATAGTAGACAATAAGACTACCAGACAGGTAAGTAGCTACATCTTTGATAGGTCCTAACGAAAGGGACCTTTTTTGTACTTTGAATCCCGCACATAATCCAGGTCATAAACTATGTATATTACAAGTTTCCTCCAAATCCATTCAGTAGTTTTTGCGTGAAAGAGTAACAAACTGTCATACTCATAAACTTTAGCATTTATAAAATTAACTAGTAGGAAGCAGGATAGTAAGATTTAACTCATTGGTATTTGACGGACGGGACAGAAGGACCGCGCAAGCGGGTCGGCTTGTGTATTTTAAGCTTAATTTAAATACTAGCAAACAATCAACCCCCTAGGTAACTTAACCCACAGATGTTATAGATCGATAGAACTCAGCCCCTCGCTAGTGCACCGCCCGCGCCCTCGCCCGCGCCCGGGGCGGCGACAACTATTGTTCGCAGTTTTAATTTAACCCACCTTCACTTACCGAGCTGTTTGGACTGGGCTCTGCAAATAGAATGGGCATAGGGTGAGGGCTTGCACACTGGTGCAGTTTTAATACACCACCACAACATAACAACAGCAATAACACTAACCTATATCAGTCCACTGCTAGATATAAGCCTTCTCTAATTTAAAGGGAGATATTCCTATAATCCCCACGCTGGGCATGTGGTTTTTTTTTTTATTAGTTTTATCGACTTGTGAATATTTATTTGAGAAGTTTTTCTTGATATAATATTAGTATTTTTGAGTATCATTAAGTTATTTATATTTTAATTGTAATTTTAGCTCCTAATTTTTATTGGGTTACTAAAATTACAAGATTTTTTTTCAAGAGTATATTTTTTGTTATTATTTCATACAATATTTTACTTTAGTACAATCAGTAAACTATGAAGTACCTATAATTTTAACAGCTACTTGATTATGAATAACTAGCTTCCTGCGGTTTCGTTCGCATGGTACCCAGATAAAAAGTAGCCTATATGTTAGTCCAGGTCACAAACTATGTATATTCCAAGTTTCATCAAAATCCGTTTAGTATTTTTTGCGTGACAGAGTAAAAAACATCCATATATTCGCACAAACATTTACGTTTACGTTACTTTAGAGTTTTTTTTACTAATCATGCTATGTATTTTATAATAACGATTAATTAAAAATATAGTCAAATATAAATCAGTAATATAAAATTTCATTTGGGAAAAGTATGCCAAAATAAAACCCTTGCCTCTCGCTACTAAGCACTGTAAACAGCGCCTATGTGAAATCACCACTATAAGTACGGCCGCGGGCATAACGGTCGTACATTACGATTTTTTATATTTATTTTATTTTTATTTGCTTCGGGATTATAATGCAATAAAGGTGGATAGGTTTATTAAACGGACGCAATAACGGTTCAATTTGCGAGGTATGGGACTATAAATTGTATTGTTTGTCCATTTTCAATGTAAATGGATAACAATGTGATATTTTTAATTAAACATGGAGAATGCAGATGTTCAATCATAAAAATAAATCAAGTTTTATTGAAAGTTATAAAGTAAGTTAGTAACTAGAACAGTATCTTTAAGATTTTTTTATGGAATGTTAAAATATAGGGCATTATTTAAAACAATATGTAAAAAATTAATTCGTCTTATTATCTTCTAACATAATAAAATAGAAAAACAATAAAAAGAACGAAATACTGCAATGATTTTTTTCTGGACCAAAATAATTAACAAAGCTGTTAGTTCTAGAACCCAATGCCCAAACTTGTTAAAACTCGAACCCGAGTTAGCTTCCGCTACTCACCGCTAGAGGCGCCACCGTCGCAAACTAACTGTGAATGAAGTTTACGCCGTTGGCGCGAGGCCCAAGACTCGATGATGCATAAAATACGGGATTTAAATCTTAATTATTACAATTATTATAATTAATTTTAGAGTTCTGTCACTTCTTTGTCTAAACAATATAATCTGTATGTTCTTTAAAAAAAGTTTTAGTTAGGACACCTGAAACTTTAGAATGCATATACAACGCAACTGAGTAATCAAATTGCACTGGAAATTTACAATTTCACTACATTGATTATAATATGAAGGTTTTTAGTATTAAGCTATTGCATAGCTTCTATCGAGGGCCTTGAGCGCGGGGACCAAATCCAGAAATTCCGTAACGAAAAAAAACCTCACGCTCCCCACTCCGACGGGCACGGAGGTGTGGCTTGAAGGCCGTGTATTGTCTAACGTCGTTTCTTTTCGGCAGTCTTCGACACGGTGTTTGTGTGCGTGCAACTAGACGTATTGTACGACTCTACCAAGCTCGTTTATTTAATAAAAGAAAAAAAATTGTTTTCTTATCGGTCACCACGCTCAAAAAGTGTAACTTGAATTAATATCAAAGAAAAAGAAATACTGCATAAATAAAATAAATAAATAATTATAATTGCATAAGTTGATACAAAATGCTATGCAATAGCTTTACCGCGGCAGTCCCCGAGTGCCACACGTCTTTTTATATGAATGTATTTAAAAAAATATGTAGGTAGTATAAAAGTCATGTGGTTCCCATACTACAAGCTCTGCTTAGTTTGATGACATGATGCTGTGTGATATATTATCCAGGAATATTTATTTATTGATATGAGTTATATATATGAGTTATTTATATGAGTAATAAGAATAAATCATGATGTCATTCAATGAAATTTTTACTTTACCTAAACATTTATTTATCTATACACTTCCAGTGGTGTGTTCATCAAGTATCCTAAACTGTATATAATCCAAGTTTCATCTAAATTTGTAGTAGTAGAGTTCTTTGTAGAGAGCTCGTCCAGGTGTGAACTGCCACCATGCCTATTTCTCCCGTGAAGCAGCTGTGCTGTATTTCGGTTTGAAGGGTGTGGGTGCTGTTAAAATGACTGGCACAAGAGGCTTATTATCATCATGCCTCAAGTTGATGGGCAACGATGCAATGCTTGGTGATAGGTATCTAATGGTTACCACTTACCATCAGGTGGGCCATGTGCTTATTCCATCTTCAAGTACCATTAAAAAACATTTAGCCGTTACCGAGTTGAGCTGGGACAAACAAACACACACACATTCACTGACACACATTTTTTCGCATTTATAATATTAGTGTAATATAATCTACTAACTTTCATTTAGACATTACTGGATTAAATCTATTAGTATGTTTACGTACGGGTAAAATTTAACAATTTCATTATAATATTCAAAATCTAATATTACCCTAATAGACACATCTAGTCATATACAGCGACAGACAGCCGGATAATCAATTAATGAGTCGCGCTAATTAGTCGCGAGTCATACCTCGTCGCGCTTCAATATGATTAATGACAGGAATAGGGTACACAAAGATCTCTCTTCTGTACGCAGATCTCGTTTCTGTCTTCTGTAGTAAAGTAGCACACTGAAATCAATAAGCGAGACAGTTCATGAAAAAAACTGATATTTTAAGTAGTTTGGTTGTATTGAAAGGATTAAAGAATCAATAGTTTTCTAACGCAGTAAAAATTTAAAACAAAAGATAAAAATTGTGATTTTATCACGTTGAAAACATTAAAAGACTTACTTATAAAAATCTGTTATGAGATAAACTTTCAATAAAATTTATAAGATTGCTTAAATAAACAATACATGCAATGGTGAAATTGAAGTATATAAGTATGGGGTTATGAGATTACCATTAATTATTTAAATTCCATTTAATTATATTTGTTATTAAGTTTTTTTTCAACGCCTGCAAGTAACTCTGAAATTCTAAAATTAAATAGCCTAGAACTCAGTATAACATCTTGCGTGATGTCATCCGCCGAATGAAGTGAAAACCTCACAAAGGAAACATGTTTACCTCTAATTAATATTCCGTAGCTTTGTAAGGTAACAGGAAAAGGCAGGAGTAGACTTTTCTAATATATATTTTGTTAGCATACAAGTTTGACTTAACATATTTTTGTACTTATTTTGCTTATTATTCGCATTTTGATTTGCAACCATAATATCTAAATATTAAAAAGGGAAAACTGACTGACTGTTTGATATATCCAACGCACAGCTCAAACCACTGCACCTAGATACTTGAAATTTTGCTTATAGATATACCTTCAAGTATATAAGCATCCACATAAGAAGGATTTCTAGAAATATGAAAGTTTGTATGAAAGTCCGTCGGTTTCGAAGTTAGAATCTTAAGAAAATGTATTTAGATTGATGATTGAAAAATAATTTATTCATGTTAGCTTATTATATTATTCCATCCGCGTAATGGTGACAAGGGGGATGAAGTTATGCAAGTCCTTCCGTTATTTTCAAAGTATAAAATTACTATAGAAAAAAAATATTCCACATGGAAGAATTCGCGGGCATAAGCTAGTATTTTATAGAACTTAAAGTTCCTGTTACCCACTACGTAAATTAGATAGAAGTTTATTGATCAAACAAACATAAAACAGTACAGAAAGGAGAGAAAATAGGAAATTAGGTAGGGTAGATAATAAGGTCCCTTTTATAACTAAACTAGGACATAAATCTAATATGATAGGCCTCTCCATATCTTCGGAGTCTGTCAGGGGAATGACATCAACCCATTAGCAGCGCGTAGTCATCGCCTGCCGAGCACACTCGTTGGAACACCCCTTATACTCTACGATTTGAGGTATAAAGACGCTACGAGTTGTAGGTTGTCTACGAATTTATCAGGTGAAGAGGATCTACGACTGTGTGAAACGTAGAGGCTCTACGACTTTACAAAACGTAGTTGTCTACGAGACTACGGGGAGTGAGCGAAGCGTGGGTGGCTGGTTTTAAAATACCAATCTCAGCACTAAACGCTAGCTTGAGACTAAATTTGACTACACTTGAGTTCGTGATCGGAGTTACAATTGGTTTAAAAATACCAGCCTATTAATCTTTATGGTGTAAGGGTCTACAGTTACATGGCTACGATGTGTCTCCTACTGACTGCATGATAGACTAATAAGGTTTTACTCAGAACTAACTTCTAAATTACGTGCTATGATTAGTAGCTATAATTATGTTTTTGTACAATAATCATCAGTCGATAAAGTCTTTCTAGGTCTAATTATGATTCAATCAGATTTTTCCTACGGGTTCGCTCGCCACAATAAAATACATAGGTAGCAGTTTTTTTCGGTACCTCTGACAACATTTATTCGAAATTTTATAATGATAAAAGCGTAACGAACAAACGTATTGTCTTTCGTATTTATAATATTAGTTAGAATCCTACTAGAAATTCGATTCACGGCTTTCATATAGTTTTATAACATTAAATTTTCCTAGATAAGTACTTATTTAAGATGAATAATCCCGATCCGATTCCAAAATCGTATCCCTAAAACCACCCGAAATACATTCCCACGTACATCCAGGTTCGCTTAATCAACCCCAAGTAATGAGGGTAGGTATCTTGAGGGGCGCAGAATCAATTAATGAATATTTTACTAACTGGGGATCTTAATAAACGTTCCTTGTCCGGGATTTTTGGGGATCCCGGGATTTCACGGGATGAGCGTGATTTATCGCATGCCGTGATTGATTCAGCGCGATTGGGTTATAAAACCTTCATTTGAATTTAGTTAGTAAAGTTTTAGAGGACTACCTTGAGTCAGACTACAAAACATTCAGGTAGGAAGATTTGACTGAGAATGTTTTTTTAGTAGCTACTCAAAAGCCTAAACCTAATATTCAGGTAAATACACATAATTAATTTATCATTGTTTTCTTGTAAACTTCAAATTTTAAATATCACCTACAACTATATTAATGTCATTTCAGAATAAAATTAACTAAAAGTTAATATTCATAATGTTAATATTTCGTTATTATTTTTTTCATAAACAACTGAAAAGCACAAATTATGTAGAATGAGTACTACTGATTTAAACTAAAATCACAATATTTTGAATTTATTTAGAAAACTTTGATGTTTGTCAATTTCCACCTCCCATCAGCAGTCACATTACATCCGAGATCAAACAGACGGACGGTCAGCGCGGTAATTATGTCTCCTGGGCAGTCGGCGCAGAGGATCCATAAAAAAGCTTTCAGACAAAATGGTTTATACCTACGTTATATTTTATAACCTTGTCATACTAACATGTTTCGAATATTTAGATAGTGGAGTCGTAAATACAAAAACACTCAGGTGACTTGCTAATTTATATCTTTTACAAACGCCTGTATATTTGAACCGTATCTTCTGTGTCATAGAGCTTAAAATATTTTTCGGGTACTGAGATATATTTAAACAAAATATAGTTTGGTGTATTTTAAAATTACATCGATGATGTATGATTGGAGAGCATCGGCAAAGGTGTCGCGTCATCGGAAGCGAAGGAAACTGTAAATAAACGAACGACGGCGATAAATTGTTTGTTTTAGTTTGTTTAGAAGCTAAATATTTTAAAAATATTTCGGGAACGGTTCGGAGCTCATATTTTTTAATCCGAAAAGCTTTTTAATTGGCGTAGGTTAGTTTAAAATCACACCTACTCTAAAATTACGACGGTCCGTCTGATGGGGAGTGATAAAATGTATTTCTTATCACTACAAGTTTTATGGTCGCTCTTCACGAAACTGTTTTTTTATCTAAACAACTGATTTTACGAAATTAAATAACTATTTGATAGGTACGATTGGTGTCATAATTTATTTACAAACACGGTTTTAACCATAGTATTTTGTATTAAATTAAATCATTCCTATTTTATAGTTCGGTGACAAAATTTATAGTTAAAACGGTACTTTTATAGTTAAATCAATCCAATCCCCATCTTCTGAACCTAAGCTAACCTCACGGGCAGCAGCGTCGGTGGTGCGAGAAGTTGTGCCCTGCGATCCCCAACTCACATGCCCAGCGTGGGTATTATTGGAATATCCCCATTTATTAGGGGAGGCCTGTCTAGCAGTGGATTGATATAGGCTGTTGTGGTGTTGTGGTGTGAAAAGTTAAAAGTATCTGCTAACCTTTTAACATTTATTCTGCGGACTTATACAACATCTTTGTCAGCTTAGGAATTTTCATTTTAATTTAAATCCAGATGATTTATACAGCCTCAAGATGTAACTTTTACCTGACTGGGATATCCTTAGGACATGGTTAGATGGAATAGGTTTGCCAAGCACCTATTCCATCATCAGCCTAGTTCACCTCACCCACAGGAAATACGTAGTCAATACGGGTGGACATGACTAAGCCGCGGGATTTCTTACAATTTCCCTTCATCGTCGTATCTTTATAATCATCATCATCATCATCACTCCCAGCTTTTCAAAACCCACTGCTGGACATAAGCCTGCTCCTTCAAACGCCATTGCATACGGTTTTACGCTTTTTGCATCCAGGTCTTTTCCCGTACAGTATCGATGTCCTCCACCTTACTATTGGTCTGCTATATAGAAACTCTTAAAGAAACTCTCATGATAAATTCATAAGAGTATTACCATGAATTCATAACCACTTTATCAATCACAAATTTAAAATACAATAGCTCACTTATTGGCAATTTTATTTAGTTTATAACGTCTCTAACAATGCTGGTTGTAGGTACTTAGTTACCTTCTACTCTGTTTCGTCTGCGGTGTCGTATAACTCACTGTAATCTCGGTTTAATTCTTACTAGAACGATCTCGCTTCTTAAATATAATGCTTAAAAATTAATCTTAGCTATCTGTCTACTAGCTGCTCCCGCAATCTAAAATTTAGGTATACATTTGGAAATGTATTGTTATTTATAATATTATTAGGATGTAGGATAAGAGTAATTGGTGCAAACCGTTCTAGTTATAAAGCATATAAATAATTAAATAAAAATAAATGGGTGTTAAAACTAATAAATTAAAAAAATCTAATAATCATAAAACACTTTAGGTAATATAAAAATGAAATGCGTAATATGACTAAGTGGCCAAAGAAACAGAGGCTTTTTTTACTGATTTAATAAAAAAAGGGGAGGTTAATTTCACCGGCACCCTTGAAACCGAAACACAACATAGATGCTTCATGGCAGAAATAGGCATGGTGGCTCCGTACGAGCCCTTCACATAGAGCTCCACTACTAATGTTGATAATGAAGTGCTTTTAAAATGCGCGTGTGGTCTCAAAGCCGCAGCAGGAGGTGGTCACCTAGGGAGCAGCCCCCGCTGCGACGGGTGACCGCTAACGGTACCTTTCACTGAACAAGTCGCCTTCTCTGTTATTGAACGGATATTCTTAAGTGCAGTACTTTGTATTGCCATTGAAAATTAGAAAGTAAGTTTCGATATAGGGTTTTAGTTATAATGGTTTTAGAATTACAATTAAGTGATCCTTGAGGCGTGGTGGTTGCAGGTTGAGGAGGACATTGACTGAATGGTGGTCGAGTGCAGGGTTGGCAAAAAAAGCGTCGGAAGACAGTAGCTAAATGGGTCGACGACATAGTACGCGTCGCTGGGCGATTGTTGATGCGACTAGCACAAGGCCGTGGTGGATGGCGCAAACTTCGGTAGGCCTATATCCAGCAGTGGATAAAGTCGGGCCTTGGATGATGATGATGATTATGCTTGACACTAAAAAAACTAAATCATTAGGAGTTACGCTAGGAAGAATCTAATGTGTAATATATTGACAGCCTTTGTAGAGCAGTGAGCGAAAGCCCGCCTGAGACGCGCTCAAAAGGATGCGTGTTCGATTCCCCGCCTAAGACGTACAAGGTTGCAAGTTCGATTCACGTTGCGAGACAAGTTCCGTATGATCTCCAAATATTTGTCTGAGGTCTTCATATAATATGTACTATCTTCCGCGATGGGAGTGATACCGAGATAAAAAGTAGCCTATGTGTTAATCCAGATCTTAACCTATGTATATTCTAAGTTTCATCCAAATCCGTTTCGCCGTTACGGAATGAAGCGACCACAAACACACTCACATACTCACAAAGTTTCGCATTTATAATATAAGTATGAATTTAAAAAAAATACACCAAGCTCTGCTTTATTTGGAGCTCTAATACTGTTAAAATGTGAAAAGGTCCGGCATTATTTTTATGTAATAAAATATTGATAGAAAGTACAAAAATCATGTTGTTGAGCTAATTATAAATAAGGTGTTTTTCAGCACTTGTTTTAATACCCTAGCGAAGCCGGGGCGTGTTGCTAGTTATATTATATACGACCGGCGGGACGCACTAAAACAAATTCGTGGTAAATACCGAAACATCAACAAAGGACAGGATGTCTACCTGTAAAACATTTTAGCACCGCCCATAAATCTTTCGTAATAAGCGTTATCAATCGTAGATCGTAGATTTAAAACTGGAAGCGTTGGCTAAGAGAATGTATACAGGGTGTAAAAAGACTACTACCGAAAACTGACTAGATTGCAAGAGACTATATAATTCTTTGTTCATAACAGTATATAGATTTGCGTTACCTACCTTATATTTATCTGATTTTTATAGTTGTTCTGTACCAAGTGTTCTAAATTCTATCTTAAGTTTGGTAATCTGATTTATATTTCGGTCTCCCGCGACACAGGCTAGACCTAGTGCGGGCTCCACTGGTAATCACTGTATTATGTATTTTTGATTTTTCTGGTACTAAAAATATTTGTATTTGTATTGTATAATAGCAACCTCCTGAACATATATATTGAAAAAAAAAAGCTAAAACAAATTGGACTTATCTAAATCATTTTAATTTTTTTTATTTATATAAAAGCAGTAGGTACAACATAATCACATCATATCTACCAATTTTATTTTAATACGCAAAATAGAAATAAACTGAAATAAAAACCAGCAAGGTGTGCATGCAGTTAGCAGTCGCCCATACAGTTTTTAAATCTTCAAACATTGTTTTCTTCGATTATATTTTTTTTTTCAGACAACAGATTTTTTATTTGGCTGGGTTTTGGTGTGCTGTATCACCAACATTCGTTTTCGGTAGACGTCTTTTTACACCTGATATAATGTGCTGTACGTACGAGTCGTGGGCGAAACGCAAACATTGTATGAAAGGTGCATTTTGTAAGGTGAAATAAAACGTGCGTTGTAAACATTGACGTCCGATTGTGTGGGTCGGTCTACAGTGGGCGCGCTTTCCTTAGAGTTATTTTGGAATTATTGCGTGTAATTTTAACAGGCTGAAAAATTAGAGAACTATTTGTGTGATGTGTATTCTATGATTATGGTTAGAATTTGATGAACGCGAAAGTTTGTGTAAATATTTGATCCCATTCATCTCCGTAACGGCTGAACGGATTTTGAAAAAAAAATACGAATTGTGATATTGAAGTTATTCATAATTTATATATATATATATATAAAAATGAATTATTATATTATATTTATTATTATTTAAATTATGAATAATTTTATATAGTTATTTTTTATATATATTGTTTTTTATATATATATAGGATAAAATTCTTAGACTTACGCCAAGATTTCGAATTAAAAATCTGTTGTGTCTGGAATCCAAATCTAGATAAACTGATGTTGATTTCAAAATATTGTAAATAAAGTTAGAATAAATATTTTATCATTGCTAATCAAACATGTATTTTATATAGTTATTTTACACATCCTAGATAAGTGACCACTGTAGCAACGTGTTTGCGCATCCGGTTGAAAAACGCGTCCGAAACGCGACGTAACAGATGTTTACCTCTCGCGTCCGCCGCGAACTGGTTGCCAAAGGTGTTGCAAGTTATACACATTACACAATACGTACCTACATTAACTGGCAACACACAAAACACCTAGAACATCACCGTTATCATCAGCCTATAGCAGTCCACTGTTAGAAGAGCGCCATTGCTCCCTGTCCTTAGCTCCAAGCTCCAGCTCTGTTCTACTAGCAGCCTTTCGCAAATCGTCACTCCACTTGACCGCAGGACGTCTTACACTGCGTTTGCTGAGACGCGGTCTCCACTCAAGAACTCGATTACCAAAACGGTTATCGGTTCTTCAGCAGTTATTGCCAGTAAACTACCATTCGTAAACAAAATAAAGAATGATCATATCCTAGCTGACATACTAACAGAAAACGTCATAAATTAAAACATTTAAAGTCAAAGTCAAAGTCAGTCATTCCAAAAAGGTAGATAATTAATTTTAGAATAAGATTACTAGTTAAAGCATATTCTATATATTCGTTTCGATTTAGAACTTGAGCATAGATTTAGAACCGACTTTTAAAAAGTAGGAGGGTTTCTGTTTGGGGCTTTTTTTTTACAGTTTAAAATATTTTTTATAATAAACAGCATAAAAAATCTACCGTTTTGATTAGGTTTTATAAATTAGTATTAATCGTAATACTAATTGGTATCATAATTTATTTTGTTATAGAGTAAACGAGTGTTTCATTGGGAAGGCGCCCAAATGCCCATAACAAAGCATGTTTATGTATATTTTTTTAATCTCAGATAAAAATAAGCTTTCGTCAATATAACTAAGCTTTATTATCGACTCAATTGGGTAACTAATGGTGTTTAGGATTAAAGCTGACTTATTACAAAACATTCCATTTTACGACCATCGAATAAACAAACTAAATCAGCCAATTAATAAGAGTAATCTAAGAACGTTATCGCATACCGCGTGCAAAAAGCGCGTAACTCGCAAATCACTAAATCCTAGGCATAGAATATTATTTAGTTTCCAGTGACGCAAAAGTGTCACTTCAAAAAATAAGATTGTCTAACTGTGATTGAGAATTGTAAAACTTTTTTTTTTTTTTTTTTTTTTTTTTATGCCAAAGCTGACAGACGAACAGACGGGCCACCTGATGGAAAGTGGTCACCGTCGCCCATGGACACCTGCATCACCAGAGGCGATACTGATGCGCTGCCGGCCCTTAAGGAAATGAAATACCCGCCTTTTGAAGGACCCCATGTCGTAGCTCTGAGGGAAAACCGCAGGAGGGAGTTCGTTCCACAACTTGCACGTACGTGGCAGGAAAGATCGTGCAAAGCGAACGGTTTTAGAAAACCAACCATCCAGGTGGTGCGGATGAAATTTGGTTTTGCGGCGTGTGGTGCGATGGTGAAAAGCGGCTGCCGGCACCAGATCAAACAATTCCTCAGAACACTCCCCAAAATATAGACGATAGAATACACAGATCTGTATACGGTCAAGAGGAAGGAGTACTGTACTTACTGTAATTACAATATCAAATTTTGTCTAATTCTTTAAAATTGGTTATATTGTGTGCTAAATATTTACAATTAAAAAGTGTCATAAAATAACGATGCTATTTTGTGATATTTACTTACCAGTAAAACAATAAGTAGAAACATAATAAATAAAGGTTTTAATAAGACTCAGAATGAACTTAGATAATCAGGCATAACAATTAAAAACAGTTATGTACATTAAACTTATTATCATAAGTATAGGCAATAAGTTATAGTAAAAGACAAAGGCATACTAAGACAATACTCTTAAATAGCTCACATCCAAGCCATCTTATGTCAAGACAACAGAGTTCAGTATACAATAACAACCAATAGAGAGTGCCACAGGCGGCAACACGCAAATCTCAAAATCCCAGGTTACGTTATTAGGAGTCTATTTCTAGAGTCGAACTAATCTTACGAATGGCACGTTTTTTTATGAATGTTGGTTTTGGATCGGACAATGGGAATTTAAGCTAGTTTACCTAAATGTTTGTTGTGGTAAGTGGGTTCCGCTTATTTGAAGTAAACCAAGCCAAATGAGATAATAAATGTAGTTTTACAGCAATCGTTTTTTTCTGTTTATTTAGGGCATCAATTTTATTAAGTTCATCTTAATTTTAGATAAAAAAATGACGTAGTTAGATACCTATTTACATCACAGTTGTGTGACCATGATCTTATACACAGTGCCAAATATAACTAACGATTAAAATTGCTTCTATTGCCTTGACAACCCGAGTACATTAAACCAGGTACACATTAGTTTATTTTTAAAGCGAATGTTCACATTATCGCGTATTTCCCAATAATTAAGGCCAGCTACATCCGCCACTAATGTACAGAATGTAGTTTTCCAGGTCAGTCTACGAGCAGTACCCTAAAGCTGTGTTTGTGATAAATGTCGGTTTAAGTGCTTTATTTTAGGCGTTGACGAGTGTTATGTCTGGCCGGTAGACGGCGCCTCTTGATGCAAAGGTGCGGAAATTTCACTTACGCGCTTTTGCACTTATGCAATCAAATTGCTTATACGATAAATTTTTTGAAATATTCTTATTTGGTTTTATTTTCTGGGTAATTTATTTTAGTTTTTGAGAAATCATCATGTCAAAGCTACCTATCTACGTCACAGTTTTGTGATCATGATCTAACACTCATGATGATTGAGACAAGCCAAAGTTCAAATATTTCTTGTTCGATCGAGAGATCAACTCTGGTGTTGTAGGCCAACGCAAGCTTCTGTTATGGCTTATCTACTGAAAAATCCAGGACCAACGTCTTTACGTGCTTTTTGATTTGAAGCACAGAAGCGCTTAGATCTCATGCCACCATGGGCCTGATTCTGACGATTCGATATATTTGATTCTATTAGATATACACCCGAGAGCAATGAATCCGGGTCACTCAAAGAATCCAAAAAATCTCGGAAAGTAAGAATGCTAGGTTAATGCAATAAATTGTATTTAATAGACAATTTAATACTCCTTAAATGAAAGTTAAAAAAATATGAGTCACCATACATTTTATTTACACAAAATTACATAAAGAAAAAAAACTGCTGATCTCTCCTTAAAACAAAAATAGGAAACATGAAATTTTTGAACTTTATGACGATTTTCTTGAATTTCAATACTTCGTATTACCTCCTCGTGCTTCCATTACTGCGTTTACGCGGTTTGGCATGCTGTACACCAAGTTCCTTATACGATTTTGGGGAATATTCTCCCATTCCTCTGTGAGAGCAATTTTGAGCTCAGGAAGCGTGATTGGGGGAGGGTTCCGTTGTTTTACGCATCTCCCTAGCTCGTCCCAAGCATGCTCGATCGGGTTGATATCCGGGCTGCGCGCTGGCCACTCCATACAAGTAATGTTCATCTCTTGAAGGTAGTCATTCACAATCGTACCTGTATGAGGTCGGGCATTGTCATGCATAAATATAGCATCCTCACCCAAATTGACCATAAATGGACCAACGTGTTCGTTGAGGATTTCTTCCACATATCTTACGCTAGTTAAAGAGCCGTTTTCTATGATCACCAGCTCTGTGCGACTTTCAGAGGAAATTCCGGCCCACACAAGTACAGACCCACCACCGTATTTGTCTATTAAATACAATTTATTGCATTAACCTAGCATTCTTACTTTCCGAGATTTTTTGGATTCTTTGAGTGACCCGGATTCATTGCTCTCGAGTGTATAACGAGAGAACTGTCAATTTTCATACAATTTTGACAGTTTCCGCGATATAAAATATATCTAATAGAATCAAATATTTCGAATCGTCAGAATCAGGCCCCAGGGAAAATAAGATAGGCTAAGAACGCCGAAGTATTTCAATCACGAGCAATAAAAACAAACTGCTATACCTTAATTTAAGAACTTTCCTTTGTAATTACCATACTTTTATGCAAATAAATGTAATTAGATTTTTACCAGTCTATTTAGTCCACAGCTGAACAAAGGCAGCCTTTCGCAAATCGTCACTCCACCTGGCTGGAGGGCGTCCTACACTAAGTTTGCCGATCCGCAGTCTCCACTCTACAACTCGTTTACCCCAACGGTTATCGGTTCTTCGACAGATATGACCACCCCACTGCCTACCTGCCACTTCAGCTTGCTAATTTTCTGATCTATGTAGACAAATTTAGTTCTATGTCAGACAGATCCAGAGCATGTTGCTCCACAATCGTGTCAACATAACACACCAGTGTGAAAGCACCATCATCAATTGCCCGTCATATGGTGTTGACGGATGTCCATGTGCTCTTTGAAGACAATCGCACTGTCATTACAGTTCACTAGCAAGTGCTTTATGATTATTCAGTCACTTGTACAAGTAGCTTTAACGTAATACAGTGAAGTGAAGAAGAGATGAAATTGATTTTATATTAGTCTGCTAACTTCCTACAAAAGTAAAGGTAAAGGTAGAAGAAAAGCGTGGAATTGGAAGAATTGGAAGATATTAAGCTACATGACTCTTTAATCTGTAAAGAAAAGGTCGCCGTCATATCGCATAAGGAAGTGAAAGAGACTGCAATGGAGAGAGCTAAATGGAGACTACACCAACAAGAGCTAGGCTCTTTAATTATAATAATAATAAACTTCATACAATAACTGTACTGACATACCTTAAATGCTCAAGAAACTGGTAATTGGTGTTTCTTAGCAGACAAAATACTGAATGTTAAATACCTAGTTGTCCTACCGTTGCTGCGGGCAGGAGCTCGCAGCAACGCTGGCGTGGTCCCAGATAAAATAAATCCAAATAATTATTTACTAGCCCTGACAGGGTCAATAAATAAATAAATAATGCTGGACTATACACATATACATATTATTAATACCATTGTACTTACAACCTAGTCAAGCTAAGTGAGACCTAAGCTATCCACAGTAATGTAGGTCATTAAACATGAATAAATAAATATAAATAAAATGTAGCCTAAATATATTCCAAGTTTCATTCAAATCTATTCAGCCGTTAAGATAAAATAACGGAGACGGAACCATTACGGAGTTGAGTGTGAACTAAGATACACACGCACAAAAATTTGTAATATTAGTATGATTAATGTGAAGTGTGATTGGTGTTCTTAAAAAAAATCTTCTTGTTTAGACAGCACTCCGTCCAGTTATTACTTTGATGGGTTTAGCCATTTAGTGTGCATTTAGATCTGAGCGCATTCTTACTTCAGAAAGCATGCCAATCTCGGCTTATTCAGTCGTTGTCGGAGGCCATTGGGTGGCCTAAAACTTTGACACTAGAGTTGGCCACTAGCTCACACCACTTCACGTGGTTACGACTTGGATGGGTAGCCGTGCAGTGTTAATTTAGATCTGAGCGCTTACGTGCTATGGAACGCACAATAAAACGTTGGTTCGTGGTTTTTCCATCGTTATCGGAGGCCTAAAAATTTTGACAATAGTGTTGGCCACTAGCTCAAACGAGCAAAAACTTTTTATAAAAATCAAAGAAAGCAAGATAAACGAGTTTTAAATACAGAATGAATGTCCCAAATAACAATACACAAGCACCTGACAGTATCATAAAACGCATCTAATTTGAACCGTAAACCTCATAATCACACAATTTCGTGTATATTTATTTACACAGACGCAATTAAAGCCGCCTATTCACGGCTGTTTACACGTCGGGACTAATCTTAAGCCGTTTATACACGTTTACGCGATAAACCAGGTGTTCAAAAGGTGTAACGGTATTTTAGGTGCAGTAACTAGCGTTATAAATATTATTTTAGAACCCCTGTCAGTTGGAATGGCTAGTGCACATTTCATTGTGTAATAGATTTATTGCGCTGCGAGATGGAAATATTTGGAGTACCTGTACTGTGCGTAATTTATTGTGACTGTTATTTTCTGCTCGATTTAGCTAGGCGATAGTCGCGGTAAATATTTTGAGAAATTATTATGATTTGGCAATACCTGAATGCTTATTTATTTAACGTGGTTGTTAAACTTAAACGATATAGGTTAATAGGCATATTATCTTTCAAGTTATGAATAATTATAGAATAAATAGTATTGATATATACTGTTACTATCTCAATAATAAATAGTCTCGGAACTCGACTTTAGGAATACGGTCTATAGGTAAGCTTGGGTTTTTAATATAAGATGGGCCAGCTCTTGACCCCGAGGCTTGCATAGGCAAGGATGAGGTCCACGATGGGGAGAGCTTTCCCAGAAGATGCCTATTAGCTCTCTTTTTGAAGCCATTAGGGTGGAAGAAAAGTGAAGGCGAAATAAGCTCATGTAGCTCCTGCGCACACTCTCTGAAGTACAATCTATAAAAGACCGACAAACACGCAACCTGGCGACAATGGCTCAAGCTCTCGAGCCTTTTTTAGCAAGATACTCTTGACCAATGAGCCTGCGTTCGACTGAGTCTAGTGCGGCAAGTTGATACTTGGCTGAACCATCCCAAAGGTGGCTACAATACTCCATATAGGATCGGA
Organism: Horisme vitalbata; assembly: GCA_951804965.1. Classification (NCBI taxonomy): domain Eukaryota; kingdom Metazoa; phylum Arthropoda; class Insecta; order Lepidoptera; family Geometridae; genus Horisme; species Horisme vitalbata. The sequence goes on from OX638099.1 coordinate 19,285,917, forward strand.
CTGGAGCTTTATTCAGTGTCAGAAGCCATCCAGGTGTGAAGTATCGCTTAACCCTATTTAGGATGCCCTGTTTCTTGGCCGCAGTTTGTGCTTTAGACTCAATTGTGGTACCAAAGTTGAGATTAGCCTTCAACTCCATGCCAAGAAGTTCGAGGCTGTCGGTTACTTTTATTGCTGTACCACGAAAAGTGGGCAAGGTCAAATTTTCACCGAAAAAAGACATGCCTTTGTTTTAGCGGTGTTAAAATCGACTCTATTGTCTTCACCCCATTGGGAGACAAGATTAAGAGTCTGATTTCTCCGCTCAACCGTGGCCTCTCTCAGAGAACACACTTTCCGATTCTTGGATCGAGCTGTAGATATATATCTCTCTGTTACGGTACTGTCATCTGCATACCCAACAATGCCCAGCTGAAGCAAGTCATTAATTTGTGGCAGGAAAAGAGTCGCAGAGAGAACAGACCCTTGAGGAACACCGGCGTTGATGGCAATGTAGTCCGAGGAGCATCCATCAATGACACTCTGATAGACCATTCACTCAAGAAGTCAGATATTCAGGCACAGAAATTAGGAGGTAAATTGTACGCTGGAAGTGTGTTAATATATGTTCAGTTTTATGGTATGGGAATATCCACTCAGCATAGTGGGCATTAAAATCCCCAAGAAATGAAAGTTCCGCTGTTGGATACCATTGCTGCGCCAAGTCTGCTGCTTCAGTGAGATGAGTGAATATTCTGTCTCCTGTTCACCGCTATGCGAGCGATAGACACAAGCGTAGAGAGTTTTTGCTACGCCGGTGTCAGTTAGCAGCCAAATGCACCGAAATGAGCACCATTGCGCCCTGTCATTTTACACTATGTTTGCCGAGCCGCGGTCTCCACTCAAGAACTCAGCATCAGATATGGCTAGCCCACTTCAGCTAGCTAATTCTCTGAGCTATGTTGAAAATTAATGTTATGCTATGTTTAAAATTTAGTTCTTTATCATATAGTCTCGTTACAGAGAAACTCGTCCGAGAGAGTGTCCACGCTTCAGCTCCGTAAAGTAAGTTCATCCTAATCCCAAACAAAGAACTGTAAGTTTTATTTAGATCACGTTAATTTTAGCTCTGTATGTGGGTAACGTATCGTACTGCTACCTGAGGGATTCTATTTCCAGAGGTTATAATTAAACTCAAATTTAAACTATTATTTTTGTTGCTTACATATGGACTTAATTTAATCAAATCAAAATACGTTTCAATAAGAACACAAAGTTCACTTTTTTTAAATTTACACTAATTCATTACGCGATCAAACAGAGAAAAATTGAAAAGAAACTCTACTTGGCTTATATTTTTTTAGTCTTTTTTTACCATCTTTATTTTTAACTGCAACATCGGTTTTGAGGGAGTTGGAGACATTTTCATCCCAAGGTCATTATTTCATGCGAAATCCTAAACAGCTATAAATAGAATAAAAAGTAAGCAGGCATCTATCAGTGAAAGTCGCTGTTAAGTTCAGTACCATATTATTTTTATAGAACTGCTAAGTGAACCGTGAATCGTGAAACACAATGTCATCAGCAATAACAACAACACCAACCTATTCAGTCCACTGCTGGTCTCTGATATATAAAGGGGATATGCCCATAATCCCCACGCTCGGCATGCAGTTTGGGGACCGCAGGGCATAGTTTTGCGTGAGAAGCTTCTCGCATCGCCGACTCTTGATAGCCAGGGAATTTAGCTGTGCCGGTGTTGGACTGCGATAATCTGCAATCAGCCGGCCACCAGAGCCCCGTTTGTTATACAGCAAGGTGCTCCACATGCAGGTGCGGTTGGCTTGGGTCTTAAAGATGGAGATTTGAACTCTTTACACTCCCCCTGTAACATTTTATGTAATTCGATTTTTTTTCGAAGACGCTTTAGCAATACTAATTATTCTATTCAGTTTTTTTTGGGACATGCCTTTACATGTTTATTTTTTGTAAAAGATAAAAATCCTACTTATGTATTCTGACTTACTCAGGTATTTGTTATAACAACAAATGAAAAACGGTTGGTAATAAAAAAACTAGTACTACTTGCTTTAAAATAACTCCAAAATCCATTTTAAAAAGAAACCTGAAAGTATCCAATCGCGCAATAATAGCCAATCTCAAGTTGTCGGTGGCACGGCGACATCTAAACGAGATCTTGTCTGTCCGTCTGTCAGTCGATGTCTGCAGGTGGAATGAGATTTCTACTTCTCGGAATATTGTCTATTACTGTTGTATTTGTAACTGCGATGAAGATGCAGCTAGATTTAATTCAATTCTTTCATGATATGAAATCCTCAAAGAGGCAAACTCAATGGGGATTATTGGAATGACCCTTCTTTACGACAAATATATTTTCCATAGCATCGGGTTTTTCATCTTCCTAAAATACCTTTTCTACTTATTTAATCCGTTTTCATCAATAACAATAATATTGTTATTATAATATTATAAGCAAGGGAATAAAGTTTCCTAAAAATGATTTATTATTAAAATTTTGACCTAATCTTAGTCTGGCCGCGAGCCCCAGGGGTTAATCTATAAAATATTTAAGCTGTGTATTCAAAACTATCAAAAAATCTGTACTCGAGACACGATTCAGTTGAACTTCGTTTGAAGACAGCTGGGAAATCAAACAGCGTAAAAATAATTAGCAAGCCACTCTCCAATCATTTCCGCTTTAGAAATCAAAACACCTACATGCTTTTAACTCGACATAATTACAAAAAAATCTACACGTGTTTCAACTCGAGCGATACTCTGATAACTTTGCATTCTATTGCTGGGTTTATGACGCAGAGACGTGGGATGTTGGAATAAAAACTGAAATGTAAAATTGTTTGTGAAAAATGCTAATGTTTTTACTTTATTATCTTCCCACGTACGTGCTCTTTTGAATCGTTACTTTGTTTGACAGTCCGCGAAATTGGGTGAATAGTAATTAATTGGACGTCGCGGTTCAAAGTCTTGGATTATTTTCATAAAAAAACTCTGAGATTTGTTGTTTTTTTGTGAATTGCGCAAGCTGGAAGTTACTTTTGACTTCACAAATTGATTACAAGTTTTTAAATTTTATTATATATGACAACACAAAATTGAACCTGACATAAAAGTCAAGTTTTTGTCAAATTATTTAAATTTAACCCCATTTTTTTATTTTACCTTTACCTTCCTGATTTGTGAATATGATTATGAAACATATCCCTATCTAATAAGAAAATTATTTTAAAAAAAATGTACCATCTCTGTTCATAATCCCAAAACAAACACTTTCAATCACTACTTTCATCGCCCGATCTCACCTACTTTCATCTTTTTATTTCCTCTTCATCTCATTATTTCAATATTAAAAATCAACAAAGCTCTTAATGGTTATTAGTTGAGTCGGTTTCCGTGGAAGCCCTCGGCTCCATTCATATCGCCCACGAGTATTTCTATATCCCTAATCTTTTGGCAGAGGTTCAAATGGTTATCACACCTATTTTTTATAATGCACGATTTTAAATCTTCGATAGAGTTAGGTATGTTTAAAAATATGTCGATTAGGTGGTCACTGTTATGTGTTTATATTGTGTTTTCTAAACATAAATTAAAAAAAACTAATTATTTTGTATTGGAATTTTTCCTTTTGGATTTTTCCAAAGTAAATATTCATTCTTCCATACTGCTTAAAGTTATAAAATCAATTCTCGTGTACTCATTTTCTGTAATAATTGTATTTATCAGGTTTCCAAGTAATCTGTAGAGTTTTTTTAAATAAGGTACAACTTGTGTCCATATTATATATCCATATATAGTAAAAGTAAATTTTGAAGCTCGTATTTCAAGAATGTAGAATACCTGTATGATATTTAACTATGATAAAAAGTTCATGTTTTATTTTAAAAATCGTATCGCAAGGCATAAACAATCCGATTTCTTTCCAAGGTTTTTTTCATAGGTTATTGTGTTTTTATTGTTCAATATGAACGTTCTACTTCTATGTTTACGGGTTAAAAGAATCCTGGTGAATCCGCTAGTCCGACAGTTATTTGATTAATTTACGAGCTCGCAAATTATTTAGTCAGACGAGGTGATTTTGTATCATATTTTTTAGTTTGTTAATGATATCTTTCGTCGATGTTTAGTTTTATTGGTGTGGAAGCGGTTGTAGCCTTGATGCTGTCGTCGGGTACACGGACGAAGAAATTTAGAGTTTTCTCATGATTAGGTGCTGATTGTTTTTTGTCTGGTTTACCCAGATTTTTTGTTACATCTGTCATTAAAATTAAGTGAGAACTGTGTTAAAATTAATTTATTTTTTACGTTTGGGTATTTGTTATTTTTTTCTCAAGTGACAGACAACCAGGATCTTTCGATGTTTTTTATAAATACACACATACATACATAAAGTCATGCCTATTTCCCAGAGGGGTAGGCAGTAACCACGGATCTCCACTTGCTACGATCCTGGCATACCTCTTTTGCTTCTTTCACTCTCATCTCATTCTTCATACATGCTCGCCGGTTGAGGGTACTCCTGACGTGACCTTTTTTCAATACGTCTCCGATTTGATCGTAGAACGTACATCGAGGTAACCTTCCAACTGCCCCATTCACACTCACCGCAAACACCTTTTTCGTCAATATCCTATCAGTGTTAAATTAGCACGAACAAACAAGATGTTTTTATTGCTCAAAAAAAAGTGTTTTATATCAATATTTAAATTAAATAATACCGATAGTTGTGTACCTTTTTTTAAGACTTATAAAATTTTGACATTACCTTGTTTATACATCTATGAAGCAGCCCTATTTGTAAGAAATGACATGATACAATTTAATAAATTTACTGACATTTCTAATTATAATCTCAATTGGCGTAATTAAAACAAATTTAGTACTGTGCAATCAAACACATCACTCATGCATGACAGTATTTTTTTGTATGGCCCCAAAAATATATAACAAGGTACCAGAGATCATAAAAGAAGGCAACATGATTAGTTTTAAGAATAATCTGAAGGCACTTCTAATTGATAAATGTTACTACTCAATATCAGAGTTTCTTAGTGACAAATTTGACTAAATATTAATTTATTATGTTAGCTGGAATAACATAGTTCTATATAATATAACTAAATTATAAATGTTATATTCTTAAATTTGCATGCTCTAGTAGTAAGAATGTACAGGTTCAAATAATTTACATAATGGAACTATAATAATGTACCTACATTCTGACGAATAAATATATGATTATGATTATGATTATAAATTATAAATTTTCTAAAATCCTATAGAGGTGAGCTACTAACTAACTCGTCCGGCGCGTGTATCCCATAAAAAAGCCAAGATGGCAAAACTCAAAGCTATTTTGGGAGCTTGGCACCTGTCTCGGGAGCTCGTGATTAACAATACTTAGGAATGTTTACCAGACTAGAGATTTAGGTGACGGTAAAGATTCTAGACAGCGTTAAATTTACGAAATGTAAATAAGTATGATTTCAATGGATACAATATTATCAACTTTTTCACTGCCTGAGTAATAAAATAAAATATTGACGCTTAAATCATTAGTGCAGGTAAGTATCGGTGTTTTTATATTGCATAACATGAAAAAGTGAAAAGTTTAATCATAAATGTAATGTAGATAGATAGATAAAATCTGTATACATAACCAGAAAAATTAAACATTCGGTAGTCGGTAACTTGAAATTTCAATAATTGAAACCAAGATGCTTAAAATACTGGAACATTAAGAAAACCGTTGCATTGGAAGAAAATACATCACAGACGATGTAAGTTTTCAGTGCAGCGTAATGTGCATGTAAGTACATTATTGAGTCTAGGGTGCGCACGGTAGGTATGTTTAGCACGTGCGCTGGCATATTGATTCCAAATTATAAGCAATAGCACGGGCTGGCGCACGGCCAGTCAACGTGCCAATTGTATGGCGACCACGCAGTCGGAAGAAGGAGGACACCTGTCCAACAGGGTCATTATGGAAGATTATTTGATAGAAATGTGACAGAAATCAATACGTTTTTATGTCGTTTTTTTTCTATCGTTTGTGTATCGTTTTTTTTATCAATCTCAGTTCAATGTGTCCTCTCTACGTTACTTACTTTTCGTACCGTCAAAACTTTATTTTTACTATATATTTATTAATAGCAGCCTTTTTAATGTCAATTTTCCCGTTTTTTGACACCAAAACCTCTCTTATATATCGGCCTTGGCAGTGTAATTGAAGAGTAGCCCGCTACAGCTTGTAAATAATCATTTTTGCTTCCTATAACATCCTATAACTTCTATAACTTCCTATAACATCCTCTAACTTCCTATAATATCTGGTATATACCACCACCTACACCTACTGGGGTGTGCGTCTATTGAGGATATTCATATCTTAATCATCATTGCTAATAGCAGTCCACTGATTAACATAAGCTTCCCTAACAGACCTCGCAAACACGACGCTTTGTCGTCGCGCTTAGTCGCGAGCGTCTGTAATATCTTGCAGTCGCGATTGTCGCCATGTGCGCAGAGCTTTGAAAAAAATTTATGAAAATTGTCCCCCGCAGCTTGTCGTAGCGTCTCATTGCTGACGTTGGTGTCCAGTGTGCGCAGGCTATAAATGAGCGCCACCGCACCCTCTTCTCAGCTTGATGCTTCTACTAACTGCCTTTTGCAGATCGTCACTGCGGCCAGGCAGAGTGACGACTCTACCTTGCCGCAGGGCATCGTACGTTTACCGAGACTCCCCCCAGAAACTTCTTTACCCCAGCGTTTGTTAGTTCATCGACAGATATGCTTAATGCTTAGCCCACTGCCACTATAAACAAGACCGGTAAAGTGTGAGTTAGCTCGCCCACCGCGGGTGACGTCAATTATGTCCAAATTACGGTCATTTTTTCGATGTTTTTCATCATACAAAACGGTGTACGATAAAAATAAATAAAAATTTGTTTGAAGCCGTTCAAATCAAGCTTTTTCATATGATACCCCACTCGACCTAGCCAACCCCGTTTTTATTTTTCATCCCCCCCCATTTTGGAAGATTTCGAAATAATTGTTATAGTTACAGACTTCGCTATAATTTTTCTGTAAAATCTTTTTATAATATATAAAAAAAACAGGTTTATCACTTCACAAACTTCCGAGTTAAGGGAATGGTCTTTTTTTTAATAAATAAAAAACGGTTTCGAGTAGTACAAATTAAGCACTTTGATATGATACCCCACTCGACCTGTTGGTCTCAGTTTGAAATTTTTTATTTTTTATTTTGGACCCTTTAGGGTAGAAAACATTTTTTTTTACTTTTTTTACTGGCAATCTTATTCAGTTAGTGCATTTTAAATCTATACCAAATTTCAAGTCGATCACTTATGTAGTTCCTGAAATAATCAGGTGTGATAGTTGGACGGACGGACAAAGCGGCACCATAAGGGTTCGTTTGACCGTCTCGGTAACGTCCCCTAAAAACGTCAAGTTAGGAAACCTTAATCCTTTTTTTGAATATCCTAGTTAATTATGTACCCTGGTCACCACAGCTGAAAGCAAAATGGTCCGTATTACCGCAGCACATAACTCACAGGTAATGTTGTTTACGATCCGTTGCTTATTATTTCATCAATAGTTGGATCTCACACCGGAGCATTGCACTGTATATCGAAAATTATAGATATATCTGTTGGTTTGCATGAACTTATAATTTCCTTGTCTAAATAAAAATAAATATAAATTTATGAAGTATCCTACACTAGAGTTAGGTGCTGGCTAACAAATAGGCTAAGATGATAAGGGCATGTCCAAGTCCAAGTGTTCAAGTCCAAGTGTCCAAGTCCAAGTGTCCAAGTCCAAGTGTTCAAGTCCAAGTGTCCAAATCCAAGTGTGTAAGTGCAAGAGTCCAAGTCCAAGTGTCCAAGTGTGGATGGATAGAGACATAGCATGTACTGTTTCCAAAGCAGACGTTTAGGATAGAGCGCAGTGGAAAAATTTGTAAAAAGGCTGATGCCATCACCATGAAGCATGTAAAGCCAGAAAGAAAGAGAATTAGATACTCATCATCGGCAGGGCACTGTGATTTGCGCATTAAAGATGCGCATTTGCGTCCTGTCCTGAGCTCGACGCATCCGGCTTCTACCAGCAGCCTTTCGCAAATCGTCACTACAGCTGGCCTCAGGGCGTCCCCTTACTACGTTTGCCGAGCCGCGGTCTCCACTCAAGAACTAATTTACCCCAACGGTTATCGGTTCTTCGGCAGATATGATCAGCCCACTGCCAGCCACTTCTAGCTTGTTTATTCTGTCTAATGCAATTCTCTCTTTTTGTAGCATCTAAAGCTAAAAAGAAAGAGCATTAGCTACTAGTTTATACAATTTAGGTCTAAGCCAGTGAAGTGAATAAATATTGGGCGACAGTAAATAATCAAGTAAAAAAAATACCTTAGTCTTGTCACGATTTGAGAACTTAGAACGTTATGTACGTTACTTTACCCATGGTGCAAAGAACATTTTTTATGTACATTTTTTTGCCCGAACATAAGTATCTAATAGGTATTTCATTCTTAAATTACTTAATAGATTGTTCAATTATTTTCTATCATAGAAGCATGCAAAAATGATCAATAATAGATATAGTATTTACGCAAGTAGTACTAACTTACAGTTACGTTTAGTAATCATATACAGGATGGCTTACAATAGGTGGGTGACCATCACCACAACCTGGATACCTGAGGGCCAGCGGCGTCGGGGTTGGCCGAGGATGCGTTGGCGGGACGAGCTAGATGCCTTCAAAAGAGTGTGAGGGTATGAGGTAGCTCGGAATATAGATGTTTGGAAGTCTATAGGGGAGACCTTTGCCCAGCTGTGGGACGATAAAGGTTAATTTTAAAAAAAATCGCACACAATCACGTATACTTATTGATAACACTGAATTACATCTAAATTAATAAAAAAAATTAAAGTTATATTTTAATGGTTTTCAATGATTCCAGGTGAAGCCATGTGAAATAAACAGCGCGTTATAATGACCCAATAAAACTGCGAAATTAACATCAAAATGCAGATCTGCGAGCTGGCGGTTCCACCGTTACTATTTCTAGATCAACTGGAATTTGGGCAACTAAAATATAATTGAAGGTTCACTCAAATAACATAATATATTTATGTACACTCGAGAGCAATGAATCCGGGTCACTCAAAGAATCCAAAAAATCTCGGAAAGTAAGAATGCTAGGTTAATGCAATAAATTGTATTTAATAGACAATTTAATACTCCTTAAATGAAAGTTAAAAAAATATGAGTCACCATACATTTTATTTACACAAAATTACATAAAGAAAAAAAACTGCTGATCTCTCCTTAAAACAAAAATAGGAAACATGAAATTTTTGAACTTTATGACGATTTTCTTGAATTTCAATACTTCGTATTACCTCCTCGTGCTTCCATTACTGCGTTTACGCGGTTTGGCATGCTGTACACCAAGTTCCTTATACGATTTTGGGGAATATTCTCCCATTCCTCTGTGAGAGCAATTTTGAGCTCAGGAAGCGTGATTGGGGGAGGGTTCCGTTGTTTTACGCATCTCCCTAGCTCGTCCCAAGCATGCTCGATCGGGTTGATATCCGGGCTGCGCGCTGGCCACTCCATACAAGTAATGTTCATCTCTTGAAGGTAGTCATTCACAATCGTACCTGTATGAGGTCGGGCATTGTCATGCATAAATATAGCATCCTCACCCAAATTGACCATAAATGGACCAACGTGTTCGTTGAGGATTTCTTCCACATATCTTACGCTAGTTAAAGAGCCGTTTTCTATGATCACCAGCTCTGTGCGACTTTCAGAGGAAATTCCGGCCCACACAAGTACAGACCCACCACCGTAGGCTACTTTTTCTTCGATGCATGCTTGCTTGAATCTTTCCCCTGGTCTTCTATACACTCTGTGTCTTCCATCGTGCTTGTAGAGCATAAATTTTGATTCGTCGGAGAACATAACTTTCGACCAATCTTCAATACTCCAATTTACGTGGTTCTGGGCATATCTTAGTCTTGAAATACGATGGCCACGCTCCAGTTTAGGGCCGTTTGCAGGTCTAAGGGGTTTTAAGTTAGATTCAGCAAGCCGACGTCTTACTGTCCATGCACTTGGGTTACTTCCTCCGAGGCGTCGAAACTGATTTGTGAGTTCAGTTCCTGTGAGAAAGCGATTTCGAAGCATGGTGTTCACCAAGTATCGGTCTTCTCGTGCTGTGGTACACCTAGTTCTGCCCGTTCCTGGTCTGCGAGAACTCTTTGTACTGTTGACAGTGACACACCGACAGTCCTGGCTGTATCGCGCTGACTCCGGCCGGTTTCCACCAATGTAAGTATTCTGGTGCATTCTTCAAGTGTAAGCGACATGATTTCAGCTTGAATAATGAATATTGAGCACTATCAACCTGGTTTATGTACCAACATAAATGACAGATTACAAACAAAAGCAAAAACAAATCCTGTAATTTCGTAGTTCCATCTTCGACAGTGTTCCCTTTTCAAATTTGATTTTTTTATGATATAACTTTACAATAACTAAGAAGTTTTAATACTTTCATTTAAGGAGTATTAAATTGTCTATTAAATACAATTTATTGCATTAACCTAGCATTCTTACTTTCCGAGATTTTTTGGATTCTTTGAGTGACCCGGATTCATTGCTCTCGAGGGTATTTGTGTTTATAACTGAGCAGGTACTTCGCAAAACGGTAAAAATTCCTTTTAGGCATAGAAAATACCTTAACATGTTTTTTTTATCATTTTGTATCAACAAAGGAGTGTAAGGGGTTTCAACTTCCATCTTTGGAATCTGTGCAAAATGGAACTGAGCCCCCAGCGGGTTTATAAAACTTTGTCATTTTCATACAAAAATATATTGGTGCAAACGTGGCGCAAACTTTGTAGAATGGTATGTTTTTCACACTCAAGCCACCAAGTACATACTTAGTTACAAATTTTCGTTTAATTTAGGTAATATTCAATAATTTTATGAAATAATGAAAACTATATTTTCAAACAATCATGTTATGGAATAGTATTCCTGAGGTTTTCCCAGGGACTACAATACCTATGCATATTTTCAAAATGGGCGTTTTAACATTTTAAAAGGGTCGGCAACTCGCAAAGCGGTACCTCTTGCTGTTACAGGCGTTCATACGGGAACCGCTTACCATCAGGAAGACTGTGCCTATTTGCTAACTTTATTTTCATCATCATCATATCAGCCTTTATCGACCCACAGCTGGGCATAGGCCTTCTTTTGATTATGCCACTTTCCTCGATCCTGCGCTATTCTGAACCAGGTGCCGCCCACGGCCTTGCTAATATTGTCAACCCATCTCGCTGGAAGAGATGGTCGAGACGGGTTAGGAATAGGCCTGTTACCATCTCTCGGCCACCACTCGGTCAGCGTTTTGGTCCACCTGTCGTCACTTCATTCTTTGCTAACTTAGTAGTTAAAAAATAATAATACTAATAAAAATCTCAATAATTTCAAACATTCAAGTAAGTGCTCAATCAAAAGCCAAACAAGCAATTAAATTGCATCAACTGGTCCATTAAGCTGTGGGTGGTCTGGATCAAGGGGCATTGAATCGATCCAATCGATACCGGACAATGGCTCACTGTGCACATCTGCCGGTCGACTGTGGACAGCTTTTATGCACTTAGAAGTATTTTTCTGTTTTATTTTTTATACACATGACTTTAGTGTTTGTAAGTGAATAGGTTCTCTCAGATTAACATTGGTTTTAAAACTGTTTTGTATCTCTCTTGTTTATTATGTTATCTAAATTTAATTTGAACCGATTAGCCAGATACGGTCGTGAAGCAGGAACACTAGTACAATAACAACAATAATTATCTTTTTTGTTCATTTAGAAATATGATCTCTCTACCCGACTACAGCGATGTCAAAAAATTAAGGTTGATGTTTCAAATACATAACAAAAAACCGGCCAAGTACGAGTCGGAATCGCACATGAAGGGGTCCGTACCACTGTATGGGATTCCCATATTCCGATTTTAGTATTTTTTGCTATAGTGGCAACAGAAATACATCATCTGTGAAAAATTCAATTGTCTAGCTATTATGGTTCATGAGATATAGCCAGGTGACAGACAAACAGAAAGAAAGATAGACAAACAGACAGGCAGACAGACTGACAGTGGGGTCTTAATAAATAGGGTCAAGTGTTTATTATTTGGGGTACGGAACCCATTTTTTTTTGTTATAAATTAATTAGGTAGTTAGGTAGGAAAGTTGAACCATAACAGCTATAATATGTATCAACTTTCCATTGTAAACTTACCCATAATCCCGTATGTTTACCGCACGCCAGTCATAAGGAAATCATCAAAACAAATCATAACAAGAAACAATGTCTGTTTGTTTGTATCGGTTAGATCGTTAATCAGGGTACATACAAGTACCTACTACTTATGTAAACATGTCTGCGGTTGATTGGCTATTGGTTCGCCCATTCTGTGTGATAAGTTTTTTATATTACATACATACATAAAGTCTCAAAGCCATTAAAAAAAACTTAAAGGCTGAAGGTTGAAGCTGGATGCGTCGAGCTGAGGACAGAGCGCAATGACGCTCATTAGGGGAGAACTATGTTCATCAGTGGATTGCTATAGGCTGATGAAGCAAGGTTCGAGAGCTTGAGCCATCATCGCAAGGTTGCGTGTTTGTCGGTCTTTTATAGATTGTACTTTGGAGAGAGTGCTCAGGAGTTACATGACCTCATTCCGCCTTCACCTTTCTTCCATAGGAACTCCAGACGCACTGCTAACTACCATCCGCATCAAGTTGATATTCCATTTAACAGGACTAAGCGCTTCCAAACATCATTTATAATGCGCACTGCTAAAATATGGAATCAGCTGCCAGCGTCTGTTTTTCCATTGACTTAGGGTCGCCTAACAGCTTCAAAAAGAGAGTTAATAGGCATCTTCTGGGAAAGCTCGCCCCATCGTCGACCTCATCCTTGCCTATGCAAGCCTCGAGGTCAAGAACTGGCCCATATTAAATATAAAAAAAAGATGTTTATGGTAAAGTCTCTATTCTAGTCTTCCCAGAGGGGTAGGCAGTGACAACGGGTCGTCTTTTGATACGATCCTGGCATACCCCTTTTTCTTCTTTCACTCTTAATATTTTTACTTTCAATAGAAAATGTCATTTTTAGTTGTAAGAACTTAGTTGATACCCGAAAATTTCTTTCTTCGTTTAGAGGCGGGTAACAGACTTACGAAATGTAACATGTAATGTAAAACGCAATGAAAGAACTTGCTGTCCACATTGTCGCAATGTATCAATCAATTTAACAGAATTCCCATAGTATGGACAATACACGGGGTATACAGGGTTCCAACCCCTATCTTCGGAACCCAAGCCAACCCCACCTGCACGTGGTGCACCCTGCTAAACAACGAACGGGGCTCTGGCGGCCTGCTGATTGCGGCATAGCGCAGCCTACATCATCACAGCTAAATCCCCTGGCCACTGACGGGCAGCAGCGTCGGTGGTGCGAGAAGCTGTGCCCTGCGATCCCCAAACCAGCGTGGAGTTTATGGGTATATCCCCCTTTATTAGGGGAGGCCTATGTCCAGCAGTGGACTGATATAGGCTGATGTGGATGTGGTGGACACTACACAGTTCGTGTGCGGAAGGCGTCCACAGATAAGAAATGCTCCTTTCATGTTACATTGCATGGTACAGCAGTATGTACCCGCCTTAAGGTAATTGCCATTTTATTTATTTATTTAGTTAATAACTAGAAGGGCTTGTACCAATTACTCTAATTATATTTGGTTTAATGTCAGGCCGCGGTATCGAAGACAGCGGCGGCGGCGCAGGGAGCGGCTCGCCAACGTAGATCTATCCATTGAAACGCGCCGTTCCTTGCGCCGCCGCCGCTTCTGCCCCGCGCCCGCTGACTTCGTGTCCGTAGCCTTACATAGGTACAATGTCAGAATTCAATTGGTAGATATTTTAACTCCAACCAACTCCAACAAACCAACTCCAACTTTCAGGCCTCTCGCGTAAGACTTTATTGGCTACCTGAAAGCCTCTAAAGCGAATAAGAATAATGTATTGTAAAAATTGTGTAAAAATAGGTTTTATGAGTAGTAAGTTTGTGACACAACAGTTGATCCATTTCGGACATATAATGCTTTCTAAATTAAGTTAAAGATAGTGGAGGCACAATATATGACATAGAAGACTGCCTTCCAAAGCACAGAAGCGGGTAGCCCTAAATAGTCACCAATCTCCACAAAATAAAACGGACGAAGCCATAGGCAAGACCTACATAAAACTACTTACTAACACAGTTAGAATGTAGTCTTAGGTGTGTTGGGGCGTTCAGGAACTTAGGCGGATGAGTGGCGAACGGGCGGGCGTACCCAAGACTGCTTACCAGTAATAAGTGTAGAGGACGGTGTTCTGCATCAAGAATCACACTGTCAGTAAAAAAATAAATACGTTTATTTCTAAAAAAAGCAAATGACACTAAACTTTTATAGTGGTATACATATGTATAGTGGCTATTTGAGAGTGGTATACGATGTGGTAGTGAGCACTTCCAAAGCAAGGGCTTAGGAAGGCACGTTATGATATTGATCCAGACCACTAGCGAACTCTTAACGGTCAGCAACATGAATGTGGTTTTTAAGCTATTGCATAGCTTCTATCGAGGGCCTTGAGCGCGGGGACCGAATCCAGAAATTCCGTAACGAAAAAAAACCTCACGCTCCCCACTCCGACGGGCACGGAGGTGTGGCTTGAAGGCCGTGCATTGTCTAACGTCGTTTCTTTTCGGCAGTTTTCGACACGGTGTTTGTGTGCGTGCAACTAGACGTATTTTCATTTAATAAAAGAAAAAAAATGTTTTCTTATCGGTCACCACGCTCAAAAAGTGTAACTTGAATTAATATCAAAGAAAAAGAAATACTGCATAAATAAAATAAATAAATAATTATAATTGCATAAGTTGATATAAAATGCTATGCAATAGCTTTACCGCGGCAGTCCCCGAGTGCCACACGTCTTTTTTTTTTGTAATTTTAGACTTACCATTTTTAACACAACAGATACGATGAAACTTTAAAGGATACAAGCTTCCCCGTTCAAAGGAAGCCTATGCCCCATTCCTGATTGAGAACTACATTTTTATGCAAATTTTACATCAATCCATTGAGTAGTTTCGGCGTAAAGGAGGACTAAATATTTCATCACTGGTTTGTCCAACAGGAATAACTATACGAAATCTGCAATTATAAGAATGTTCAGAAACAACAACAACAACACCAGCATATTCAGTCCACTACTGGGCATTTGCCTCCCCTATCAGGAGGGAGATATGCCCATAATCCACACTCTGGGCATACGGGTTGCGGATCGCAGGGCACAGCTTCTTGCACCACCAATGATGCTGCCCTTCGACGGTCAGGGAATTCAGCTGTGCCGGGCTGCGCTATGCCGCAATCAGTCCGCCGCCAGAGTCCCGTTTGTACATACATAACGGGCAGGTGAGGTTGGCTTGGGTTCCAAAGATAGAGGTTAGAATTCCTTACACCCCATACGAATGTTTATCTTGCCTAATTACAAATTATCTGGTGATGACTACATTTGGTACAACACCGTCCACCCCCCACATCCTGTCAGACCTGCGGGCGTGTATATACACATAATTTACACCCTTCCTGTAATGTCTAACGCTTCCAGGAACAGTAATGATGCGTATTAGCGTTACAAAGTTAGACGTAATATTACGTGTTATTCAATTCTGAAATCTCAATTCTTGTTGAGTAATAATCTTTGGAATATATTCATGTTTGTCAGTTGATCGAGCTGATGGCAGGCCGTAATACCGCTTAGTAGGGGAGGCCTATGTCCAGCGGTGGACTGCTATAGGCCGATGTTGCTGATGATGATGGACGTTTTTGTACGGTGCCTTTGAATAGTAAAAAAAAAAGACTAGATGCTAGACACGATCTCACAGAATGATGAAGCCCCAAACTAAGCAGACCTTGTATTATGGTAACCGCATGACTGATAATTAAACTACTTATATATATATTTTTTTTGGAAATACTTACCTAATATACATGGAAATACTTACCTAATATACATAGAAAACCTTAAATCTGATAGTACTTGGAATCAGTTTATCATAAAGAATATTTATAAAGGCGGAATAGGAGTGGCAGATATTGTTAAGATGACATACATGACCAAGGACTTTATGGTGAATTGGAACGCTGTAAATTTAAAAAAAGTACAATTTTAATAATAGTATCGTATCAAATAATAATTGTAATTATATATCAACAATCCATATCAAAATATGGTTAAAACTCTTTTGACCAGTTACTTGGTACTTTACTCCTGTTTTTTTATTAATTAAAAAGTTACAGTAACGTTTATGTTATAAACATAATTTATAACTGTAACAGGTTTGTCTAAGTGCTTTTTAACACTCACTTGAGCTTTACACTTATGTAAATAAGGTATCTTAAAACAGTTACCTTTAAAGTATTCTTTCTCGGCAGTAGCTCCAGTACTCCAGTCTTCCCGTGACCACGATCGTTGCAACACGATCGAAACGTCGCGAAAATAAAAAAGTTACCTAAGTATATATAATTATAAGCAGACAAATTGTACATGCTCATGACTAAAAAGTATAGGTACAGCTCCATTCTTTGTCTGCCACCCAACCTCATAACTCTTGCAGTATTTAATGTTTAAGTCAACCTGTCGCGCCGAAGCAAAACAGCCAAATAACATACCTTCCTGACTCACTAAGATACATTTGAGTTATTTCTTTGTGCCATTCCTTTGTGATTATTTCAGGTATGATGACATCCTCCTGCTAAAACCCTTAACACCTTGTAATAAGGTCCATAGTTGTGAAGCTGTAGTCCTGCCTCGGATTTCTACCGATTTATGTGAGTTACAGATTCAAGGTCCAGCGGTAAGTTTCTTGTTTAGAATGAGACTGATTTCTGTGTCATTTACGAAGCTGGATATCTTTTTGAGTAATTCTTTGCTCGTTTGAATTGAAACGGCAGCTCTTTAAAATAATTATTTATATTATTACATATATTGCTATCTATCAATTTGTCTACGATCAACCATTTGCAGGCTAGAACATTTTAAAGTCTTATCAGTATAGATATCTCAAATTCTGCAGTTAGCATTTGACGTGACAGATGATAAAAACAATCTCCTCATTAATAAAAAAATATAGGTTTGTAGGTTCTTATCAAAATTAATAAAATATCTACCAATTACATAAAGGTTGAAGGCTGAAGGTTGCGGTTTAATTCCTGCCACGAACAAATTGGTCTGGGTGTTTTTTATGTATGATAGTTAAGTACTATGTATTTTATCAAAGTTTTTGTAAAATACGATGTAAGAGTGGTATAGTTTATCAGTCATGAGTAGTTCTTATCATAATCCCTTATAAAAGGGCCTATGTCCAGCTGTGGACTAAATAGGCTGGTGTTGGTGGATCCCATAACACAAGCTTTGCGTACTTTGGGACTAAAATGATGTTTGTAAAAATGTCACACATTTTTATAACTAGCTTTCTACTGATTGAACTGTCTAGGTTATAGTGTCTAAGAATGTCATAAAGTTTAGTCTGGCTTAATAATAAAACGTGTCGTGTGGATTACTAAATCATATTTCCCACACTCGGCCCGTCCATCACAGACAGACAGGCCTAATTTACAATCAACGTAAATAACATTTTTTCATAGTTTTATTACCTATCTACTACAGAAACAAGACTTTTCTATAGTTATACCTATCCTACACACCTGTCATACCTATTGCCAGGAAACTTTACCACAAGATAACATTTATCAAACTTATTGCTAGCTTTACTTTTCACTGCTGGTTTTATAACACATTTTTTTCTAGCGTGTGATTTCAACGAGCAATGGCTGTTAAAAAGTTTGAAGGGTTGTAAATATGAAGTTACAGTGGTAGAGGTGTTGCATTAGTGTACATTTTCCCGTGTCTGTCTGTCATTGAAAGTGATAGGAAGATTTTATATACGGAAATGATTAATTTCGGGTTGCGTTTTGAGGTATGTTAGAAGTTAGTCAGGAAAATATTTGTAAGACGAACAATTTTTTTCATTGGTTTGTTCAAAATAAAAAAGTCGATACGGATTATAAATAAATTCGCATACATTTTACATAATATTTATAAAAAATATATGCGAATTTAACCGCACTGGCAGAACTGGCTTTCACATGCGACTTTTCTCATCTGGTATTAGATAAAACCCTGCGGTTAATGTTAGTCCTGATTATCAGGAATAGATATTAACGAGAGAACAATAAAAACTGAATGGAAATTTTACATTTTTTAAAATAATTATGTATATTCTCGAGAATCAGGCCCCAGGTCACAAAATAAATGATCAAATTTCATCCAGATCCGTTCATCTGTAACCGAATTGACTGGAAACAAACATACAGACACACTGACACAAACTTTCATATTTATAATATTAGTAGTTTGTTTTAGAAAAGCTAATGTACTACTCTACCAACAGGTACATATTCATTAAAAGGTAAAACTACGAGTAATCTTAATAAAAGAGTAGTAATTTATTAACTATCTAATTAAGAGTACCTAGTCTTAAAAAAAGGAGAAATATGAATTAAATATCCTATCCAATTAAACAAAGATCAATAAAACAGAGGTTACAGCCCGTGAAATTTCGCAGAGATTTAGGCGCACCTCGAAAGCTGAGATCAAAGAGTGCGTGCCTAATCACATCCTATACTCCCCGCCGCTGCCGGCTATCCGGTCGTATTTATATTTAGTGCACAGGTAACAAGAATGCCCCTTTGAAATGTAACACTTCCGCTCGTAACTTTTGACCGTGAGTTTTGACAGTTGAGGTTTTTTTTGCCTCGCATTCTGTCGCCTCAGTGAGGACAAGAATATGGAGGTCGTATCGCCCGGAACTATATTATATAATTTATCTAAAATGTAACAGGCTCCTTATAGCCTGTTACATTTGTGATGAATTGTCATTTAACGTCGGCCATCATATAGGGATAATAAAAATATGATACGTAAAAAAACGAATTGACAACAAGATAGAATAAAGAGAACTACTTATTAAGTATGTGTTAAAGCAAAATTGATCTAAATCTTCTGCATAAATTCACTGCTCATTCAATAATGAAGCGCTCGTGGTGAGGTTTAGTTTGGTGTTCTTAGCAGATCACCTTGGTTAAGCCGTTTAATGACCGTTTAATGACATTTAGATTAGAGCGCTTCCGTGCTTCAGAAGGCACGTTAAGATGTTGGTCCCGGCTTTTCAGTCGCTAAGCCATGTCGGAGGCCTTAAGGCGGCCTTCAAACTTCGACACCAGAGTTGGTCACTAGCTCATACGAAGAAGAAGAAGAACTGCTGAACGTTTTCCCCCAAAGATTTCCATGGAACGGTTTTAAGCCCCTTTTGTATTTATACTACGTAAGTGTTTTTGAAACACTGACAGTTTTAAAACAAAATAATACCAAGTCACTGACAAGTGAAGCTACTTCACAAAGTTTATTTATTTTGAAGAACCAATTAGACTTCACGTAATTTCTGTAAAATACGGTTTGTGACTTAGCCTTCATCAAAAGGTATTTCTCACGAAATTTTGAGGGAACGTTGGTGATTTGAGCATTCCAAAAAGCAAAATGCTCGGAGTTATGACCCATCTGCGCTTTCAACTCACTAATTTACCTTCCAAAAATAAGTCTGCTGGTCGGGAACGTCGATATTTTATATACTTTACACTGATGATCGTCGGTAACACCCGAGCCATTTGAGGTAGAGAAGGGAAAAAGTCAGTCTTGCTAAAGTTTTGTTGTCAAGAAAAACGGCATTAGAGAACTTCGGAAAATATTTGTGATTTTCGTCAAAAAAAATTATGCTTACCCCTTTACATTGAAGACAACATTAGATTACGGCTCATTCTTCACTGGCGGATTCCACTTGGAAACAATTTGAACAATGGTGTATTTTGAAACGTTGCTAACATGCCAATTAACTAACCTACGTCAGCCACCTTTGGCAAGTCAACTATAGGATTGAACATTGCTGGCAAAAAGAGGATGCGGAGAGTCAAAGATCGGGCTCAGTGGCGCTTACTGGGATATACCTGTATCCAGCAGTTGTCTTAAATGGCCTGAAGAACAAGAGTTTTAACGCTTTAGATTGATTGACGTGCCCACCGGAACAATAGTAAGACGACATAAAAGGATACGCAGGCTACTACTGAATGGCGAAGGCGATTAATCGTCGTACATCAAAGAAAATTAGAGAGGCCTACGTTGAAAAATAATCATCCAACGGCCGCGGATGATGTTGATGAAATTGTTAGAGTACTTGAACCACTTGACTTCTCAAACTCTTTCTTATGTTTCCTTTCCCAACTCTATCTGTATCCACGTGTCTTTTTACTCTAGAGACATTAAAACTGACTGCGAAATAAAACCGCTAAGTTATGGTTTGCGAGGTGTTAGTCCTGATTGAGCTTTTAATGTTTTAGGTGCATGACTAATACTTGAATAACTCCATACTTAGTGGTATAGTGAATATAATGCTGAGATGTAGGTGCATCTTCATTTGTAGTTGTTGATTCTTATACTTTAATATCCTATTGTACACCACACACCACACCTTTCACCACTTTTTCAAATAAAACCTTGCTCGCTCAGACGCTCACTCAGAGCTTTCTTCGACGATGATCACGATGGTTCGCGACATTCCAATCCTAAAAATAATCCTATGCTAAAAAATTTTTTTTTATACCATTGTAATATTAATAAAGACTTTGTTATAATCACAAGATTTTAGCCAGTTTTATGGTTAGAAGCGAGTGTTCTGCAGAGAGTAATCCTTGCTAGATAAAGGTGGTCAAAGTCACCTTAAAGACTCTTTATTTTACAAATTTCCGTTTGGTTTAGTATACTATGTCGTTCACATATCTTCCATTTGACTGTTAACACCTTCATCAGCTATGCTATGCTTATCATTGCAAAATTAACCTAAAGCCTCATTTATTAACTCAGTTGCAAACCAGAATGAGCGGTACCGGAAATTTATTTGCAAACTTTGACATTACATCTGTCAAAATTCAAAGAACGTCAATTGACAATGTGTCAAAGTTTGTAAAAACAGGACCGGTGTAGGTTCAGTTTTTGAATAAGACTGCGAATTTGATTTATCGTCGCGACTTTATCGTTCTAAGGTACGATTTAATTGAAGGCTCATAAACATGCACTTGTCTCCAAACCACCCTTAACCTAAAACTACCCCGAACAGCAAATCCCAGGGCAGAGTAAATAAAAAGCTAATTTAAATGCCATTAAAACTAGATGCCTCGAGATTTAAGACCTACCTCATTACTCCCCCTCCCCCAGGGCGTAATGCGAATTTAAAACCACCCTCTGATTTATTTGAAATGTACTTGTAGGTGTTTTTGTTTGTGACATTCAGGGAAAGGTATTTGTTGATTATAAATAGCTGTACTATTAGATTTTGGCCGTGGTCTTTGATAAAGAACACGTAGAACATTATTCTTTGTTGGTTCCAATATCTGTAAAAACAGTATCAGCTCTAGCTATGTAAAAATGTTAATGTAATTATTTCGGAGCAAATACCTTCACAATATCTACTTAAAATACTATAAAAATCTGAAAGTATCTTAAACAACTGCCGAAAAGCAAAGTGCGAATCGCGATAATCTCAGAGGTGTGCGCACGTCAGGGCGGAAAAACGTCGCCCTGGGCGGCCACTTCCGGTGGATAAGTGGGCGGCTCTGACCCAATTTCCGGTTTTCACATTTCATAGATCGCGCGCATGATAGTACGCGGATTAAGGTTACGGTAGAAGTTGGGATATCGTCTCCGAATCTGGCTTAACAAGGCAATGAAAAACTTAGTTTAGTATTTAAGAACTTTTCTTCGTAATATAGATTAACTGGCTTTCGTCTTAGTATACAGGTACTCGCATGTAAGTGGTCTCAACCTCCATCTTTGGAACCCAAGCCAACCTCACCTGCCTGTGGTACACCCTGACAGCAAAAGGGGTTCTGGCGGCCAGCTGACAATAACACAGCTAAATCCCCTGGCCACCGACGGGCAGCAGCGTCGGTGGTGCAAAAAGCTGTCTGTACACCCCGATCCCCAACCTGCATGCCTTAACCAAGCAATGAAAAACTTAGTTTAGTATTTAAGAACTTTTCTCCGAAATATAGATTAACTAGCTTTCGTCTTCGTATACAGGTACTCGCGTGTAAGTGGTCCCAACCTCCATCTTTGGAACCCAAGCCAACCTCACCTGCCCGTGGTACACCCTGACAGCAAAAGGGGTTCTGGGGGCCAGCTGACAATAACACAGCTAAATCCCTGGCCACCGACGGGCAGCAGCGTCGGCGGTGCAAAAAGCTGTATACCCCGATCCCCAACCTGCATGCCTAGAGATTATGGGCATATTTCCTTTTATATAGAGCAGGCCTATGTCCAGCAGTGGACTTAATAAAAGGCCTGTGTTGTTGTATACTCGCGTCTTAAGTCTGCGAAACTGTCGTTGGGGGCGCTAGCAATATGCTTGATAGAAAGACTGTAAGTTCACGTTTTGGTTCTAACACACATACTGTACCTACCTACCTAGTTCTTGACAAACATAAGATTTAACCCTGAGCTTATACTGATTAATCTAAAACCTAATTTTGACAAAATGGGTGCAGCGGTTTTTTGTCAAAATGTAACAAATGCTGTTAAAAGTTAAGCTGGGTAAGGATTTGACGATTGACGGCCTCTGTGGCGCAGTGGGCGAAGGTCCGCCTGAGACGCAGAGGGTTGCGGGTTCGATTCCCGCTGCGGGACAAATGTTTGCATGTTCTGTAGATATTTGTCTCGGGTCTGGGTGTTTCTATGTATGATATGTATATATTTACAAAAAAAAAAAAAAATTATATGTGTAGTATATCAATCATGTGGTTCCCATAATACAAGCTCTGCTTAGTTTGGGGCTACATGATGCTGTGTGATTAAGTTTGCATTATTTATTATTTATTTATTTATTTATTTTATTTGGCTTCCTCAAACAACAAAACTATAACTATTATGAAGATTCAATGTAACGATATTTTCAAAAGACCATAAAATTGACTCTACCCCAATCGAAAGATAACCAATTGCCACTTCAAATCTCAGATAAAATAACAATTAATGTGTAACGCTTTGAGTGCTGAAACACAAATGTCATTCTGCTCCTCCTACTCCATGGCGCGTAGCGTTATATATAATTATATATAGCGAATAATTTTCAATTACTTCATAAACTGATAGTAAAAAAGGTTTGCATAATATTGGGCTTGGTTCCTTTGATAACTGACGATTGAAAGACTAAACCGGGGGGTGTACGGGGTTCCAACCCCCATCTTCGGAACCCAAGCCAACCTCACCTGCACGTGGTGCACCCTGCTAAACAACGAACGGGGCTCTGGCGGCCGGCTGATTGCGGCATAGCACAGCCTACATCGGCACATCTAAATCCCACATGGCCACCGAAGGGCAACAGCGTCGGTGGTGCGAGAAGCTGTGCCCTGCGATCCCCAACCCGCATGCCCAGCGTGGGGATTATGGGTATATCCCCCTTTATTAGGGGAGGCCTATGTCCAGCAGTGGACTGATATAGGCTGGTGTGGTGTGGTGGGAAAGACGAAAACATCCGTCTAAGTAAAAAAAATAATTGTAATTTTAAAAAACTATATCAATCACATATTTCGAGCATAGAACAGATAATAATATGCTCTTAGTTCATAGCCCCCGAATATGGCTTAAATAAACAATAATAAAATTACTTTGAAACATCGAGCCTCCATCAAAAACCTAATTACTCTGTGTTCCGAAGCCGTAATAACCAGGGTCCGTTAATTACAGAGCTGATGAGATATTGTGGGGAGAGTCGTCACTCGTCAGCCATCAGGCAGGTATTACGCGGTCACCCATCCAAGAAATATCGGAGTTGGTATACTCTTTAGAAAGTAAACGGATAAAGTACACCATGTACTTACCCGACTTAAATAAAATAAAGCCTAAGCTTTTGTCCCTGGCTTCCTTAGCGCTAAAAGTTTTTCTATCCCACGGGAACAGTACTTTTTTCTAGACGAACAGTACCCTAATGTTCTTTTCTGTACCCCTGATAAAATATATACAAAATTTCACGATGATTGGTTGAGTAGATAATTGGTTTAGTAGTAGCTTAAATCCGCAACAAACAAATATACTCACTTTCGCATTTCTTCAATTGTAGTTAGGATTACAGTAAGGATATTTTCTATGAAATTTGTTTTAATTAAACTAGTCTTATCAAAATTAAAATCGTAGTTTTTGCGTGATCCTTGAATAAACTTCAAAAACAAATCAACAAATTATGTCAATTCATTAAACAGTTAAGTTGTAGGGCCGAATTTTCTTTCTTCTGATCAAAGCAAATTAAAAGAATTGGTTATCGTATAAAAACATCTTCTATAATAATGCTTATTAATTCATAATTGACATAGGTCTTCGGCCAGGTGGAGTGATGATTTGCGAAAGGCTGGTAGAAGCTGGATGTCGATGGATCGTCGAGCTGAGGAACAGGGCGCAATGGCGCTCATTAGGGGAGGCCCATGTCCTGTAATGGACTGCTATAGGCTGATGATGATGATGATGATGATGATGATGATGAATTCATAACTAAAATTCTAAGAAAGTCGTCTACTCCTCAAATCATTTTTGGCTATAGCAATCGGCAATTGGCAATGCAATCGATACAAACAGCAAAGCTCCGTTTAAATGCCTCATCCATTAATTACTGAATGAAAGTGAAAAATCTAAAGTAGGCAGGCGTAAATAATAGGTTTCTGCGCTGGTTGTCATAATGACGAAACCAGCGGCTGATTAGAATTGAGTGACGTCATCTATTCTCATTAATTCATAACTCTTTGGAATTTATAATGAAGCCAATAAGATCGTCTACAAGGTATCTAATTGGTAGAGCTTTTGTTTTGCGTGCTTGAATCTACTTGTTTTATGTAGAGATATAAAACGAAGAGTTATAAAGTAGTCTCAGGAACAGAATGAATAAGGAGATGTTGAACTTGATTAAGTTTGGGTAAGTGTATGTAGAACACAATAACAACACCAGCCTACCATTAGGCCTCCCCTAATAAGAATGGGGACATGCCCATAATTTCCACGCTAGGCAGGTGAATTGCGGATCGCAGGGCGCAGCGTCTGAAGCTGCTGCCCGTCGGCGTTCAGAGAATTTAGCTGTACCGGAGTCAGGCTGCGCTATACCGCAATCAGCCGGCCGCCAGAGCCTCGTGTGTTAGTAAGCAGGCTGCACCAATGGCACCTGCCTGTATCATCCATAGCCGTATCAGGAAACACCCCCACCTGACTCCTCCACCACAGGTGAGGTTGGCTTGAGTTCAAAGGTGGCGGTGGGAACCCCTTAAAGCCCAAGTTGAATGAAAAATGTTATCTAATTGCAAGTCAGTGGTTGCGGAGTCAGGCGGGCCAGGGGTGTTTATACATACATCTTCACGACTTTTTTCACCATTATGGATATCTTCAGATATTGCTCAGTACGCAAACCTATTGAGGATACCCTAAAAGGGGTAGTCAGAGGCAAGTCTAAACATTACGTTCGATACATGCTTTTTGCAAGCAGTTAGCATTTTACGTGACAGGTTGCAAGCCCATCGCCGCTTTTTATTGGAACACTAACCTAGCACATACCTTTTGAACTTTTTAGTTCGAGGGCATGCCGGTTTCCTCACGATGTTTTCCTTCACCGTTTTGAGCTCGTGTAATGCGCACATATTTTTTTCGAAACAAAATTTCCATTGGTGCACGGCTGGGATTCGAAACCCACGACCTCCAGATCTTAAGTCGGTACATCCCACTAGGCCACCACGGCTCCAGGGGTGTTTTCTGTACTCATATCGCGTAGGGCAGTACACAAGTAGCAAGTTGTAGAGTGAATCCCATTGGGGGAAATGTTTTATAAAAGTCTAGTGATCCAGTCGCAACTTCGTTTGTGTTATCATCCTTTCCCGTCAGTCAATATAACTACATTTTTCTACTCTTGTATTGTAAATTCGTCAGTTTATGTGTATTAGTGTGTTGGTCACTCATTTTAATAACGGCTGAACAGATTTGGATGAAACTTGGAATATACCTACATAGCTTATGACCTGGATTAACTCATAAACATTTTATTCCGGCACGTGAGCGAAAGCTATATAAATAGAATAATATAGCATTCAAGGATAGTGTAACTTTCTGTCAGTGAAATAGTTTTCTATTACGGTTCAGTACTCTTTAAGATTACCTCTTATGTGTGTGTGTGTGTGTGGTAAACAAGTACCTGTACTCTATACAAATTTATTTCTTGTAGACAAACATAAACTTAGGATTTTTTTTTCCGATCCAACTCTTTGTTGATCCGGCTTTTAGTGGTGTCTAACAATGCTGTCACACAAAAATTCCAAGTAGCGTAGACTGTGGAGAGACTTGTGTGACATTTATGACGTCTACATCGCCTACTTATTACTCCTCACTCACTACGAAGGCCGTCAACGAGCTTCTTCATCGAAACATTACGCACCACAAATAACTCTAAACAAAAGAAAGAAATCAGGTACGCGGAAACAAAAGAGCGGAATCGCGAGCGACGCCCCAATCTGTCACGGGCGGCGCCGTTGTCACCTGTCACCTGTCACTGTCACCTGTCAGACGCCGCGGCTGATTGCGCGACACCTAGCTCGGCCCGCGGGCATGGTACACCTGCGGCGTCTCTGAGGGCTTTCATTTCATTTTTTAAGAAATAATTTAAACTAGAGCAAATAGGTACTTAATTGCTCTCGCTAAACATTAATAGGTTAGGTTGCATTGTTATACTTATTAGTAAAATAAAATTTGAATAATTTAGACGAAATTAACCTGAAATTTGTCTAAATATAGAAAGGTAGGTATACGTTTTCTTTGGCACTTTAACATTTATATCATTCAGGAAAATAACGTTGCATTTCAAAAACTAATTTAAAAGTAAACCTGCCAATAAAATAAATAAATAAATAATCCTGGACGTTATCACACAGCATCATGTAGCCCCAAACTAAGCAGAGCTTGTATTATGGGAACCACATGATTGATATACTACATAGATACTTTTTTTTTTTTGTAAATACATATCATACATAGAAAACACCCAGACCCGAGACAAATATCTGCAGAACATGCAAACATTTGTCCCGCGGCGGGAATCGAACCCGCAACCTTCTGCGTCACAGGCGGACCTTCGCCCACTGCACCACAGAGAAATATACCAATGATAGATTGGTGAATTATTGTAACCTAATTTATGAAAATTCGACGAGTTGTAGTATCTAGCACTTAAAGTTTTACTATAAATCTTTATAATATTTTGTTAATGCGTTACTTCTATGCCATTATATATATTCTAATTCTAATTCTATTCTAATGATTGTACTGATATTATATTAATTGTACTAACGCTAACGTGCTTATGCACTTCCAATTAATACTACTTACTCGCTTACTTTAGGTCGCTGATGAAAATGAGAATCACCCACCTCAAATAAAGCAGTCTCTTCATGCACCAAATTATTACAAGAAACGTTTTGACACTTACAATTTTTCTCGTCCACAGAAAAATAGCGTCGTAATAAAAATGAAATTATTATAATTGGGCGCACTCAAGTTTCACATTACGTGGGTTTTGATCAACGAGCTGCACACTTGGCATTTTTGATGCAATTCTGCCAACTATTTTAGTTTTCACACATTTACCGAGGAAAACGTGTGCTAGCAAATTGAGAGAAAAAAAAACAACAAATTATTGTAATGGTTAGTTTTATTTTCTACAATAAAACTAAATAACGTTTAGTATGCGATCACTATTCTAGAGGTGAAAACCAGTGAATGTAGATAGTAATATTGGTTCCTCTTTCAAGCAAAAATTACGGAATAAGCTACATTAACACATTAGGTTTTTTTAGAACAGATTAACAAGTTAATTTTTATATGGGTAGGTACCCAGATGAAGCGTTATCTGGTCCTTCTAATCTTCTTTTATGGACATTGAGATAAATAAAATGGAGGAAAATCGATGCGTTGGAAATGTAGTGCTGGAGACAACTGCTGATTCCCTGGACAGCCCACAGCACCAATGCGTCAATTTTAAAGAACTTAAAATCAAAGAAGTACGTGAGTCCAGGAATGCCTATTTGTGGCCAAGGTATATGTTTAGTATTATGTATAGTACTTTTCTCAAATAATGCGCGCAAATTAAAACTAAGTAGTATCTAAGCAGAGCTCTTTATTTGAAAATAAATTTACTTTTCAAAATGCCGGCTGATTGCGGCATAGCGCAGCCTACACCAATACAACTAAACCCCCCGGCTGCCAAGTCTCCAAAGAAGAAGACAACGCGAGCGAAGCCGCTAGGTTAAAAATGACACCTTAGAAATGTTCTTTTAGTGCCAAAAACTTGGCAGTGGGCTTTTTATGACGATATTTCACAGGTAATCTTGTGTACAGACAACAGCTGTTCCAATGGAGATTTATTATCTTTTTCTCTTTCATTTCGCAATGAAATGACAAGAATGCCATTATAGTTAGCGTAAAGAGAAATGAAAGAGCATGTTTATAATTTTTCTTCGTTCCAAATGGAGGTGGACCTTTGATGCTGAACAAAGTAGGCCGTAAAAATGAACGTTTTAGTTGTTGTATTAATTTGTTATGACTCATATTGTCAGGGTACGTTTATTAAGAAAGGTTGGTAATAGCGATGATATTTTATTAGTAGCTATTTGTAGAAGTTTAGAAGTATCTTTTGCTTTTATAGTTGATGATGCTTGAATGGAGTTTATTTTTGAACGGTCAATGCTTTTTGGAAAGAAGTCATCATCATAAATTATTGTGAAAGAAATCATCGGCTGATTATAAACTCACGAAAATAAATGAAACGATGAAAGTAGTAGGGGCAAGTAGTAAGGGCCCAACTATCTAATAATAATAATTTTCCAGTTTGTTGTGAGTAGTTCATCATAATCAAAGGAAGTCTATGCCCAGCAGTGAACCGAAAATAGCTATATAGATGATCTTCTTCTTCTTTGTATGACCTAGTGGCCAACTCTGGTGTCGGAGTTTTTAGGCCGTGCAAATGCTTAGGCTTAACGACAGAAAAGCCAAGACTAACGTCTTACAGTGCCTTACACGCACGTAGCTCGGAAACGCTCAGATTTAAATGCCACTAAACGGTCACCCATTCAAGTACTGACCTAACGGAATGTTGCTTAACTCAGATAATCGGCTAAGAACACAAATATGCTAGCAATCAGTCTTCTAAAAAAATTAAATAGATGATGATGATATTAATAAAAGCCTAGGCTTCAAAAAATATCATAATTTTGTCGGTTCTTGAAAAAAAAATTGGTAACGTAACACATTTATACATTCTTTGCAAGTTCAGCCTGTGGTTCAGCCCACGAGCGCTTCCAATAAAAAAACGAATAGATTATGATGATGATAATGATTTTATTTATAACACAACCAAGTGTCATTTATCGTCGTTTCTTGAAATAAAATTGATAAAGTAAGACATTTAAACATTCTTAGCAAGTTGATGCAAGAACCTTCGTATTTGCAATGCTACTCCGCTCCCATGGGTAGTATTATTCATCGAGAACCCCAATTTTCCGGTAAATTGCTATTCGATATCCAGGTTATAGGGTTCCGGAAGGCTACGGCGCGATTTATTTCAACGTGGATTTTATAAATTATGTGTGAAATAAACTTGAAGATGGTGTAAAGATACGTGCCTTATTATAATGAGATCGTGATGTGCTGGAAGAGATCGCTGTATGCGATGAGGCCGTCCATTGTACTTACTGAATTATTCTTATTGTCTGTTTTGTGTATGTCATCTGTAGCTAAAGTAAGAAGATGGTTTAGCCTATTATGTACTTTGGATTCAGAGAGATAATCAAGTAGGTACTTTTTGTTATCGGGTTGGTAGTTGTAGTAGGTACTATTGGTGTTTAAAATATAGGTGTACGTAGGTACCTTTTGCTGTATAAAGCAACGT
Source organism: Horisme vitalbata (assembly GCA_951804965.1). NCBI lineage: Eukaryota > Metazoa > Arthropoda > Insecta > Lepidoptera > Geometridae > Horisme > Horisme vitalbata. The sequence continues at coordinate 19,316,155 of OX638099.1, forward strand.
AATCGCCTCATAGGATATCCATTGGATATCAAGGAGAAACTTAGCAGTTTTACCGGAGTACCTACCTATTTAAATAAATCATTGCTAATTAACAGAAAAAACACCTTCATTTCACAGTTCGTTAGTTTTCTTTCACCGTGCCAATTCTAAAATTGTCAGTAAATCTGTAACATGATGCATTTCCCGCGCAAAGAAACTCGGAGCTGTCAGTTTCGTGGCATCGCCATCGCGCACCTCCTGCATTCTACCGGCGCGTCAGAGACACCTTTCAATGAACGTGTTCTTTTTATTTTGGCAAACGGCGCCTACGACGTAGGGATGTGACACCGCTATTTTTATCGATGGTTTATCTTGGCACAATGTAATCATTCTTAGCGCGTGTAAGATAACATTGTCACGGCTCGTTCAAAATTAACACGATTTTTCTGGCAATGTTATTATGATTTGTTCATCTGGCTATTTAAAAGGTTTTTTTTTAATTAGAAAATAAAACAATACAAATATTTTGAAGTGTCGTTCTTTCGCAACGTAAAAAAATATTGATGCAACATTCCATTTTGAATAAAAATGTCAAAGGTATCGACAAATCTCTCTCATTAGTTATTAGCTGTCTCGTCATTAGTTCTTAATGAGCGCTCCATCCAGGTGAGCCGTCCACACGTCATTACCCGTCGGCACCGGATGTCCGGCGCGCGACTTCGCTAAAACACCGTGTAATACGCGCTGTTTTTATCTCCCGCTACGAAAATAGCTAATATTTAATTGGACTCTCGCAATATTGTATTTTTCATTAATTGGGAATATAATAACTCTAAACTTTTTAAAAAGCTTCGGTGTTTTACCGAACCTAAATGTTGTTGTTGTGCCAGCCTCGCATTTTAACCGATTTCGAAAAAGGAGGAGGTTCTCAATTCGTCGGAATACTTTTTTTTCGACTTTTTTAGGGCAAAAACTAACCCCGTATATTTCCATATGTCCCCGTAGGTTTCCAGTCTAATTAAAGTAAACTTTGAATTTTAAGAATCATTTAAATTTATTTAAGTATATAAAAAAAATTCACTGAATACTCTTTTCACAAAAACACTAACGTAAGTACTGCCTGAAAGTTAAAGCTATTCTAAATAAATAGGTAGAAAATAATTATAATTTATTATTTAAAATAAAACTTAACTACAAATAAGTACTATTGCGTAAAGACTGAAAAACTCGAGGAGAGGTGCCCAGCTGTGGAACAGTGCGAGCTAGAAACAACAACAAAACAAATGAACCACCATTTTATGTTTATATTTCAGTCGCCATTCACTGCACTCGTATAGTGTTTACGAGTAAAAGTTAATATCGATGGTTTACAATAACTCAATATCGACACTCTACAGGTATTCTTATCACCGCCTCCTCAGGTGTGTCCCGCCCTATTATCGACTGCACAGGTGCAAGAGCTGTGATTGGCCGAGAGCTGAGGTGAGACAGGTGTCTTGGGGGCTCACCAATCAGAACGCAGTAGGTCATACCTGATCCTTTGATAACGTGAAACACCTTCGATGTGTAAAGGTGATGGAATTTTAGCACCTTATCTATAAGTACGACTTATCTTTATCCATCAAGTTTCAAAGCTGTTAAGAATTTTGTTTGTTTTCTTTTACTGTTTTTTTTGTTGTAAATAACTATTTTTTCTCTCTACTATTTGTGTTTAAATTAGACCGCAATCTCCAAAGACTTTCATGATCAATATCAACAGGAGGCGTGTAAGCGGTTCTAACTTCCATCTTTGGAACCCAAGCCAATCTCGCCTGCCCGTGGTGTACACTGCTATCTATCAAACGGGACTCTGGCTGATTGCGGGATATTACAGCGGCAAAGCTAAATTCTCTGACCGCCGACGGGCAGCAGCGTCAGCGGTGCGACATGCTGTGCCCTGCGATCCCCAATCCGCATGCCTAACATGACGATTATGGGCATAACCCACTTTATTAAGAGGGGCCTATGTCCAGCAGTGGATAAATATAGGCTAGTGTGGTATGGTGGTGTGTGGTAAAAAGTTTCGGGTACCTTAATGTGTTTAAAACTGGTTAAAATGATTTCTGTACAATAAAATGATCATTATAAACAGGTGAAGGTACAAGCTCTACCTATCCCTACCAGGTATTTATAGATTTCTAGAAGTTGCCAACTTTACACGCGCCATTCGGTTTTATACATCAATAAAGTATTCAAAATAATGCCTAATTAACTGTTTTCCGTCTAGGATTTAGTGCAAATGTGAAATATGTTGTGGACACACGTTTTAATGTTTCGAAGAACAGACCGGATTTCGATCTCGTAAATTTTGTATATTACTGTCTTACCTTCTATGTTGGAGTAACATGATCGTACATTGATACTATTGACAACGCGTAGGTAAGGTAAACCTACCTATTCATATTCATATACATTTATTTGCTTACATGTATAAAATAACACAGCTTAGATAGGATAGGATAGGATAGGTAGCTTAATAGTATATACATGAACCCTGTTAGGGCACTGCAATTTTGTTTGAGCCTATTTTAAAATAATATCAAAATATCTATTTACCAATCATTGGTCAAGAACATAATCATCATCATCATCATCATCATCATCATCATCATCAGCCTATAGCAGTCCACTGCTGGACATAGGACTCCCCTAATCAGCGCCATTGCGCCCTGTCCTGAGCTCGACGCATCCAGCTTCTACCAGCAGCCTTTCGTAGATCATCACTCTTGGCCATACAAGAACATAATAATTGATACTAAAAATAATGTAATTAATAAAATAAAAGTAGTAATCACCTCAATAAAGGATATGTCAAATTAAAATAATTAAACGAAAAATACAATTACAAATTAATGTACCATAACCATGTAACCTGTACCTACGGTTGCTGTACGTTTTGCCACAAGGTAAATTCATCACATTTTTTTTAAACTCCATACATTGTAAGTAAATTTGTAACAGGGATTTAAAAAAGATGTGTAGATAAATAAAGTTATTGTAAATTCGTCAAAAACTATCATTTTACATCATGGGATTGCAAGTATTGTGTTCAGCGCTCGAAATGAACGAAAGTTTAACTATTGCAAAAATAATTACGAAAATAGGCTATAAGATAATCTACAAATAATATCTACGACCTAAGCAAATTGAATAATAGCTTATTGTATTTGGCTGTACAATAAGATAATGTTTATGAAAACATCATCATTATTTCAGCCTTTTTAGCCCACTGCTGGGCATAGGCAAGACTAACGCAGAATCGGGGTGTGGCCAATGCCCAGCATTAGGCTGTGTACTAACTGTGTGTGTGTATAATTAATTAAGTATGGAACAAAACAGCAACGCTGTTTACGCAGTGCGTTTTTAACAGCCTGCGCACATTGAACGACAAACTTCAGCGATTAGACGCTAACGACAAGCTGCGGGAGACAATTTTCATACATTTTGTTCAAAGCTTCGCACACACAGCGACAAACGCGACGCCAAGATATGACAGACGCTCGCACTAAGCGTGACGACAATACGTCGTGTTTGCGAGGTCTGTAAGGGTAATTATTATTTAATCGTATGACGTAGGCGTAAAACTAAAAATAGAGGTTAAATAACAAAATGTCAAATTATAACTAAATTAAATCTATAAGTCTAAAAAAGAAAGAAAAGAACAATAAAATCATAAGTCAATGTTCAGGTTCTGAAGCCTAGTCATTGCCTCAGGGGGGAGATCCACAATGTCGTGCCAAGGTCCCTGGTAGGAGTGAATGGGGCAGCGCTGGAAGATGTGCTCCATGATCTGGTTTTCCACCCCACATTCACAAAGTTCGGAGTCTATCCAACCCCACTTGTGCCGAGAGAAATTGCAACGTCCGTGTCCTGTTCTGAACCTGTTAAGGCGGCACCATAGTTTGCGTGGCAGGTTGAAGCCTTTGGGTTTAGAAGTGGGATCGATGTCGTGAGCTCGGGAGCCTAAAGTAGCCTCAAACCACTCAGTTTTCCAAGCGTCATTCATCTTATTATTATTATTATTATTGGGCAGCAACGTATGGAGGGTGCCGGGACTTCAATCTGTGAGGAGGCGGACGAAAGAAGTCGTTGTGAGCAGGTAACGCTGGCTGCTTTTCTAGCTTATCCGCCTCCCTTTTGAGTGCATGTTGCCTTCGAAGGTGTGGAGGTTCTATATGGCTCAGTGTTGGTAGCCAATGAAGCGGTGTTGATTTTACAGTCCCTGAAATGCAGCGCATGGCTTCGTTGAGCTTAGTGTCTACTTTGTGCACATGGGCGCTTTCCAGCCATACTGGAGAACAATATTCCGCGGCGGAGTAGACGAGAGCAATGCCAGTGGTACGAAGGCAGTCAGCAGACGCTCCCCAGGTTGTACCAATCAGCTTGTGAAGTGTTATTGTGAGTGGTCAGTTTAAGAGACGCCATTAAAAAGTGCAGTCGGCTTGTAAGTGGCGAGGCTGTTGTTGAGGTGGAAGTGGAAGCATGATACCTCTGTTTTGCTTGGACTAGGAATGAGCCGCCAGGAGCTGAAGTATTTTGAGAGCTGTAAGGGTAATAAGCAATAGGTTATCATCTCGTATACTAGAAGTTAAAAATAACTGTAAAAAACCAGCCAAGTGCGAGTCGGACTCGCGCACGATGGGTTCCGTACCGTTGTATTTATTTAATTCTGTTTTTAGTATTTGTTGTTTTAGCGGCAACAGAAATACATCATCTGAACTGTCTAGCTACGACGGTTCATGAGATACAGCCTGGTGACAGACAGACAGACATTGGAGTATTAGTTATAGGGTCCCGTTATTAGCCTCAGTGTATGGAACCGGGGTCAGGCAGGCGGCCGGTAATAAAAAATAATTGCTTACAACATGATTTTAAGTACGAAAGAAAACATGTTGTGCCGACCCCACCTAGGGCAGGGAAATGATGGTATGGAACCGGGGTGGTTTACAGAAAAATGAAGGGTACAGAAAAAATTGCTAGCCGGGAAATTTATCAGTTTTGCAACCTGTTGCGGACTAATTTCTAAACTTACTATTGACTATAACAAGTCAAGTGTGTGTTTAGTGCAAGTCTAGGTACCAGTGCCTGTACTACATTAGTTAAAATTTCTTAGTAAAATATTTTATTTCAATATTTTGACATAAAAATCAGCATCTGTTATTAGCACGGATTATAAATTCATAGGTATTACGCTGTAACCGTTAAAATGAAACATTCACACAAGTCATAAACCACTTAGAATTCCTTTGAAAATGTTTTATTGATGGTTACGCGCTTCCCTTACGAGCCGGAATCACACTAGTCGGTATTCAATGGAACAACGCCTCCAAAGTCAATGGAAACATTAGCATCATTATAATTTTAGCCATTTTCGGTCCACGGTTGGGCATATGTCTTTCTTGATTACGCTACTCTTCTCTATCCTGCGCTAGTGTGAGCTAGGATATGATTGGACATACTAGAATATAAGAACTTTTGTACTTCATCATCATCATCAACAACCTATAGAAGTCCACTGCTGAACATAGGTCTCCCCCAAGGAATTCCACGAAGAACGGTCTTGAGCCCTCGCCATCCACCGATTACCTGCAATCTTGACGATGTCATCGGTGCATCTGGTGGGGGATCTCCCCACACTTCGTCTTCCAGTTCGCGGTTGCCATTCGAGAACCTTTATTCCCTTTAACCTTATTGTACTTATATTCATGCAAATAAATAAATGATTGATTGATGATTGAATAAGCTGGCCAATAGAGCATCATTTGCTAATGTGCAGGGTGCACCACGGGTAGGCAAGGTTGGCTTGGGTTCTGAAGGTAGAGTCTGTGAACAAGTTATGTCACGGAAGGAGTCTGCAGAGCGGGAGAGAGAGATTACCACGGACCTCCCGATCCGCAAGCGGAGACTTGGGCGTAGGAGAAGGTTTTTTAATGCCCTTCTTCAGCCTCCATATCAGGGGCATCGGTGGCGGAATCGGGGACGTCCGTTGCTGACATAATGATGGCTGAGGTGGTGTGGTACAAATTATAATATAATAGACTTATTTAGCTCTAATAATAAGAAGGAGAAGCTCACAATTATGTGGGCTGAAGCTGCTGAATCTGTGGAAGAGTCCTCAAGAGCGCCCATGGTTTTGGCATAATGGCACTAAGATGGAACATCGTGGTAGTTTGGCCGGTAGAAGTCCGGCATAATCATTCTGTTGCTGTCTCTCAGTTTCTTAATAGAATGGTGTCCATGATAATTACCCCACGTAAAAAGGGTTCTGAAGGTAGAGGTTGGAACCTTACACCCTTTTGTAAAACTTAAACATCATCATCATCATGTATTTAAGAGCTGTGCTCTAGTTGTTGCAACTAATGCAGCTCCTTCCATCTGCCTCTCTCCAAACCTCCTTTACTTCCATAAACGACATGACATCTACTTACTCTTTAATGCAGCTCATATAATTTATCCTTTGTCTTCCCCTTCCTCTCTTTCCTTTTTTTCCTTTCCCCCTATGATATTGCATATAAAGCTGTTCTAAAATTTATACATACCTAATAAATAAATTTCAATTTCAATTGCAGGTGTATAAATCGTGAAGTGATTGAAGATATAAAAGATAGTCAGTCAGTGGCCAGTCCAAACATAACATTGTAATACAAAATATGTAAAAATAAATATTCTCAAGAGCCAAATCTACCCTCAATCAGTCCCAGGGGCAAAACGTTGTCACGGGGAGGGTAATAGTTGCCAATTGAGTTTATTAGCAAATGTTACATTTTGTTTGGTAATTCAGGAATGAAAAATCCGTAATATAATATAACTTATTTGATATAGGGAATTAAACACATCAATGTTTTGTATTTTTAAAACAGAACCTAACACAACACCAGCCTATTCAGTTCACTGTGCAGTGACATAGGCATCCCCTATAAGAAGGGGGATATGCCCATAATCCCCACGTTGGGCATGCGGGTTAAGGATCGCAGGGCACAGAACCTGAAAATAAGTATAATAACTATAGTATCAAGCCGAAGATCAAGCTCAGTAGGTACTGGAGGCCTATGTCCAGCAGTGGTACAGGCAGCAAGAGACATAATACAGGCTGACGATGAACCAATTCAATTGAATTCTATTCAATTCATTTGTTTTGCGCCAAGAGAAAAATTTCTTGACATAGTTTAAGGAGTGAGATTTTAAGAAAATAACTCTTCATTCAAATATAAAACTCTAATCGTTTCTAGTGTAATAAATTATTTTTGGCCCCACACGTAATTGTAAGTTTTAATTGTTCAATGACTAGGTACTACAGCAACATGTGTCGGTGACGGTAACCGGTACTAAATACTTGTCTTAAGAATTATTTTTGTCTCTATTTACGTACGCACTGGAATTTTTGAACATAGTACATCATTGTACTAGTAAAGTAACACTATACAGATCGTAACATTTAGAACGGTCAGTATAGGAAAGTCTGAAACTATAAGACACACGAAGATTTGTTCTTAGGAACCATGTCATCGATTTTAGTGACAAGGAAAACTGCATTCATAAATTTATAATAAAACTCGTACTCAGCTCGGGAATGGAACCCGGATGTTTTGAAAAATAAAAGGAACACTATTTTTATTTAGATATTGATTATGTAGGTGTCAAGCAGTAAATTTTACTATGAAACATGATGTCTAAAATTAATAAAATGCCCTTTGTATGAGCCAATCTCCACAGCTCAAAGCTCGTCTCATCCAGTTTCGGCCCATGATCGATGCAAATAGTCCGCTTATGTAGTTGCTGGACGACGTTCTGTATTCGATTCTTGGACGCCATTCAGTTATCGCCTTACTCCACCTGTCATCATTTCCTTAAAAAATTTTTTGAACAAATAAAATATCAATATTTATTACGTAATTTTTGAGTGGAAACCTAACAACCTAGGTTAAGTACCCTGCTGGCGTGATGATTTGGATGTCATTCTGGTAAAAATGATGGAGGCCTTTATTATTGGTAAAATAGACCTTTTAGTTGACAATTTTTTTTTTTATCAAATTACGTTGTGAGTACTAGTAGCATGGAAGTGGTAACATGCCTTGATCGAGTAGATGTACTGTACAACCCTATACTATGCGTTAACACACCTCCTGCCGCGAATTAATTGTAATTTAAACAAAACACGTGTTATTCTTATTACCACTTCTTTACGAGATGTCATAAATACTTGCACAATTGTCCGTTTTGAACCTGAGACCGGTTCATTTGCGTCAAACAAAATCCCCTAATCCTATTGTACTAAACTATCCACCATTTATTCAGAAGTAGGTGGAAAAAATATACTTTCTTTCATTAGTAGGTACGGTTCAGTATATTACAGTTATATCCACTAAAAATGACGTTAATAGTCAACAAATATGTCGGAGAGTCGTCGTCAAAGAACGTATCTTGTTCAATTATTTAAATTAATTTAACTCGTTCCTTGTGGTATCGTTATTAATTCATATTATAGTTTACATTTTATAAATAAAGTGATTGATCATCATGGTAAAATATATCTTCTATTTTTTGTACTTTTTGTATGGGTCTTCTCTCATACGGTCAACATATCTCAAACTAGGAAGCCTGTACTAAGGGTACCAGAGGCTGATAAACATACCTACATAGATACTTATAAAACACCCAGACACAGAACAAACATTAATTTTCATCACATACATGTTTGTTCTGGGCGGGAATCGAACCCACGACCTACGATCTGACTGACATATAACGCTAGTCAGTATGCAAACCATTTTGTGAATTTTCATGATAAAAAACAAACAATTCTATGTATATGATGAATATATTTACCTAAACAACAAAATCTTAAAATCAGATAAAATGGCGGACTATATAACATTTCAGTAATTGCTGCATAAAAAACAGACTACAAGCAATAATTCACAAATATTGCTCTTTGAAATATTATTATTTATTGTTATTTTGTCAGGTGGAAATATTAAATTTGCGCTTTTTTCGTGAAAGATATTTAAGTAATAAAATTGTTGGTATTATTAGTCTGTTTGGTTTTAACTCCTACGATATCCTATTTTGGTCCGAGTATTTGTAGCATTTGGTTTACCTGGATACTTACATTTGAAGGCTGTGTGACTTATCTATTATGATATTATAAATGATGTGAAAGTTTAGTGTACAGTAGCCTTAATTTCCTAATTACGCACACCTACTTATATCTATTCTAACTAAGTTATTTTTTTACTATTACCTATTTCTTTGCTATTGGTCAAAAATCTTGTAGAAATGAAGAATATTACAGACAACACCTTAATTTATTGTGTATGCAAAAGCGCCAAAATATTAGTTAAAAAAGCCAATGGAAAAAAAGGTGACATTCAAAAAATAACACTTGGAGTGCTAAAAGCACAACTGTCTTTTCGCAGACCGCGCCGCCCTCTTCATGGACCAATCAATGAAATGTGTTAACGTGAAAAAAATAGAAAAGGCACTTCTTATGTACTTAAATAATAAGTATTTAGATAAAACTAAGCATTTAAAGTCATGTGAAGCTGATTTCATATAATTGCTATATATGTGAAGTTGCTATCTCATTTCTAGATCAGCAAATTAGCACATACATCACAAATGGCTTAATGGCACAATGGCACTCCTCGTGCCGTTTCGACAGTTCAATGCCACCATCAGGTGCGAAAATTTGAAAGCGAGTGTTGATTTTTTTTAACTAGCCTAATTACATACGGTTAGGCATTGTGCCAGGTCATTTGCCGCGATTTATATCTTCATGTAAAGAAAATAATACACAATTAGGTACATACAATATTATAAGCAATATTGTTCGTGTTTTATGGGAATACTGAACCTCAATGGTTTTCACCTACACTGACTTTTACTTTAAATGTGTATAGTATCAATAGTTGAAAGAGTTGGCTAAAGAATGAGTTTTTTAAGAGAGTTGTAAATAAAAGTTTTTCTGGCTCATGTCATGTAACTGATTCTCGGTTTTCCTCTTCTATGCGGAATGCAAATGGAATGGAAAACCAAGAATCATTCTAGCTTTCTCTCTATGATGTTCCTAATGAAGCTGTCATGTCTTCTGTTTTGTATGGTTTCCATCAAGACCCTTATTCGTCCACTCGTTTTGGAACTTCCTCGTTAGTCATTTTCTCAGTCTCTCTTCCAGCACCACAAGTGGGAGTGAAAGAGACCGCAATGGGAAGAACGAAATGGAGAGGATTGCATCATTTTATTGTGCGTATCTCATTTATATAGCATATTAGGTTATGATTATTTAATATTATATATAATACATTATTTTATCTAGGCTTGATAACATAACAGTTCGTTCTTTGTGAGATTTAGGCAGCTTACTGTAGTGTAGTACTTTGTGTAGTGTGCTAAAAATATTATTGACCAACCTCATTAATTTTTGTTTTTCTATTTAAGTATTTATTTTGATGCATTCCATGATGGGCATTAGTACTGTTTAACTGTACAGCAAATTCAGTTCAGCTGTTCCAGTTAAAAATACTTCAAAGAAAGCTAATTCAAGCGGCCATCTTTCACCTAGCCAGGTGACAACAGTTTCCCCAATAACTGTTTCAACACAAGTACCACTCAACCTCATCCTACCTGTGCACACGATGGATTGATATCCAGGAAAAATAGAAATGTCATCAAATGTGGGCGATGGTGAATGAACTAACTGTTTCTGTGGGTTTACGTGACCTAGGAAACTAACTGATGAAAAAATTATTGACTGTCGTAACGGGAAATACGTTCGTACATTACCAATATAAATAATAAAATGTCTTGTAAGTCATACGAGAAATCACTGCCTAACTAGGTATTTTATCACTGAACCAATCGAGGGAATACATATTAATGCAAGTCTTATTTAGTAGCTTATTCGGTACATAAAGATAACCATGAGTTACCACAAATGTAACAAATTACAAAAAAATACAATTAATTAATTACAGGCAGGAATGAAGATGAAAAGCCTCTTTCTTCTTCATGACTTTTTTTTATCTACTAATAAATTTTAAGTTGATAGACGGAGGGCGTTTCATAATTAACATATATCCTAAATATAAAATATATCCTCGACTAATCTAACCTATCATTTTTAGTTGTCATTGTCACGTCAAAACTGTCCTCTACTCAATCTCATAATTTCCTCGAAAACTTCTATAAGTTAGGCATCTTAGATTGTAATTTGGACGTTCCATAATTTACTTTGAATAAGGCGGAGTCGATGTATTACTTCATTCATTCATTAGTAAGAGGAAATATTGATTAACCGCTTGATTGATACATTTTCCGCGGGCGTTATACCCCAAGACTATTCTAAAAGGTAAAATATGCACTAAATATTTTGCCTTGTAGAATATCTTGTAATGTATTTCCGCAATGTCACGCCTATGTCGATTTAAAAACCCCGTAACGTCAAGGAAAGTTTTTCCTTGGGTAATTTTTGAGGAATACTCAAGATACAAGATATTTATTTGCATAAATAAGTGTAGGTCATCATGTAGGTGGGGTAATCAGGTCTTAGGACTAGTTATCAGAAGTATAGGACTTATTTACTCTTTTCAGGTAGGTCAGTGGTACTCAAGGTGCTCAAGGTAGGTAGCGATGTACCTTTAGTTGCCACTGTTGACAGGTCCTTGACTGAAGAAGAATTATGCATTTTGGATCAGGAGGTTTTGGAAGCAAAATGTTCTTGGGTGCACATAGACTGTAATATAAAAAGCTCTGAGAGCAAATCATCCTCAACTTAAAATGACTGCTAGTTTTTAAAGCATCCTTATTACCTACTGAATAATCGCAATGTAAAACGTCATCAGAGTAAAATTTCCGCAATTTGAAATGTACCTATGCCAGACATTTTTAAATCCTGTCTGCTTAAATCCTCTTTTGAGAATACGTGATACTGAAGCTATGAATAAGATTCAATACATATTTTCAACCTGTAAATAAAAATAATAACTAAACAACTTTCTGAAATTATTTAATTCTTGCTCCTTGGTCCGATAATTCCGTAATGGTCAAATTGATTCAAAGATATTATGACTAGAGACTAACTATTGGAAAGGCCATTATGCTTCTAAAACCATTTAAATTGAGGACTCACATTGCTCACAGAGCATTTTATATTGCAGTTAATGTGCACACAAGAACATTTTGCTTCCAAAACCTCCTGATCCGAAATGGAAGTTGAGTTGAGGAGTAAACCTTTTGAGGTGACTACATACAATTTGAGAGAGTATGATTGTTCCGGACTTTTACTCTGGACTATAATCAAATACCTTTAAACAAGCATTTTTTGTATATATAATCTCTGAAACGGCTCCTACGATTATCATGAAATTTTGTATACATGGGTTTTCGGGGGCAATAAATAGATCTAGCTAGGTTTTATTTTTAGAAAACAAAAAATATTTATCAAAACTCAGTCATCCAGGTATATAAAAGTATCTACATACATCTTAAAACATAAGTCAATGTTACTAACAATTTAAACAACCTACATAAAAATAAAGGTGAAATAGTTTGCAGTGAGGTAGTTAGTATATAAAATATTCTGAATCTGGTGTGTCGGTATGTAAACATTGGTGTCACCTTGTTCAAGTCATTTGCGTATTTTCGTAGCCTAATTGTTTATTGTTGAAAATACCTATTAAATCTACCAGCACCGTAGGTGTTGGTATGTTAACATTTTTACACCTATCAAGAATTTACATAATAAACCTATTAGCATTAAATTAGAAACAATGCTATACGAGTACAATACATACAATATAATCGTTTTTTAGTTGATAGTTTTAGTCGTCAAGAGATTGAAAACCTATATTCTAGATACTAGTCAAGTGATTGGACTACGAAGGGTTCCGTACCATCGCACAAGATACTCGTATTACTTTTTATTATTTGTTGTTAAAGGGGCAATAGACACGTTTTGTGAAAATTTAAACTATCCATCCTATTCATAACAGTTCTGTAATCCTCAGAAAGGTACAATGGCCTTAAAATATAATGTCACCACTTTTTATTTAGATTTAGAATGATAGGCACAAACTTACTTTATTTTAAAATGATATATGGTTATGAATAAGGTACACCTATTACGGTCCATGAAAAAATCCCGCTGATAGACGGAAGGACGGCGGAGGCTTAGTAATGGGGTCCCGTTTGGCTGCCTTCGGTTACTGAGCCCTAAAAATGGACAATTTAGATCGTGTTTTTTCTTTCACCCAAATCAGATGAACTATTTTGATATGATTTGAGGCAAAGTATCTAAAGATTTACTTATTGTAGAACGCCCTCCCGCCAGGTGGAGTGACGATTTGTGAAAGGCTGCTAGTAGAAGCTGGATGCGTCGAGCTGAGGAGGCGCAATGGCGCTCATCAGGCGAGGCCTATGTCCAGCAGTGGACTGCTATAGGCCGATGATGATGATGATCTAAAGATTTTAATTTTAAATCATTGGTTCTTTTAAAAAATATAATATAGCTAAAATTTTGCTAGAATTACGTAAAATATTATGAAGTTTCCGCGTTGTAGGTACGCCATCAAATCGTAAGTCATATTTCATTCAACAGTTACAAATTGATATCGTTTTTGTAACGTCCTAAGCAAAAAAGCCCGCCGTTCGTTAGAGAGTGTAATTGCAAAAATTTGCAACATGCAATAAATTCATAAATCTAGAAAATTTTACAATAATATTGGTGACAGATTGAAAACGATAAATTATCTAAGATTTAGAACGTGATGACGTCTTAACTGCAATATTCTAGTAGGTAGTAGAAAAGTAGGAAAATAATTCAAGGACAACTAGTTTCAGCTGAAAGTTTATACTTTTGTGTTTTTAAAAGTATCCCGAATGAGATAACTTTATTTTGGACATGATGATGAAGATAATATTAGTAGTTCCAACTTATTTTTTCACCGACAATACAAACAAAAGTCCGTTTAAAGTTTTTGTATGTTTATTTGCAATCACGTATTTCTAAGTGTGGTTCACCTCTTTCAGAACAACACGCGAATTCAAACTCAATCTTATTAGGTACTGAGAAGAACTTTAAATATTTGTCTTTCATGATGTTTAAAAAGAACTAATCATTTAAAAATAGAAGTAAAAAGAAGAAAGAAGGAAAATCCTCTAGCTTTTACTGCCAAAGGCGGGTCCATTATTTAACTTTTCAATTTTTATCTGTACCATTTGTGTAGAAATAAAGCTGTTTCTATTTTATTTTATAGGTAATTTAAAAAATTACTGATTTATGAAAAATCAAAGCACTCTTTGGAACTAATGTGGAACCATCCTAACCTTAAACGAATCTTATCTAGGACGTGCATAACTTGACCGGAAGTGGGGGTGAAGGCGGGAACGGAAGTGAAGGCAGTGCTCTGCGGTGAGTTTCCGCTTCCGCTGAGCGGCTCATTTGAGAAGATTGCGTGATGAAGCCGTGTTGTTTCGTGAATGATGATGAGGTCTTGAGATGTAGCTTGAGTTAGTGCTCATCCGTCATCTTTGTGAGTATTTGGACCCTTGATCCAGAGCTTTCCGGTACTTAGGAGGGTCTGATTTACTTATTGTTTGTGAACTTAAAAATAAATAGTCGAGATAAATCTTCTTGCAGTATTTTAAAATATCGTGAAGCAAAAAACTATTTTTTTTTTAAAGTTAAATTGAATATTGCTTACGTGAAGCAGTATTAGGTACTGTAGTTTGGTTTGAAGGATGTGGATGCCGCTGAACGTACAGGCTCATGAGGCTGAACACCTTCATGCCTCAAGGGTGTTGCATCGTAGAGTACATTCCAAACATGACATACAAAGTATTACTTTATTATAAGTCATTGTTACCACTTAACAACATACCACTTAACATCAGGTGTGCCATGTCCTAGTTACATCTTCAGTATCATAAAAAATTTGATGTAACCAGTGTGACAGGAATAAAAATTCAACAAGTTTGTTTGTCTATATCACAGAATAAGGTCGGTATTTTGAATCCAACATGTACTTAGGTATTTTTCAGTCCAATAATAATCCTAATCACAATCCTAAATCTATTCAAATAAGTGTGAAAGTTAAATAACTCAATCCAAAGTTATGCTTTACCATAACTCGAATCTAATCCCCTAAAAAATATCTGGAACACATTTCGTCGAAACAAATCGGCGATTTCCGTTGAAGTTACGACCCGGGAAGCGAACCTGCGCTATCAAGCACGCGCTGCAAATAAACTAAATCGTACTAACCATCCGATAATCTTTAGTTATCTATATATAAAACTTTTACGTAACTGACTGGATGAAAGCTCCAAGCTTCAACCGTAGTCTGGCAACGTTCAAAGACTAAAACGTTACTCAAATATTTGATTACATATGACTTTCGATTAAAAATTATTATATGTGGTGAATTAAAAATTTGATTCATAAACGTCCTTGATGGTTGAGACTATCTCAAGTTGACAAGCGTTTCAGTTTTCGAGCGTAAGGCCCATGCAAGGACTTAAATATGACGGTTACTACTAACGGTGGTTTAATATGACAGAAAATGTATGAAATCTTCTGATTTAAAGTACTGGTTACGCTAAACATATGTTTAACTGCCAGTTAGTTTCAATAAATAAATGATACTGGACACAAAGACCCTGTATTAATAACCCAAACTAAGTAAAACTTGTATGGGAACCCCATGACTAATATACTACTTTTTTTGTAAATACATGCATATACATAGTAAAACACCCAAGACAAATATTTGCAGATCATACAAACATTGGTTTTTCCGTTGATCCCGCAACCATTTGCGTGTCAGTAGGAGTTTTCAAGTGTACATGGCAATAAAGCAACGACTGAAAAAGTTACCGAATAGAGACTGTCCGAGACATCAATTGAATACAATTGTACGTGTATACGTACTATATTTTTGAGCGCACCACGCAGGCAACCCTGCGTGGTGCGCTCTCTCGGTTCTCCGACCCAAAAAGGTACATGTGGCGTGTGTCTCTCCATAATAATAAATTCAAGTTCTACACAAAAAAGGAAGTATTACTGCAGCAGAACAACCACACAAACATCCTCACATACCTCTCCCAAAGAGACATTTAAAAAAGTACCTAAATTATACTTTACATTTAGTAGCGGCCAAAGTCACATGCGAATCACTAGTAGTTCTATATAGAATATTACTTCTAATATATCTCATCTTTCTAAATGTACAATAGTGCGAACGATTTTAGCTTTAAATTAATAATAAGCACAGATATTTAAGTTTATGAATGTTTCGAAATGAATTCTGGTTTATTAAATAATGTGTTAAGTTAAGATGCTTGGATAGTAAACAACGTTAAATAGATATTATTATTTTACTAATTAGGTTAGTGTGGTGTATAAGCGTTGATCAGTTTAAATAGTATGAGGTGTTTTTACGATGGTACTTTCCAAACTTATAAAAAAATAATGGTAAGGATAAGATTATCATAAAACAAGCATTATCTCATTCAAAAATAGCATAAAAACTAAGTTGAAATGCGCTTATTTTTTTTATAATAACACAACAGAAATATACAATATATTTTATGGAACAAAAATTGATTAATTTGTTCGATAAATATAATTCATTTGCAAAAAACACGTTTAGACTAAGATGGAATATAAAGTAGCCTATGTGTTAATCCAGTTCACAAACTGTGTATATTTTAAGATTTATCTAAATCCGTTCAATAGTTTTTGCGTGAAAGAGTAACAAACATTCATCCTTACACCCATACTTAGAAACTTTCGCATTTATAATATTTTATAGTAGGAAGGAAGTAGAATAGTAGGAAGTAGGATATAATCCAAAAATTTGTGCCGCAGCGGGAATCAAACCCACAACCTTCTCCCAGACAGACCTTCACCCACTGCGCCACAGTAGCGGTCTAATTACGAGTAATTACTGGCTATAAAGAAGATCTTGTTATGAAATCTTCACAAAAACAGTAGGTACCTAATTGATAGCCACATGTAGCAGGCGGCTCTTCAAACGATTTCCCATAATTTGAGGCGACACCCATCACTCACCAAACTAGGTTTATCGAGACATAAATCATAATCATTTACCTTTTAAAACTACAACTGAACACACAAAAATATGCTTTAGGTATTAAGAAATAAGGTTGAAATAAAATGATGGTGAGTAGGTACTTGGGGACATCAAAGTAGATAGGATTATGACATGTGTTTCGGACGGTGTTTGGACGTTCTCATGGGATGCTCACTCGGATTGTATGGATGTTATTTTAATGGTTGTATTGCGATGATGTCATAAAAATGTAATAATTTAATCATCACATTTTTCCATGCATACGTTCAATATTTTAACAAGTAAATTCTGATTGGTCATGATGGTGACATTTCTCCGTTCGGGTTATCATCACATATAATTCGATCGTATGTGTCTCAGCGTTGGGATTAGGGGCATAGCCCTCTTTATCAGTAACCACTACCTACCACCAAAAAAAACATTGACTAAAATGTTTTTTTTTTTGCAATTTTGTTTGTATTGTATATTATATTGTATTTTATTTATTGTTGATTCTTAAGTTTATATAACATTTTTTGTACGTTTATGTCTTCTAAAACCATTTTAAAATGGTACAGAAATAATAACCAAATAGTTTAAAAAAAAAATAACATCTTCATATAAACACCTTATAAAAAATTCATCAGCTTACTCAAAGTGAACAAAACAATGACAACAATCCTATATAGGTACGTAATGAAAATAGTGCCGATTTCCATAAATCATTGAACAAATCAAAAGACCCATGAATTCAGCGAGTCAATAAATCAACAGTATTGACCCAACTCCAATACGTAACATTACAGGTACATTACGTTAAAATGTGACAACTAGGAAACACTATGTCACAGTGACAAATAGTTTGACAGTTGACACAAGCTTCGAGTGCCGTTACTTTTCTCTAAACGACCAATTTTTAAAGAAAATTATATTCAAATGGGCACTTTGAAGCAATCAAGGGAATACCGAACCCATTCCACAATGTAAATATGCTCATTAGGAGATGAGAAATGAAACAGTAGGTACTCTTGTGTGGGCGTTACGAAGTGGACATTTTGCTTATTTATTGTTTGGATTTAAATAATAGTGTTTTTAATGAAACTGATGTTCTATGTTCTTTTCCGGATTACTTTTTCTTCTTTATGGTTCAGTTGAATGCGTGCAGTTTTATTTAAATTTCTATTTTTATTTTTAGGTGACAAAATCTAGGCACAATTTATAGGTAGTAAGTTGGATTTGAATTCAATGAATTTGAACTATAAAGACATGGCAAGACTTGAGATCTGATTTTTTCGGTTTTACTTGAATCCTAACTTAACCTGTGTGATAACTTACTTGATGTATTTTTTAAATAGAAAAGCCGTAAAATTTTGTGCTTAAGACCAGATACCAAATCAATGGAGAAATATAAATAAACAAACGAATTGACTGCTCCAATAATAGGTAGAAATAGAACTGAAAATAAAATGTTCTGAAAAGTAAAAACTCTGGATATTTTCCTCAATAAGGTCATCTAATGTTTACTTTATAATACCGGCCAGATTCTTACATCTCTAACATAATTAATGAAAATAGCACAATTTAGACACATGAAATCTCAAGTCTTATTAAGCCATAGACACCAAAATCAGATTTCAAGTCAAATCGGAAGTCAAATCGGTTTATCCGAGACATTTTGGTTTGAATTCCAGTATGATTACTAACTGTCTACAATACTACCGGGTTTGTCAAATTCCAGAGATTAACCATCATCATCATCAAGCTATAGCAGTCCACTGCTGGACATAGGACTCCCCCAATTAGCGCCTTTGCGTCCTCTTCTCAGCTCGACGCCAGCTTCTACCAGCAGCTTTTCGAATTCCCAGATCATCCCCCATTTTGCCAGAGGACATCCTACTCTACGTTTGCCGAGCCAGAGAAAACAAAAAGAAGAAAAAAATAATTTACTGATGCAACCTCTGGATGAATTCATAATAATATTAGTAAATTGAAACATTTAAAATCAGAAATAGAGCAATAGACAGACAGCGTAAATAGGCTACGAGTAAAAAACAAATAAGCATTCAAGATGTTAGACAAAACATTCATAAAGTAGTAAATTTCCAGCCTGACACAACAATGGCAGTTCAGTAGATGCCAAAGTGCTAATCCCTGAGCTAGGAGCCGTGGGCTGCGCAGGCGCCGAGGTATAGTGCTGGAATTAGATCACGTCACAGGTGTTACTGCCAAAATTTATGAGAAAAATGTTATTGTTTTCGTCCCGGATCGTCCCGGACTTGTGAAATATTTCTCAAATCAAATCAAATTTATTAACAAGAGAACAAAGACTTTTTTTGGCATTACATACCTGGTTGTTTTTTGTTAAACACATGTTTTATTTTTGTTTTTGTTTATTTTTTTATCCCTTAGATTCATAAGTATATGTACATGTTCTATGTATACATCTTATTATACACACGTATATGACACCTAGAATTACACATATTTATCTATCTCATTCACTAAAAATAAATTTTAAAGACAATTTTTTGTTCCAAAACAGTCAGAACCCGATTCTCCTAGTCCTGAATAATTGACATTAATGATTGACAATGTAACGGTAGACGATGTGAAAATTGAGTCCAATTTCGCTAAACTTCCGTTTATAGTTATGGTCAACATCATCATCATCATCAGTCTATAGCAGTCCACTGCTGGACGCCAGTTATGGTATTTATATAAAAATAAATCATGTCTCAATTACCATATAAACCTACCTAACCTTAGACAATTGTTTAATTATAAATTGTTATTAATCCAGGTACCAAGCAAGGGAAGCCGCGAACGGAAGCTAGTAATTTATAAATTAAAACACTTTTTGAAACTGAAATGAAAATTGTAGCTACTATTAAAAATGTCAAATAACTGTCATAATCTCCGATAGCAGGCCCCAGACTTGACCAGCACGGTCCGGCAGCGCCGCTCAATTTGTCAGCTGTCGACCTGCGCCTTAATTACACGTCCCCCTTCCTTCGTCACGCCCCGCACACCTTGATTAAAGCGAACCATAAATACGCACACTGCTCTCCTTACCTACACCTAGAATCATATAATAAGTAGATAGATACCTACTTTAAATATGGGATTATAATATCTTATGAATTGGCATTTTGAAGTTTATTTATGTCAAATAGGATAAACGAATAGGACAGTTTTTTGTCAGTTTTCAATTGAAAACTGATAGAGCACTATTTCGGTGTCTTGAAATAACAGAAGTCTAACAGGTATACTATTTATTACCATGACGTCTTATTTATTATCTCATTCGACGGTATTGTCCAACAAATAGGTACATCGGTCACATCGCGGCGGCAAATATTTCCAGCGCCCGCTGACAGCTGGACATATGGACCAATATGTGGACAGTGTACACTTTTACTGTTACCCATTTTAAATAAATCGGTATTTGCAAGTGGGTTATATTTCAAATAAAACTTAAGCCTATAAAATATAACATAAACAACATAACTTATATGGTTTGGGCATGTAGAAACGATGGATGAAAGAAGATTGACGAAAGAAGTATATGAGGCGAGTGTGAATGGGACAGATGGAAGGAGAAGATTTCGACGTACGTTTTGCGATCAAATCGTCTCCGATTTGTGCTGAAAAAAAGGCCAGGTCAGGAGTACCCTTAACCGACGAGCAATGAAGAATGAAAAACCCATGAATGAAGAATGTGATGAGAGTGAATGAAGCATAAGAGGTATGCCAGGATCATAGCAAGTGGAGATCCGTGTTCTCTACCTACCCCTCTGCGAAAAAGGCGTGACTCTATGTATGTATAATTTATATTCTGTAGAGGCTTGGTGCGTTGAGCTCAGGACAGGGTGCAATGGCGCTTATTAGGAGAGGCCTATGTCCAGCAGTAAACTACCATAGGCTGATGATGATGAGGATATTCGGTGCTTCGGAAGGCACCTGGAGATTTTGGTCCCAGCTTTTTCAGTCGGAATTTTTCGTCCAACTAGGATTAGTTTTTTCGTAGGTTCATACGAGATGAAAGAATTCTACATCATAAAGTAACCTACCTTTACAATATTAAGTCAAAATATCACAATTTTTTGTCTGATACATACTCTATAAAAATGGACTGAACTGATTGCATCTTTGCCATATACTCATTCTGGCCTAATTGGCCACACCCCTAAGGAAAGAAATAATGACTTATTCACTAGTTTTCTATGATATTGTTAAGTTATTTATCACCCAATACAAATATCAACTCCTCGCCACCATAACAATCCATAACAGGACATGACGCAATGGCAATGGCGCTCATTATAGGAGAGGCTTCTGTAATGAGCGCCATTTCGTCCCGTCCTCATATCAATAGGTATATGATAAAGCCACTCATGACAGTAGCACAGGCTTACTCTTCTTTAACTAAATTCAAAGATAAAGCCAGACTTCAGTTCTAGAATATATATTACATAAATCTTGAGATATAATATTTTATCACTCATCATATATTTTGTACCGAGACATATCCCCGGACACCGCGCTTCTCCCTGCCTCGCCCTGAGTTTGAATGTTCGTACGCAAAGGTGTCAAATGATCACGTGAATTAAATAGCTCAAGATGAATCCCATAGTCAAAAGCCGGCTTTATGTTTACAGTAAAACCATTTTACTCTTACAAATATGAATCAGAATCGTAGATTTCTAATCCACACCGAACATAACATGCAAAATATCAAAATAATCCCCTAAGTAATAAAACTAGAGCGCGCAACTTCCCGTGTACCGCACTGAAACATCCGTCGTACGTCAATGCGAGTGACAAGTGTGACCAACATCTAGTAACGTATAAATAGCGGACATTTATCAAGGTGCGAATATCACCGGCCGTTTGTACGGTCCAAGATGGATGTCATCAGCCGGTAGAAGATCATACTGTTCTACGTTTTGTAACCTCAATAATAAACAAAGACTATGATATAAAACAAAGTCTGATAGCAAGTCTGTTAACATGTTTTACTAATATTGTTAACGTATAAGTTGTGCGTGTTCTTATGACCTCGTTTAATTAGTTCAAGTTACTTACATGGATTTGTTTACCAAAATCGTCTCGTTTAAAAAGCTTGGGACTTAGTATAATAAACATTGTTTATTAATGGTGCAATAGACTAATATAATGACGTTTGAGCGGTCAGTGACCACGTGGTGATAGGCTGGTCAACCTCAAGGTAATTTTCCCCCTTCTTTAGATATAGACCCTTCGTTCTACCTAAAATTTCTACAACCTTAAAAGAGCTCATCTGACACTAACCGTATAGTTTTTCTCCTTTCTGTTTTCTTATTACAAACTTGATTAAGTCTTTGCTGTGTTTTACTAACCCCTACAGATTTTTAAAGATTTGTATTTTATTAGTGCCTGCAATTTTATACTAATTTTACATCATGTGAAAACGTAAATGTATTGAGCATTGAAAAGCAGTATGATCAATAAAATGGCTTCAGAATTCTGTTCAACTAAGTTCCACCCGCGGCTTCACTTACATGGTACTCAAAAAGTAGCATAAGTGTTAATCCAGGTTACATTCTTTGTATATTTCAAGTTTAATCCAAAACTATTTAGTAGCTTTTGTATGAAAGAGTAACAACATCCATCTATCCTCACAAACTTTCACATTCATAATATTATATATACAGTAGGAAGTAGTATAAATCAGTTCACCTGGACTCTCGCAGCTCGTAGACAAAGTACCGGGTAATGTTTTAGTGAACTTTGATAAATCTCTCGACAACATCAGAACTAATTATTTCCTAAACTCCGTGCGACAGGCGCACGCAAATTCAGCGTTTCAAATATATTTCACAGCGCGTCAATTAACCTGGGAAACGCTATAAATCACTTAGTACGTACGAATAGTAAGATGCAGCGTAAACACGAGCGGAGCGGGGTGATCAGCGGGCATGTCGACCCAACTATGTGCAAAGACTTGAATCAATTAGATACTTACAAAGATGGCAAATAGCTTTTCAGCGGTATTGGCATTGCTAAAGTACTACATAATTAGGTACTACCTTTTAATTTATTTTCAACAAATCGTTCGTGTTTTGAAATACCCCTGCAATTGTTAAATTAATTTATTACTATCTTCATCTAGGTACTGCTACTTCTCCGTTTATACGAGGCAGACTCCTCATGAATGACCTAAAACTAAATTACCTAAGTAAATACAAGGCTCATAAATATAAGGTCTGTCTGATAAATTTCTTACAATTAAAAAAAAAAATATCTGTGATTTGGGTATGTTTTACAAACTAATAGTGTGTGTATTACAAATAAAAATTAAAATGTTTTTTATCGGATAATTATAAAATCCATAAGGGTTAAGAAAACACAAAAAAATTTAACATTAAAATTAGTACAATAAAAAAAAATATTATGCAATTAAAAATCTTTTATTTTATTTATTGATTTATTAAGATGGTAAAGGCTGCTGGTAGAAGCTGGATGCGTCGAGCTCAGGACAGGGCGCAATGGCGCTCATTAGGGGAGGCCTATGTCCAGCAGTGGACTGCTATAGGCTGATGATGATGATGATGATGAAGATGGTAAAAAATTATGATTATATTTTTTTTATACTCAATGCTTCGCTAGTCGCCTCGTCTATGGTTACAAAGGCTTTTTATTTGCACTAAAGTATTTTAGTCGTGCAACATCATGTCGCAACAATGTCGCGCGTCGCGCCGTCAACAAAGAGTTTGATTTAAACAGTGTTTAAATCAGTTAGAACTTTAATAGTCAACGTGTTTATTTCTGTGGCCTGTTGATTCAGCCAACAAAACAAACGATGATATCAAAAGAAATGAGACTTAAAACGTGTCGTTAAATCTTGCACAGTCATCGCCCACATCACTTTGTAAGCTGAAGCAGTGAAGTTGCAGTGGACTAGCCATATCTGCCGGAGAACTAACGACGAGTTGTTTAGAGGAGGTCGCTTCTCGGCAAACGTCGTTTAAAAAGCCCTCCAGGTGGAGTGAAGACCTTCGAAAAGGTAAAAGCTGGATGCTTCTAGCTGAGGGCAGGGCGCAATAGCGCTTATTAGGAAATCTTCAATGATTATATCCAGCAGTGGACTGCTAAGGATATTGATGAGGAGGGCACACACCTAAATTATACACCAGATAAACACAAGACAATACCTATTTAACTATCAGTCGAGAGTATGTTCTAAGATATTTTCATCTGCCCCGAAGACCACTTTTAACCTTCATGCTACATTCTTTCTACCTACTTTTGACGACCTTATTAGTACAAAAGATGGAGTAGCCGGATGAGACGCAAAAGGTCACGGGCACCTAGAAACTTTTTTCCATTTCTTTGTTTTTTTTCTCTGTCTATCTAAAGACGGAAATCAAAACAAGGATAAGTCACTACTGTTCGCAGAAGGGCTAGAAATAATAATTGAAATAGAGTCATAACGGCTCGCGCCATTTCTCCTCACCAAGCCATAAACCCATCTCAACCGCGCTATCACCTGAAGATACTTTTTCTTCTAGTAACTAGTAGGCGGGGTGTGCACCAGCGGTTCTCACGCTGTCTTAAAACTTGCCTATCACTGTAGAATAGGTACATTTTATTACGATGGTATAGGCGAGCTTTATTTAAAATTGTCAGATAATACAGTAAATCGCATAGCCGTTGAATCATCATCATCCGCAGCCTGACTTCTGCTGGTATAGGGCCTCTTTCTTTTCATTTTATTATTGCAGTATTTTATTAATGTAGGTACAAAACATGGATGATAAGTATAACACTATGAGCCCAATTTTGGGCACAACAATGGTATGGAGTAGGAGTCAGCCCATTAAAAAGTATGTAAATTGAATTACAGATCTAACTCAATTTGATTTTGAATTTCTGGAATTTTAAGTTAGTCACTGATAAAATATTTTAAGCTATAATAACATTTATTTATTAACGTTTATTTTAGATGTCGTTCAAAAGTTTTGTCATCTTCCTCGTCTTTTAGATTTTCCGGGAGTTCATTATAAATTTTTACAGCCATTGTATTGGGCCCGAACTGTATATCTTCAATTTTGAACTAGTTAGTTCTAATTTATGTTTTTGTCTACCTGGGTAACGTCGCGGCAAGTTGTTGGTTTTCTGGAAAAAGTTAGGATATTTTCTTATGAATTTACTTATTTCTAATATATAAATACCTGTGAATGTTAATATTTTTTGATGACAAAAGTGTGTTCTGCAGCTATTTGGCTCTTTTATGTTTACTAAAATACGGACGCATTTTAGTAAACTCTCTTTAAGTGTCAATCTGTAATTAGCCATTAAATAGTCATAAAAAAAAGAAATCACGTGTTCTATGTTTCAGTGGTAATGGTAACTCATGATAACTTATGATATCTAAACTTAGCAAGACTTACAAATTTAATATAAATCGTAATAAATTTCATCCATTAACAATAATTCTTTGTTATTTATAAAATGCCTATGTTCATGTTTTTGTGATTGTTCGGCAGATTTATTATTTTTGCTTTGTCTTCAAGGCAAGTATTAAGTTCTTTGTTGTATTTTCAAAAATAACTAAATAATTTTATGTATATGTTTTTTCTAAGAAAACAACAATTTCACGATAAGCCAACGCTAAATACGTCGCGGTACCTTTCAGCGGGAAAGCCGCATATGTATCACCATCCTAAATCGCTTTTATGATTTATTACCTCGTAAAACACGTTCACTTTTAAGTCGTGATGTAGTAACCGTGACAACGCCAGTAACTGGCTCCAGTGTAAGTGCTAGTCGTTTAGTTGTAGTGTCGTTTAGTAACTTCAAAGAGTCGTGTACAATAGGCATCGCGGCCGATTGATATTTAATAGTTTTCGCCAGTATTGCCTGGGATAGTTTGAGAGATCACTGCTAACTGTACTTTGTACCACCTGCACATTGGATCGATGACATTGCGACTGTCGCTGGTTATGACCTGTATGAGAGAGGCACAGAACAGAGGAAGCTGGCAAAAACTAAAAGAGACCTATTCCCAGGGGTCGGTCTTGGATTTTCTAGAACACAATTTGACTACATTTGGCACTACATAGCTTAGGCGAGCACTCAAATCTCCTAAAACACAAACTGACTAGTACCAGAAAGACCTCACATTTTGCCTACTATTGTCTATTGTTTTTGAATTTAAAGGTGATGTGTAACATAAAAATGCATAACTACGGCATAAAATGTAGCTGGCATATACAGACATAAAAAGAAAAAGAAAGGAAAATATGCCAGCTACATTTTTTTTATATATGGGTTATATGATAAATGATGTTTATTATTTGTGGCACTAGGTACATTGGTCTTAAAGCTATTTTAAGTAAATTTTAAGAATAGATATATAAACACTTAAAATTTTGATATTTCCTTCTTTTACCTGACATTTCATGTTTAATTGTATCCTCTTATAAAAGCACCAGCCGCCGTCGACATGCTTTATATCGTGATTCCGGGTTGAGATGATGATGATGATGTACTTGCTGATTGGATTAAAATTTCTGATTAGAAATCCATGTAGAAATCTACTTAGTGTTGTAAATTTATTTGATTTCGCTGCGGGACAAATGTTTGCATGTTCTGCAGATATTTGTCTCGGGTCTGGGTGTTTTCTATGTATGATATGTATGTATTTATTGTATCTATGTAGTATATCAATCATGTGGTTCCCATAATACAAGCTCTGCTTAGTTTGGGGCTACATGATGCTGTGTGATAACGTCCAGGATTATTTATTTATTTATTTATTATCTACTTTCTAGTTAGATTTATTACATTTTACCCTAAGGTATGTGCGTATTTTATTAAATTGTATTATCGTTTAATGATTTGGGTCATTCTTCAAAGTAAACCTTGTGGTTTCAATTGAATAAAGAGTGTGTAAGTTCTATTGATAGTTTGTGTAAGTAAGATATTGATTGATTATTTGACTACCTATTGAATTTGTTATTACTGACTATTTTTATTGAATTTTGACTATGTAGAAATGTATAGATGTAAACTCAACCAAATTTTTATAATTAGAGTAATTGGCGCAAGCCGTTCTAGTTATTAAGTCAATAAACATAAACATAAAGAGATTTATACTTTACTTTACCTTTGTGGGCGCTTCCCATAGCATGTCTTCACTCGATTGGCCGGTGCTTTACAACAAGAGCTTTGTTTTTTTTTTTTCGATGTAATCAGACCATTGCCACTTTTGATTCGTGATATGTTTGATGGCATTGATGTCTTTGGACTGGACTTTGGATATTGGGTTCCAACTCGAACGATCTTACGCCCTTCCAATAATGTAATTCGGGCGATGACATCTGCTGTGTTTGGCATTTTTTTGTAGCTAATAAAGTTTAGAGCCAACAAAAAAAGATGGTGATTATCAGTTTTTTTCAGTAGATGCAGGTTTTTTCGCTTTCCGTTGAAAACCACATAAACAATGGAAATTTTACGAGCTATGCCAGGTGTCATAAATAATTTCTGAAATCTATACGGAACAGCTGTTAGTTGCTAGAAAGTCTGTATTTTCCGCCGTTTTATTAGTTTTTAATTGTAGCAGTAAAACTTTAGATTCGTAAGGTTTACGACTTCTCTTCAAATATGTTGTGACAGGTGATTATTGCACGGTCTCCACCTTTTCTTGGCTTTATTGTTTCTATGGGAGATAAAGAAATGGATTTATGGAGTACATTATCACTTTTGACACTATTTAGTCAACAGTATAGATTCAACAGTTATTTATATATTTTGGTCAGGGTCTATCCAATTTTGGATTTCATTCCCATTCATCACAGCAAATTGAGCTGGTTTTCTTATGCTCACTGTTCACAACAAATTCAAATTCAAATTCTAACTTTTTATTTCAGCTTCACATTGGTAGTTCAAATGTTAGAGCCATATTAAGACACAAAAAAAATAAAAAGTTTCTAACAATTTCAATTTCCTTCAATGTAAGGTTTGAAAAAAGTAAAAGTAATCTTAATTTCATCTTCAAACACTATTATAAGTCGGCTACCTATTATCTATGCTGCTAAATACCCAGACATCAAAGTCACCTCAAGGCTTACTCTAACGTATACGCTCTTCTGAGAACCACCTGGTGGCACTTGCCTCGTAAACTTATCACAACTGCGAATAAACCCACTTCAAAGCGCTGATGGAGACGGATAAACTATGCTACACGAATTATGTGAATGTGGCTCTTTGTTCACAGGTATGTGCCAATAAGGAGCGTATTTGCGCATAACTTGAATAACACAGAAGTTTACACAGAATAGTACTTATTATTATTATAGCCTTTATTGCTGAAAACCTTTTACATTTTTCCTTACACTTAATTTTTGGTTAACAAAACAGTTCAGGTCCTCAGTGTGTCCTGTGACACATAGGCTTCTTCCATCATTTTCCATTCTGCTCTATTGAGCTCAATTCTGGGCCACGTAGCACCTCCAACTTTCTTTATATCATCCTCCCATATTTTGATCTGTCTGCCTCTTTTTCTTATTCCGTCCCTTGGTTGCCACTCTGTAATTATCTTTTTCCATTTCTCCTCAGTCTCCCTTGTCATGTGGCCACTCCATCGCCATTTTAGTAGTTTGACTTTTTTAATTTCCTCTTCCACCTTGGTCGCTAGTCTTATATCTTCTGCTTTCTTATGATATTTTAGTGTAACATTCATCATGCTTCTTTCCATACATCTTGCGCATATAATAACACAGAATAGTACTAGATATTACAAAATCTAAAGGAACTTTTGTGAATCATACTTTCTTTGCTGAACCGCAACTGTGCGGAACTATTGTGGACGGTGGATCAGTCATTATAATACGACGACAATTAAATATATAATAATAATTCAGCGTAGAATAAGGAATACTGATCGACAACGAGCAGCGTCAGCGTTTAGAGGAAGCCTAGTCCAGCAGTGGACTGTTATAGGCAGGTGATGGTGTGGTAGTGTAGTGGTATTAGAATGGCGATAATTGGACAACCAACACACATGAAATCGCCATCAATATGGCGAAGTCAATAGGGAACATCGGAATAATCTAAATTAGGCATAGTAATTTACTACATAGGCTAACTTTTCAATCGTGAAATAAACCTTACTAAATGGTAAATAATCGTACTATGAAGAACGCATTTGTTTTTAAGTTTTGACGCTAGAAACGTCTAGACATTGTGTTTAAAAAACTTTCTCCTTATAGATGGCCCTTTATGCTGCGAAATTTCGCAGTCAACTGCTAGTGCCCTGTTTGTAAGCGGGTGCACTACGTGCCGGTGAGGATGGCTTGGGCTCCCTTAACGAAACTCCAAGACTCCATCAAGTGCTACAGCAGCGTCGAGCCCTTTGATCAGGCGATGAATGATTCGATGATGCACTATCACTACAGTGAGTGACGGAACTCGGTGTGTTTTGAGTCGGTCGCGAACTTGCGCAATCTCCGAGATTCTGACAGACCCCTCCAACTCTCCCTGAGTTGGACATCATCATCATCATATCATCATCGGCCTACAGCAGTCCACTGCTGGACATAGTCCTCTCCTAATGAGCGCCATTGCTCCCTGTCCTGAGCTCGACGCGTCCAGCTTCTACCAGCAGCTTTTAGCAAATCGTCACTCCACCTGGCAGGAAGTTGTCTAACACTACATTTGCCAAGCCACGGTCTCAACTCAAGAACACGTTTACCCCAAAGGTTGTCACTTCATCATACTATTCTCTAAGCTATGTGATAACTTTATTTCTATGTTGGATAGCCTCGTTGTGGATTCTATCCTTCAGAAAAATTCCGAACATAGCTCGAGTTGGACATGCGTAAGGCATTAACACCCCCTATACTCAGCAGTAGGCCAAAAACAGCTGATTATGTACCATCTCCAAGTTTCTAAGCTCATAGAGTACCGCTGCGGTTGAATGTGGGTTAGTGCAATACATTGTAACAGAATTATAGAGTTATTCGTTTGTAGAAAGCGGCTGTCGCCTTTGACTTCGCATCGTAACTCGACCACGTAGATTAAGCGATCTCAGGACATTGTAAATAGACCCTGGATTTATCTGAATTTGATCCTTCAGTTCTAGTGAAGCGTACCTTGCACCTTAATCTTATTTGAACACTATTTATACTCACTTTATCTACTAATTTTGCACTGCATTGAAATGAATACTTACTATTTATTTTAACTTATCAATTTGGTTTATAACGGAGACCTCTATTAGTATAGACGCACTTTATTTTAATGGTTAGATACTTCGGTAAGACACAGGCGGATAAAAAATGTATTCCTATTGATATACATAAAGAGAATCTTCAATTCTTCTTTTTCTTTTTATCATACAGCACATCCCAAAATATACGTTACTACGACCTGCCCAGGCTTCGCACGGGTGCAAGTTATTCATATAAAACTTCCTCTTGAATCACTATAACTATTAAAAACCACATCAAAATCCATTGTGTAGTTTCAAAGACATCAGCATTTTCAGGATACATAAGGACAGACAGCGGGAAGCGTTTTTCTTTTATTCTATGTAGTGATCGTGATGAAAGTGAAGTGGGAACCAGGGACATATTGTTTATGAGCTAGTACCTAACTTTGGTGTCGGAGTTTAAAGGTCACCCAATAAAAGTCGACATACTGACTGAAAAAGCCGGGACCATCTCTAATGCTTTACTCGGATCCAAAGCCTACAAAAAAGGATCACATATTGGTACAATATGTGACTGAGCTAAATATGTACTGAGCTGTGGGTTTGCTAAACCAAACGAAAAAAAAAGTAAACATAGATGATTCATTAAGAACACTAACGTAAGCTATGCTATCTCACTTCTTTACTAATTGTACAAAATACAAAAATACAAAATACAAAATCATTTATTCATTAAAAACAAGCGGTACAATCATTTGGGTTGGGATCTCTTCTTTTAAGTTTATAAAAACCTGTGTTAGAAGAGTAGAGAAACTGTCTTTTCTGTGGTCAAAGGGAAACACTTGATTTAAATGACAATCAAAAACAATTATGAAGTTAAATTAGTAGGTAGACAAAGGTACAATAGTATAAGTAATGTTAGGTGAATATTATGAATGGTAACAGTAGGTAGGTTTCTAATGAATAGGTAAGTAGGTAAGTATTGGTAGGTACTCGAGCTTAAGTTATACATTGGATTGAAATTGTATCAGACTTTAAAGTAATTTTGGGACCCTTTTAATCAAATAGCATCACATGTTTGCCCTACCTGCTTGTGATGCATCTATACTAGATGTATAGATGTGAAATAGAAGCAGATTGTCAGAATAACAATGGGACGCCAGAGCGGAGGGAACGGACAATGCGAGCCGCTGCTCGAAACAACCACAGTCTTTGTTGGGAAAACGGGCCAAAGATCTTTGTATAGATTGGACGTGAAATTTTCCACTTGCCTTATTTCCACCAGTGATGGAAAACATCGGAGAAGAAATCCACGGCTTAGTCAGCTCCACACGTAATAATGTCTTCCTTGTGGGTACGGCTGACTTGGCTGAGAGGAGGGTAAGGTGCTGAGCAGGCCTCTTTATATCAAGACATTGTATAACCATAACAGTGTCCTTTTTTATGATGGTACTTGAAGATGGAACAAGCACATTGCTCACCTGATTTTAAGCGATAACCATCACCTATCACAAAGCATTGCATCGTATATGACGTTTTTTTGGAACGTGCTATGTGAATGTCATCATCAATGTTTCAAGATCACATGATATTGATGGATGAATAGGGCTCAAAATTGTTCTTATTTATTTATTCATTTAAATCTTATTGCACAATAAATCTAACAAAAGGTTGACGCTAGGAGCATTTTTTAGACCTTCGTGGAAATCTTTAGGGACGATTTTTCAGCAGTGGACTTCGCCTATTGTTGATGTTAATTGGTCTAGATCATGTTTTTGGGATCACCCAGAAAACATAATCTACACACATCACCACAGCAGCATATAACAGTCCATTGCTGGACATAGGCCTCCCCTAATAAAGGGTGGTATACCCATAATCTCCACGCTGGGCTAGGGATCGCAGGGCACAGCTTCTCGCACCACTGACGCTGCTGCCCGTCGGTGGCCAGGGGATTTAGCTGTGTCGATGTAGGCTGTGCTATGCCGCAATCAGTCGTTCGCCAGAGCCCCGTTCGTTGTTTAGCAGGGTGCACCACGTACATCCTCATCAGCATCAACTAGACGCATCTATTAGTTGTAACTTATCTTTGCCCCCAGCCGGCCATGGTTGAAAGGTGCTACCGCGCGAACGAAACATACCTTTCACAATACAATACCACCGGTTTAATATCACCACTCACCCCCAAACTGTTTATATCTGCAAATACAATTAGAAATGGATCCTCTGCCGTTGAGGATAGAGTTGCCATTTGTTTATATGCTTTTGATTGATGGATATATCAATTTAGGTGAATGATAATCTTGATTTGAATTACAATGGATAGAAAATTGTCTAGTGGTTCTAGGGTAACTCTGAGGGACCTTAATTTATAGATATTTCTTTTTTCTGGATGGGAGGCTGTTGTTTTTGTTGTTTGTAATCAACAACCAAATCCTACTCAGTCCACTGCCGGATATAGTCCCCCCCCCCACCCCCTATATAAATAGCGGATCTAACCATCCCAAAAAGAACTACATGATTTTCTATTCATTGTAATTTAAATCACGATTATATCCACCTAAATTGATATACCTACACACCTATCAAACTTTGCCCATAATCCCCACGCCTGCGACCTCCAACCCCCATGCCCAGCATGGGGGTTGGAGATCGCAGGGCATAGCTTTTTTGCACCACTGGCGCTGCTGCCCGTCAATGGCCAGGGGATTGATCTGTGTTAAGCTGCACTATGCCGCAATCAGCTGGCCGCCAGAGCCCCGATTGTTATACTGCAGAGTGCACCACAAGCAGGAAGTTGCATTGGGTTTCAAAGATGAAGATTGGAACCGCTTCTAAAAACCTACATTTAATTGCAAACATAAATACTACTAATATTATAAATGTGAAAGTGGTGACAGACAGACAGACAGACGGACAGTGGAGTCTTAGTAATAGGGTAATTTTGTTATCTTTTGGGTACGAAACCCTAAAAAATATGTCAAAATGTGAAATGTGAAGTATTTTGTACAAAGTAGTTCTAGGTTTATTACCCACAAGCAAAGCCGCGGGCGAAACCACTACATAAAATAAATTTTAAATTCTAGCAGTACCCGAATTCAATTTTAAAGCCTGTCGTAGATTTATTCTGCTGACCAAGAAAATAATCACCATAAAATAACTCTCATTTTATTTCCGGCTCCGAACTTATAACCGTAAATCCCGTGAATTTTGCACGCAATGAGAAAAATATGGCCACGAAATTCCCAAGCAAAACTAAACAAACAAACCAGCTGAATATACCTTCTAATAATTTTTATGAGACTTCTAGAACGGAACGTAACGTAAAACATATTTTAGAAACTAATATTGCCGCTATCGACATTACAACAACAAACAGACGAACCAAGCTGAATATTTGTTATGTTAACATATTTTTCAGGACTGATCGTGGATTATGGAATGCTTAGATAAACGTTTATTGAAATTGCTTGGGAATCAGTTTATGAAATAGACTAGCTAGCGCCCGCGGCTTCGCTAGCGTCTTCCCAGGATAAAACAGAATCTAAAAATATCAAAAATGCTTCTTATCATTAAGTTCGCCGGTGTAAAATGAATTTGTTTTTGTGCAATAATGAATATTCTATCTATCTATAATCTATGTATTTTCCACATTTTATCAAAATTGCCAAGACACAAAACGGGTTTTAGCGCTGCAGGAAAAACAAGAAGAGATGATTGAGCTAACTGTTATGAAGCTCCTAAAAGTAAAAAGAAAAGTTTGTGAAACAAATCAAATTAGTTCATATCTTAGTTAATTCCTTTTCCCTGTTGGTCTAAGTTAGTAATTTCTCCTAAAATATTTATCAAATGTAGGTGTTTAATGCTATAATTATTATTGTTTAACGGGTCTTTCTCGCGTTTTACCATATAAAATATTTAAAACAATAATTATGTTTAATGCTCGTGATAAGTTTAAATAATACTATTATGCTCTATTTCTGAGCCTACCGACTGAATTATATGAAAACCATTGATATCACTTATCTGTTGTAATGTAAATCTTTGATTAAATTATAGTTCTCAAACATTTTACACTTTCATGTGCACAAAATAATCAGAATCATAGTCATCATGTAATTACGAATTATTTATGTATTTACTCGTAGACCCACGTACGTTTACGTAGACCGTGTTTTTTTTTGTTTTTCACGGTATCCTGTCCAGTTTTAGGTTGTCTGAAAGAGATTGTGTTGCTTTTAATCATAATAATACTTTGAACCTTAATTTTTTTCACAATTTTCCTGTTCGATTTGTTTTATTTTTTCTGATGTTCACTAAAAAGTTTATTTCTCTAAGAATAGCTTGGTTTTAATCAGAATTTTACCAGTTCTCCTATGGTGAGTTCTACGGCGCCACGTGCCCACAACACGTAAAGTGAGAGGTTTGTGTATTTACACGAATATTTTCCAATGTATTGTACTCGGGATGTATCGAGGTGATGGAGGATTAGGAGGTTAGATAGATATACTGCGGGGCTCGGTCAGAGCTTGATTTATGAACGAAAGTTATTCGTTTTAAAAGCTTGATTTTTTTTTAGTTTACAGTGGGTTATGTAGTCATTATGGCCAAGATTTGATAACCTGACAGGCCTTTACTTTAAGAAGAAAATTGCTCAATTATATTGTGCAATGTTGAAAATAACCTGTGGTAATAACAATCTGTTTTACTAAGTGCATTCACAAATAACTGTTACCAAACTTCGTTGCAACCAGTTTCAATGAAGGTTTTATCAATTGTCATGATCACAGATTATTTTGAAAAAAGCTTTGTATATAATAGCATATAATACTCAATAGTACTATTTACTTGGGCTATAAGGCCTAATGATTATGTGCTACAATATGACAAAAGGGACTTAATTACAAAAAGTAGACGTTCTAATACATTTAATTTTATTTTATAGTGGTAGAACTTATCGTCTCGCATGTCCCGGTGAGATGTGAAAGTGCGAGACGGGGGGAGGGGGGCGGCAATTGAGCTGATTGCCGTCAATTGACGCAATCGAGCGCCTGCGCCCGCGCACCGCTCTAGGTGGATAATGCCCATGGCTATGCTGCGACATCTGCGTACTAGCATAGATATTCATTTAGTTAAAAACTGCAACTCCAGAGTTGGTCACCATAGGAACATAAAGGACTCTTAGTCACATCAATTTTCTCTTCAAAACCAAATTTTTTATAAATCTACTTATTAGACAGATGTTTACTTAAAATTATTTGCAGCTTTAGAAAGCATGTATAACGCAGGTACACAAATTTTTAAGCGGCTGTAAAGGGGCCTCGTCAGATATTTTAATTTTGTGATTTTAAAGATCTTATGTTGCGTTATGCCAACTCTCAAAAGAAAATACTATCGGCCATCTTGTAAAAAAAATGCCAAAATGGCTTATAGATTTTGCTTTTTATTCATATTTATGGTGCACTACCACTATGATAAGTAATGCACTACCTTCCAAGCCACCCGTCATGAGCAGAACACACCTTTATGGACCGCAATTGGATAATGGCGGGGTCGGGGACCTGGCAGGATGCGGCCAATAACGCCGCAATAAAGGTGCGCCCGCGCAACGACCCGCCTTGAACTTCGCGCTGGGTGCTGTGTGAACATGGATCTGTCTTTAGTTTGTACTTTTTTGTTTTTTATTTCTGTTGAAAAATTCTTTATTTTTTATGTACCAGCTTCCATTCGCGGTTTTGATTACTTGGTACGTACATTAATAATAAATTCCAAAAAATATTATTGCTTGTCTACGAGTATATTTACATTGAATGCAATTATAGCTTAATGAAAAACAAACGTCTTCACGGAAAACAAACATCTTCAAACACAGTCTTTTTAAAAATTATCGCCTGTATTTAAATATCTTGGTTCAATTATTAATTTATTAACTATCTTTGTTAAGCTTATCGAATATCATCTGCCTCTGTGCCTCGGATGCGAAGATGAGGGTTTGAGTCCTATCATGGGACAATTTGTATCTTCTATTATTATAGTAGGAAGCTTGCATGATGTACAAGTAGGTATTTACTTTGGGTCTGGTTGCTGTGATATCACTGTACTGACAGTTACTAACAGACAATTTTAATTATTTATTTTATATAGAATCCTATTCTGAGGTTGGCACTTAAACAGTAACCTCACAGACTAGCTATTTGTGTTTTCCCCATTTATAACAATTTTTATGAAGAAATTTATTGCTAGACCGTCAAAATAATAATTTATCTACATTTTCGTGGTCAATTTTAATTTATTTAGACGAACTTAAATCTTTTGAAATTTTAGTTTATTTGTGATTTAGAGAGAGTAAGTAAACTAGACACATGACCACACGACTGTACCAATCAAGAAGACAGGTCTACCACCTTTTATTGTTGCTTTCATCCCGGTGTCCGGTTGCCATCCGTACTACAATTACCGACCCAGAACCAACTCTCCATATCGACCATCACACCATAAATAATTTCCAACTTTTCACATTCAAGAATACAGCTGACTTTTCAATGTCAATAACGTTATAGTAGAGTAGTTCTGCCGATATTGGATTATCAACCTTGAGTGTAGGAGATTGAGGGTGATTCTTAATTAGCGGGGAATCGGTGAGGTCAGTGCTGTTATCAATTGCGTGAATTGATCGTACGTGAATGGCTGATGTTACCTTTGTTTTGTTTGTGCGAGCAATAACCACTTGGTTGACACTATTGCTATTGTTTAAGATAGACAGTACGGGTATTAATGGGAATGTGTGCTGTATTTACTATACAAAAACGAATGAATGCTTTGCACTATTCCTTATTTTCCTGGGGAGTTACAGCCTGCTCACATTGGACGACAAGACATACATTTTGTTCAAGGCTCCGCCCGCACACACGGCGACAATCGCAACAGCAAGATATGACAGGCTCGCGACTTAGCGCGACGACAAAGCGTCGTGTTTGCGAGGTCTGTTACCCATGTAATTACTGTATTTATGTGATTAAATGAATTTGTGTTTGAGTTTTTACTTGAAACAAAACAGTTGTGTTCAATCATACATGTACCACATACACACATAAAGACACGCCTTTTTCTTTAAAGGGTATTTTTTATGCGTTTTTACTCTCCTTTATTTTCATGTTAAGTAGTACAATAAAAACAACATAATGTTGGTATTATTGTACTGAACGGATAAATGTACCGTAATGTTATATGTTGAGTTCAAAACTCCATCTGCGGAACTCAAGCCAACCTCACCTGCCTGTGGTGTAACTTGCTGTATGGGCTTTGGCAGCCGGCTGATTGCAGCATAGCGCAGCCTAGTCCATATAGAGAATATGGATATATCCCCCTTCTTATTAGGGGAGACCTATGTCCAACAGTGGACTGATATAGGCTGGTGTTGATGATGAAGAATGTTAAATCTTCTTTCGCCTTACATAATTATCTTGCATTTTTAAGCCTTGTTTTGTTTTATTCTGTTGACATGTTACGAGAGTTAAATTATTCAAAATGTTCTTGTCTGTTTTAATTATCCTATCCTACTAATATTATAAATGCGAAAGTTTGTGCGTATGTACGGATGTATGGAAGAATGTTTGTTACTCTTTCACACAAAAACTACTGAACGGATTTGGATGAAACTTGAAATATACATAGTTCGTGAGCTGGATCAACACATAGGCTACTTTTTATCCCAGCACGCGAGCGAAACCGCGGGCGGAAGCTAGTTATTATATAATTCATTATATAACCTACTTTGACGAAATCAAGTGTAACATTGTGTACCTATGGTGGAAATAAATGATCTATGAATGATTATTGTAAAAGTTAATCGAACAAAATATCATACAAAATATTATCCACACATAACAAGTAGGTTTGAGGAAACATCGCATTCGCCGGTAATAGGTAAAGTTTTCATAGGCTCCTAATGTCCGCCTGATGTACTGTTGACCGCAATAACACATCGGATTTATACGAATTTTGTTTGTTAGTTATGAAAAACTTTAGCATTAAAGTTGAAAAACGCGTGCCCATTAAAAGTTTTAAGTGTCCACCTATAAAAGTACGCAGAACTTTACCACACATAGCATGTTGGAACTGCAAATAAAACTGAGTTGGTATTCATCAATAGGAATTTCATTAATGTTTTTTGCGTATGTGAGTTTATGTATTGTGCCTGGGTTGTTAATAGAAAAATATGAAAAGAGGGATAGAAAGGATAGAAACAATTATATATATTGTTACTATCGATAGAACTTCCTACACGTTGACTGCGGTCCTTGGGCATGGCTCGGCGCAAAAAACCTATAGTTTATAACTATATAGGGTTTTAGTTTTTTCCATATCGCCAGTTTTTTTGAGAAATTTTACCAATTTTTCTTTCCATGAAAACCTTATTTTGACTATAACAAATAAATGCTATCTTATGATCATTCAGAGGACTAAATCCCTGTTAGATATTAAGTACTTAACACTAATATTAAACTTACTAACAAAATAGACTGTGATTGTTTGATAAAATAACTGAATTATTATTATTATAATGACATAAAACTTATAAACAATGGTAAATCTGTTCAGCTAC
Organism: Horisme vitalbata; assembly: GCA_951804965.1. Lineage (NCBI taxonomy): Eukaryota > Metazoa > Arthropoda > Insecta > Lepidoptera > Geometridae > Horisme > Horisme vitalbata. The sequence continues at coordinate 19,355,042 of OX638099.1, forward strand.
TCTCAAGCCATGCGCTTACCAATAAACATCATTCAATTCATATTATTAAGACGAATGTAAAAATAATATTCTCAAGAAGAATAAAGTTCCGGTGAATAATATTTTACCATCCGATACAAAACTTTGTTTTTTCTCCACGCACGATTGTTATTCCAATAGTTTTTGTTGCCATAACAAAAACACCTCACGGATAAGCCGGTCTGAATCTCGAGATCAGCGACGCGAGTGACCGGAAATTAAGACACGGGCTGCAGCATCCCCCGTATTTCCGTTTCCGCTCGGACATCACCTTTGTACGTATCTGTACCATCGGGAAGATGATAAATCTAGAGGTTTATACTCTTTTGCGTACTTTTGCTGAGATATTAAGTCTGTTTTGAAATCAGAGTTTTCAAAAGATAGACTATATATAGACTATATACTATAGACTTAGAAATCAAGCATAAATAAAAGGTAATACCAATGCATTTTTAAGCTAGAAATTTATTAGCTCGTATTCTTTAGAGATACAAAAGCCCCAAAAAAATTGACAAGGATCACACACATCTCTTACTCATCATCATCAGTCTATAGCAGTCCACTGCTGGACATAGACCTCCCCTAATAAGCGCCATTGCACCCTGTCCTGAGCTCGATGCATCCAGCTTCAGCAAGCAGCCTTTCGCAGATCGTCACTTCACCTGGATGGAGGGCATCACCTTCTTGCCAATTCTTCTCTGTTAAATCGCGTTACGAATTAGTGTAAATTAATTATTTTTTTAAAATGACGTTTCAAAGTGTACTTTATGTGCTTAATGAATGAATGTATTTTGATTTGATTCGATTTGTATATCTATGCTATGCTAACTTTAACATAATCATCTTTAACAGCTTTATATACTCTTCCTAAGATAACCAACAATCCAAAATCTTGCAAAACTGCTGAAACAATTGTAACACTTGCCATTTATTACAGAAAAACCTGTCACAGAGCTCTCTACCTATACCTTCCACAGCCTTCGCTTCTTATAAGAAGGCATCAAATCCAGCGGGTGTCCGTTTTACGACTCGTACGAGGAACCCTAATCTTGACCCACCTTGATATCTTAATAAAGCGTCACGTGGACACACGTCGTAAAGATTATCTCGGAACCCTTGGCTGTCATTTTCTGGAGCTATAAAATTGAAGATAGAAAATTATCACATCTAGCTAGTATCACATCTACTCGTATCTTTCGCAGATCGTCGCACCACCTGGCTGGGGGGCGTTACTACGTAGACCGAGCCGCGGTCAACATAAAAATAATACACAATACCATATAAATTCGACAAACATGATAAACCTACGGTGATTGGAAGATCACGCCAATATTGAATACATGCACAAAGTATTACCGGGAACAATTTTCTCTTGATCTTTAGTGCATCATGTTGAATGTCATTATGCTCTCAAAAATAACCGGTTCTTGTCTGAACCTCTGAACTACTACATAATAATAGCACAAAAAGGGTACAGACCCTACCTTCAGTAACAAAAACTGCCGTATTTTTTTAGTATATCGTCCAGCCAAAGTTGGTATAATAAATGCGGTAGGACGGAGCGGTGTGCCGAAACATAAAATATATAAAGTTTGACCGGCGCGGTACGCGGCCACCTACGGTTTGGAGTGGGAACACATGGGAGCACTATTTATTATTTTAGGTTGATATTATTGAACTTGGTAGAGGTAGGTTTTGGGGATTCATGCCGAATGCCGATTCAAGAGCATATAAGTGACATTACATGAGGAATTCAGGAACATATAAGTCTACACACAGGGTGGGGCAAAATTTTACTTCATTGATGCAACCTTTTCTTTTGTAGTTATAAGGTTTGGTTCTTAGGAAAAGCTAAATTCTAGCTCTAGCTATTGACAAAGTCTGGTGTTTAAAACGCAGGTCTCGGATATTCACATTGACGATTGACCATTACCAAAAACCCAAACCCAAGAATAAAACAATATCAACATGTGTAAATTAAATGGATTGACTTTCAAAAATATAAAATTTCCGAGCTTCAACACAAAACAAACACTAAATTTATCCACTCAATAATTTTCCAATATAAACACCTCCCGCCAAACATGTATAAATTAAATGGATTAACTTTCAAAAATGTAAAATTTCCGAGCTTCAACACAAAACAATCACTGAATTCATCCACTCAATAATTTTCCAATATAAACACCTCCCGCCATGTAGACCAACCGCTCTCCTACCAATATTGTATCAAGTAGAAGTGTCCACGTAGAGACGTGTTTGTATGAAAAATATTCCAATATCCACCCCTACCCCCTCCTCCTAGCCCTAGCCACCCGCTGGACAGATCACATACACAATATTCATAAGATTGACTTGTCTGTCCGTGTATATTTTACTACCTTCATAATACGAAAATAAGATATAAATTATGTAGTTGCAATGTTTATGCTATACACGTTTTAATAAATAATAGTTATTATTTAATAATAATAATCAGGTACATGATGTAACGTTAGGTTATTGAAGAAAATACTATTATAAATATATTGAAGTAAAAAGTAGTTCAATTAAATTTTATGAAGTGAAAGTCAAAAAGAACTTAAAAGATACCATAGAATAAACCCTACTAGTCTTTTTGAAATCATCTCAAATAAAATTCTTTACCATACTAGAATTTATTAACCTTGTGTTATGTGGAAGCCTAGACACCGGTAGCCGGACACATCGTATGAAGTTAAAGTGGCCGAAGAAAGAAGGGTGCAGCTGCTAGTCTAAAGCACAAGGTGATCGTAACAAGATGGCTCTTTGAGGGTTTAAGTTCGGCCGCTTCTCAAATTATACGTTTTTAGCTAGAGCAGACTTGATATGGGGACGATATTGCTGTAGTTTTTTTGATGGATATTGAAGAGGCGTTGTAAAGGATTGATTAAAAATGAAGAGTGGGTCTTTTTCTATATAGATGATAGAGTGATGGGATGAAAGGCGTACGGACCTCCATCATTGAAACACAAGCCAAGTCAAGCCTCTCCAATCCGAGGTTTATCCTGCTGTATAACAAACGGCGCTCTGGCGACCGGCTGATTGCGGCATAGCTTAATCACCTAGCCGCCGATGGGCAGCAGCGTCATTGATATGAAAAGCTATCAACTGCGATCGCCAACCCACATGCCAAGCGTCCTCCTTCTCATAAGGGAGGCCCTATGAGAATTGGATTAAATAAGCTGGTATTTGTTATAGTATTGAATTCAATTTAATTGGCAAATAAATAATTATACCTTTTTATGTAAAGATAATAAGAATTAACGCTGCAAAATCTATTTAAGTCAGAAAGGCTATAACAAGGAGTTTGATGACTTATGTACTTATTAAGTAAACATAAATATTCCTATAACACATAAACAGGTGTAAAGCATGTTATTCCCAAACGTGTCTGCGCTTAACTCATGTTAATTTAACGCTTATAAACATCTTTATAAATTACCTGGAACCGCACAAGCGAGAATAATCCTTCTTACTTATATTATAAGGTTGAGGAAATAGCAATCATGCTGTCAGGACCCCGCCAAGGTGACGTGGGAAGGGTACAGGCGCCACATGTGGACCCACTGCGAAATTAAAATAAAAAAGTTTATAAAAAAAAGGCGCTAAAAACTTGGGCATACTGAGGTGAATGGTCGATGTGAACCTGAATTTTATTGGTTATATTGAATAAGAAGAGTTTTTATTGGTTGAATTCATTTTGTGGAATCTCACTTATGTAATAGTGCGCTAATAAGGATAGTCAATTTAGTGAACAGCCATGCCAATCAAACGGTGATTATACTTTGATCACCGACGTGGTACATGGTACGGAGACTTTGTAATAAAATACCGTAAGCTATCGCGGAAATTTAAAACTTATGAATATTCAAAAAAACTATTTCGACTTTCTTACAAAAAAATACTTATTTAGGTATACTATAAATACATTTCTGGCGGATACTTTTATTCAACACTTATAATTTTCTTGACATTAATTATTGTTTTTTCAAATGTGTTTGTTTTGTATTATTGTTGAATATGTTGTAATGGGGTGTACGGGGTTCCAACTTCCATCCTTGGAACCCAAGCCAACCTCACCTGCACGTGGTGCACCCTGCTAAACAACGAACGGGGCTCTACCCATCTAACGGGGCATAGCACAGCGTTCATTGGCACAGCTAAATCCCCTGGCCACCAACAGCGTCGGTGATGCAAGAAGCTGTGCCCTGCAATCCCCAACCCGCATGCCCAGCGTGGGGATTATGGGCATATCCCCCTTTATTAGGGGAGGCCTATGTCTAGCAGTGGACTGATATAGGCTGGTGTAGTGGTGTAGTGTATGTTGTAATTTATTGTATTTCTTAACATAATAATAATTTTAAAAATGAGCTCTCTAACTTTTGATTGATTATAAATTTGACTTATATTTTAATTTGCATCCTAAAAATGTTAGAAATATTATAGCATAGCGTGGTAGAATTGTTATTTAAGAACCTTGTAACTATATTTCAAGCAAATAAATATATTGTCTGATTGATTGATTGATCTTACATTATGTAGCTTACTTCAGTGTTCTTAACAAATCATCTTGGTTAATCAACACTCCGCTCGGTCAATACTTGGGTGGGTGACCGTTTAGTGGCAGTACTATTTATTTACTAGATCTATTACTATATCTATTACGATCCCGTTAAGATATTGCTCCCAGCCTTTCAGTCACGAGGCCTTCGGGCGGCCTAGAAACTCCGACCCTAGTTGGCCACTTGCTCCTACGAGGAAGGAAATTATAAATTGTGTTCAAAGCTAGCCTAAAGCCAAAGCGCCAAAGTGCAGTTCTGATTTCAAATGTAAAAATGCACCGACGGCGTTTCCACTCATTAAGATAGCCTTGATCAGGGTTAGTAAACGCGACGCTCTGTCTTCGCGTCCCTTCTAGAACTGACACTATGTTATTTGATCTTCAGTTCTTTTTTTACATAGGGTGGACTTTTTGACCAAAAACTCACCTGATCTTATGTAACGTTGTAGTCTAAGATGAAGCACAAATGTCCAAAAGACACCTAGTATTCAATCCTGTCGGACACCTTGTAAAGGATTCAAAAAGGTAAAAGAAGTCATGAGAATCAATAGACCAATAAGATACAAATAACCACCACATACGTAAACACCGTGGGAGTGGAAACAGACCCATCCTCACCTTATTCCCAGGGTCTTAAAGTTCAAAATGAACTCGTAAAGAAAGTTAATGCATATGTGGTTTTATTTTAATGTAACGATAGTGTAGAGTGACGGACGTGTGAACAGCACGGTGGCTCTTTCACATCGCTTCTAATGGTCCTTTTAATTCGGTTATTAAAGGGGATTGGCTGAAAATAGCCTGTAAGTAGCTTTACAGATAGGGAGATCAACTTGACAGGTTAAAAGGGTGTCAAGAACGCATATGTGGACGATATGAAACACTTATTATCTTCTTTGGTTGTGATTAAAAACTACAGTGATTGAGGATTTCGGTGGTGTGTCGTACAAGTAGTCTGACCTATACATATATCTGTCACTAATGTATCTTTTGTAATTAGATTAAAAATAAACAAGTTAACAATGTGACAACATATTATTGACGACCTCTGTGGCGGAGTGGGCGAAGGTCCGCCTGAGACGCAGAAGGTTGCGGGTTCGATTTTCGCTGCGGGACAAATTGCATTTTCTGCACTTGCACTCGGGTCTGGGTGTTTTCTATGCCCCACCACGACGACCGCGACTTTGGGTTGAGGATTATGTCTCGATTTGACCTGATGCTGTGTCATAGCATTATTTATTTATTTTATTTTATTATTATAACATTTTTTTAATCCCGCCGTCGCGTCGTGGGATACTAGCTAGCTAGTATTTACTGCTCTAAATGGAATGAAAGTCATATTTAGATAGATAAATAAATAACCCATTACAGTGCACCAGAATTTTGAATCAGTACTCTTGTTTTGTAAATTCGGTTAAGAAAAGATACTATAAATAATAATAAATAAATAATGCTGGACTATCACACAGCATCATGTAGCTCCATACTAAGCAGAGCTTGTGTTATGGGAACCACATGATTGATATATTACATATATACATTTTTTTTTTGTAAATACATACATATCATACATAGAAAACACCCAGACACGAGACAAATATCTGCAGAACATGCAAACATTTGTCCCGCGGCGGGAATCGAACCCGCAACCTTCTGCGTCCCAGGCGGACCTTCGCCCACTGCGCCACAGAGGTCGTCAACTATGGGTGGTTTTATCGCTATAATATATATTTTCAAGACAACCTTTGGATGGTGATTTGTTAGACTTGCTATCTAGATCTATTTAGATCTTTTTCTGGCTTTTTGTCAAATGTCTACCATAATAATCTCAGTAGACATATTTTCATGTTTACTGTTTTGTCCCGACCTGCACGGTGAATGCATCTAACTGACCAAACCCACTCAAAATTCCAGTCACAAGCGTACCAAAATAAAAATTCCGTGTAATACCAATAAAAGTTTACAACTTCGCGTACCAAACAATTTCATTAGAAACCTCCGAGGGAGCGTTTCATGCACTCCTCCGCAATATTGTTTAAAAATGTCCGCTCGGACCCTAAACGTATGCTAATTTTATTTTTAAATAGGGTTTGCCCGCACAGGAGTACGAAATTAATACTGTTGTAGAAAAATGGTCAGGAACTGAGTTGGAGATAGGCATTTTTGGTTTTAAATCATTTATGTAATACTGTTACTATCGTAACTTTAAATCGAGTCATCTACAAAACGTCACAAGCGTTACTGTTGGTGTTCATGCTTTTGAAGTTTTTTTTACTTTGTGATAAGAATGTTATTATAATTAAAAACATTTAATATTTTTTTACTTAAATTAAAATTAAAATAAAATATAATTTGGTGTATTGTTTCCCTTTCTTTAATTTTGTAACCTTTTAATAATATCACTTTAACACGAAGACTGCTGGCCTTGGAAATGATGCTACGAGCACGTCGGCGTCGTGCAGCAGGTCCGGCGGTGTGTTATTCAGCGCTCAAAGTGTTAAAAATGCGAAACATAAAAATGGTTGCAAAGAAAAAATCAGTAACAAACACAAACCACGAGTTTTCTAAATACAGACGTCACCGGACCCTAAACGTATGCAAATTTTATTTTTAAAAATGCAAGTGGCCGGCCACATGTCGCCATGTCGTCCGACCGACGGTTTTATTGCCTTTATTGGGTCGCCCACCTTGCCTCCAGATTGCGTATTTGTATGGAATCCGATAGACGGAAACTTGGACTTTCTATATGTGTTCAGCTCAAGAGCTATTTTATTTAGTTGAGATTGAGTTTGATAGTGTTTTGTTTGACGATCACTGTGGCGCAGTGGACGAAGGCAATTCGAGCCTGAGACGCAGGAGGTTGTAGGTTTGATTCTGGCATTATTTATTATTATTATTGAATGTATGTGAGTGTTTACTGGGCAGGTTTTTTCAAAAACAACAACAACAACAACAGCTTATTCAGTCCACTGCTGGACATAGGCCTCCCCTATAAGAAGGGGGATATGCCCATAATCCCCACGCTGGGCATGCGGGTTGGGGATCGCAGGGTACAGCTTCTCGCACCGCCAACGCTGCTGCCCGTCGGCGGCCAGGGGATTTAGCTGTGCTGGTGTTACGCTGCGCTATGCCGCAATCAGCCGGCTGCCAGAGCCCCGTTTGTTAGTCAGCAGGGTGTACCACGTGCAGGTGAGGTTGGCTTGGGTTCCGGAGATGGGGGTTGGAACCCCTTACACCCCTAGGTTTTTTCATTTTCTCTCTTTTATTGATAAAGTACACAACATGACACTTATTTATGTGTTAAGTTTTCTACAAATATATTTAATGGTAAGAGAGTTCTTAGAGAGAGCCAGGTGGAGTGACGATTAGAAAAAGGCTGCTGGTAGAAGCTGGATGCGTCGAGCTCGGGACAGTGCCCAATGCCGCTCATTGGGGGAGACCTGTGTCCAGCAGTGGACTGCTGTAAGCTAATGATGACGATGAATAAAATTGATCTTGTTTCTAGTAAGAATCAATATTTCTGGACCTATAAGGTAGTCTTGAAAACATATCATAAATCTTGATTTCTTGAGTTTAACTTTGAAATACAAGTTATATTTCAACAATTTACAACTTGCTCATTTTCAAAATTTCTTTAATTATTTCAGTAGGAAGTTGCTAGGATAATTATATGAAATTGTGATCGAGACTTTCCGGCCTACTTCTGATCTGCCTCGCATTAATAGAAATGTGTCTTTACACGCGTCAAGCAATGTTTTCACAGGCAACTTCGCCCGTTAAACTAATTAGAGTGTTGTCATCGCGAGCCGAGTGATTTATAGCCGCGGATGTACAGACGGGCGGACCGGTGTTATTGTAGTTGCTGCTAGCATTCGGTGAGGTTGGGGTTAAGATATGGGTACCTTAGAAACTAAAATTAATGACAGTTTAAGCGCCAGAACTGATCCGAAGTCATTTAGCATGATGCCTATATAAATATTACATAATGCCGGCCACTATAACACAGCATCATGTAGCCCCAAACTAAGCAGAGCTTGTGTTATGGGAACCACAATAATACTGATATAATAATTGAATACATATTTTTTGTAAAATAGAAAACATCTAGACCTGGGACAAATATCTGAAAATAATGCAAATATTTATCTTGCAGCGGGAATAGAACCCGCAACCTTCCCAACGCAAGCGTCCTAGGCGGACCTTCGCCCACCGTGCCACAGATGCCGTCATTATGAAGTCACATTCACAGTTTTTTTATGGTGCTGACTATGTTATTCAATTAGGCATTAGAACTGGGAAATAAATTGGTCGGTATTTTATTGCCTAAAATATTTTTGATGGGCATCAATGTAATAAATAATTTTGAGAACAATGGTTTTGGAGCTGCTGGAAACAAGCCGAAATATTATACTACGAACTATAACTTGACTTATCAATGCCTATTATGTGTAATAACAAAAAATGAATGAGTTTATGAGTTTATGAAGACATGAAGCAGTGAGCAAATGGCAGATATAAGGGTTCGTCCGTGTCGTACAAATCATCAAGCTATCTTATCTTATGAGCCTGTCTGATTCCACTGCAGGGCAAAGACCTCCCTTCCCTCTTTTCACATCATGAGAATCCGCTTGTCTGGATACCGAAAAAACGTCCAATTCGTCAACCCTGTTATGCTAAGCATATTTGTTGAGTGATCATCATCAACCACTTAAAGGAGTCTAGTGCTGGATGCCTGCCCTTAAGAGCACCATTCAAGATATTGAATAAAAAATATTCATTTTGTAAGGAAAAGAAACATTTAAAATATGAGGTTTTAGATACATAAATAGATAGATAAAAAATTCTATATTGCACAATATAAAATAAATTTTAATTAATTTCATTTTCTTCCAGATGACCTTTTTTTATGGAACTTGAAGATGGAACAAGCTCATGGCCCACCTGATGTTAAGTGGTAACCATTATCTATCACAGAACATTGCATCGTAGATGACGTTTTTGGAACGTGCTTTACGATACAACGCCCTGCGTCCATCAACATGAGGCATGAAGATGATAAGCCTCTTGAGCCTGTTATTTCCTTAATTTCCTTTGCGTTATGGTTTTACAGGAAGAACAACATAAATCACAATACATACTATTGTTTCTTGACATAGCTGAAGTCATTCCGTCCTACTCATAACAGTTCTATAAACCTCAGACAGCTAAAATGGCGTTAAAATATCATGTCACCTCTATTTATTTCCATTTAAATGACAAGAACAAGCTTACTTTATCGAGGACATTTGTTTATGAATGGATTATTTTTCAAGTGAACCGTGTTCCTGACACATTCTTGAACAAGGAGCGTCCAAAGTCCACAAAATTCCCGCAAAGCACATCCAGAAATAGAGCACCTTTTTCTGGTGAGTCGCAGACGACAGGTGTTGCGTGCTGCTTGTCAATTGAAACGGGAATTAGTCATTGTCGCTGGTTCGTGTCTCGGGAGTGGCATCGATATTTTTTAATGAAAATCCACCAAATCCACCGTGTGCAACTTGTTTACTTTTTAACGTGGAAAAAACTGGAAATGTTTATTGGCAAGACAGATCGACACTTTGTCAAAATTACAAAGGTGGACGGGTTAAACTAGGAGTTTTTTCCATCCATGCCATCCTATTCATAACACTTCTATAGAACTCAGAGAGCTAAAAATGGCGTTAAAATATCATGTTAACTCTTTTTATTTACGTTTAAACGACAGAGACAAGCCTTTATCCAGCCGTTATAAAATTACATTTGGTTATGAATAAGGACATTAGTCTGTAGCCAACATCTTTCATCTGCTAATTAGGATGATCAATGATGATTAAAATAATTTAACTTTAGATAAAAAGTAAAGAACGCAAAAGTGCTGAGTCAGTTTGTACCCGCTACGTAGTTATAACTCCAAATGTTTGGATTGTCTTATAAATTATAAATCTACCTATCCAACTTACTGCTTTAGGAAAGGTTTGAAGTCTAAATAAAACTATGTTTTATTCAAATGATCACAGAACACGGCGTGAACCAAAAAATCTTTCAGTAGTTTACTGCTCCATTTTTTTTGATTAAAACACGAAATTCCCATTTATTTCAGGTGGCTACAATGTGGCATTCTTCTTCCATTGTTATGTTGGTTATTAAAAGTGTGGTTGGCGCGTCGCCAGCGCAGTCCATACATCAGCCATCACTCGCTAAGGAGGATCACTCAAAATGCTTCACACATACAAACGGACATGTAAACACACTTTTTCAGTTGATTTTCATTGAAGTAGGTTAGTTTGAGATTTAGAGGCTAGAAAATCATATCGAAACATTGTCTATAGAACGCTTTATTATAAATATATTATAATAATATCTATTCTATATGAAGCGTATTTTCGGGCTAAAAACTCCATTAAATAATCACAATTGTTCAAAAAAGAAAACTAAAATATTTTAAATTTTTAATACCATTTCCTAAAATATATCGGCTGGTACACATATCCTTATCAAGATATTTATACTGGTAGGGATAAGTGCACGTTTTGGTATATTTATTTCTACCGTTAGGGATAAGCGCACAGTATACTTATTATCCGTACCGAGATATCCAATTTATGTCTAATTATTTGCTACTCTACAGTAAAGATAAACGTAGCGTACGTTCACTCGGGCCAGTCAGCGGTGCACATTAGCCACTCATCACTTCCGATGCAGTGTGAACGAGCCTCAATCACTCGCACTTCGCAATCTTTGAGCTCATAGGTAAATGTTTATTTTACTAACGTAGGGCTATCGATAATGTTGATGGATTGGTTTATAGTAAACCTGGATGTCTGTATGTATAAGCAAGTGGCTTACTATAGTGTCAGAGTCAAAGACAAAAGCCTCAAATACTTATTAACCTTTAAGGAAATAACATTTACTATTCGCAACTCTTCGAAAGCTAAAGAACTTTCCTCCAAAGTAATACTCATTACTCATATTTAATAAATATCCGTGTTCTGATCCAGCCTAGAAAAACATGCAGTAAACATAATTTTAATGATAATTTTCAGCTGATTTCGATCTATTTGTCTACTTTGCTTTGGGAACCATTTCTTTTATCTTGAACGACGGTTGTGTCAATTTTATTTGATTTAATTTTCTGTTGTTTTATGATTTATTATTAAAAACACTTGGCAATTTAACCAATCTACCTTAGTAATAAGACACAAGTTTAGTGAAATGGAATAAAAACGGATTTGGTCTGGAATTCTCTGATGAAGAAAATTGTTTGCCGATCGTTTTGCTATAATCGCCATTGCTAAAGCAGAACAGGAGCTGACTGAAGACTGGACTTATGAACCGTACGACGTTGCCTCATATTTTTATGAACAATTATACTTGATACTGCCGAAATTGTGGATAACTATCCCAGAAGCCATTATATAAAGAAGTGAAGTATACATTGTTTTTATTACCAGTGGGATTATTGTATCTTTACTACCACGCTTAGCCACATCCTTAGCCTGGATCTGTATCTTCTGCGGTAAATATCGACAAGAATCAAGGCAGACATTCTCAATCATGAATGTGAATTTACTGCGAGGAGCTACACTATGTTCCATGGTGCTGGATAAGACATAATTTACAAAAATTAATCTGCCATAAGCGGTGTCTGTATAAATATAGACATATTATATGCAAACATAAAACACCACAGTGTAAAAATAAATGCAATATTTTGAATATTTTTTTCTTCTTCTAATATGACTAGAACGATATTTCTTTAAAAAGTATTTATTTATGTGTCGTATCTATTTATTGATTTAATTCATATGAACATTTGTAAACTCTTTAAAATTTAGCTGTTTAACGCTATAGGTTACCTTGCCTTACCAAACCTTACTTAACTCTACTGTAAAAAATATATTATAAAAAATATATATATAAACCTAGTTTTGAACTAATTTATAAGTTTTCTACCCACCATCCTTACCTCACCTTATACAGTTAATTCGTGGACAAGGGGGCGGGTATTACTTGAGAAACATTTTGTTATAATAATATATTTTATAGTGCTATATACATGTAAAATTAAATAAAAGAGTTGTCCGATTTCAACCCTAAAAAATATAAAAACATAGCAAAGGATTTGCCTCAGTACTCGGTATGTCTTACGCTTCGTATACTAATTCACCCAAGTTCCCCACACTGTGGCCCAGCACCTATTACGTACGATAAGATTTACGATATCATAGTGTTTATTAGTAGAGATATTTATCACGAGTACTCAGATATATTAGCCTGATCGCGCGAACCGAGCGAGAAAAAACATAGGGCGATAAATCATAGCACTAGGTGGCGCAGTGTTCGGTTAGAAAAATCTATGAGAAATAAAGTGGAAATGTAATAAATAATAGTACTGTCATCGAGTTGGAATCACTTAATTATATAGAACGGTTTAGAAATTCTCACAAAATGCCTATGAAGGTCGGCCACGACCAACGCAAGCTACCAACAAAATTGTTCGCTTATTAAATCAGTCTATGTATCAGTAAAATGTATTAAAAATATAAAGCAACTTGTCGAAAACCAAAAACAGTTCTCTGTCAATAAATTGAAGACCGATAAAGTTTATAAAATTGTAATTGAATTCAAAAGTGTTACTGCAAATCAACATCATCGTAAATAAGTCAACATGCGATTACAGTAACGAGGGAAAAACAAATGAGAATAGTACAATAAAACACCTGAAAGTGAAACAAAAAGCCAACTAGACTGCAATGATAGATGTCGTATATAATATGTTCTGCAAGGCAAAATACATACACATTCTACAAAATATATAAGAATTAGCAAGCATCCATTGCTTGCTAATATAGCATGCTTGCTTGTTCTTTCTCTCTCGTATTATTTTGTGAAACTCATCAGAGAAAGTTAACGGAATTTGTACTGAATATTTTGCCTTGTAGAATATCTTGTAATGGATGGCAAAGTCACACCTGAGTCAATTAATTAATGTGTATAATAGTCTCTCAGTGAGTGGACTAACTACCATAGTTGACCATGGTTCCTGAACAATTTTCTAGCTAGTAGAAGAGCGTAAGACGTTCCAACCTTCATCTTAGAACCCAAGCCAATCTCACATTGCAGTGGTGCTGTATCAATAAAACAGGGTTCTGTAGTAAGGATGATTGCGGCAAAGCTCAGCCTAACACTGGCACAGCTTGGCCCGCTGCCACTAACGGACAGTAGCGTCGGTGCTGCGAGAAGCTGTGCCGAACCCGCTACCCAGCGTGATTATGGGCATATCCCCCCTTCTTATAGAGGAGGCATAGACCTCCCCTATAAGAAGAGCCCAACAATCTTCTTCGTATGAGTTAGTGGCCAACTCTGGTGTCGGAGTTTTTAAGCCACCCGAAGGCATCCAATAAATTAATGACTGAAAAAGCTGAGACCAACATCTTAACGAGCCTTCCCAAGCACGGAAGCACTCTGATCAAATGCCACTAAGCGATTACCCTTCCAAGTAGTGACTGGGGGGAGTGTTGCATTAAGCAAGGTGATTTGTGAAGGACAACCAAGTAAGCCACGCCACGAGCACTTAACTTAGCCCAACACTGCAGTGGACTGAATGGGCTGCTGTTGTTTTTGTTATTGTTGTTGCTGGAGTCTTATAATCTTTCATAATATTTCAAAAGCAAAACGTAGAAACTGACTGAGTACCTAGACTTTCTAGCTTCACAAATAGACCAAAACCCACTTCCTGCCACTCCTACCTATAAAAATCAATGCTAAGATTAATTAGCGAGCACGCTGCGCACACGCATATTCCAGTGCTTATTTTTACGCGCCACTTTCGATGATGAACTGTGCGAGGTGCGCGTTATTAATTGCTATAGACGTGTGAACTAATGCATAACCATTTATCCAGGGTTATACTGAGGTTGCTATTCTAAACGCAGTCGAGAAACTAGCTCTATGCTGACAGGAGATGTGAGGATTATTAAATCAACGTTCCTTTAGTAATTATTTAGTAAAATGCTTCGTTAAAATATAGTAAAGATTGGCCTTGGCATGGGGAAGCTTTCGCCTTGATAAAGGCGCATAGTTCGTTCTACATTGTGTCAACCTACTCATTCTTATTTTGTGACTCTAAATATTTTTGTATTCTTTTGGAGAAAAAAATTCAATGTCATATCAAGTAGATTTGGATCAATTGATTTTTCATATTGTTTTCAATTTTTTTTATTAAATCGATATAACAAATAGTATAGGTATTGGAATGGTCGCGTGTTTAACTGTTAAAGTTTTTTTTGTATATTCCACCCCTGTTTTACCCCATCAGATTAAATTTTAGGAATACTTTTGGTGCCATCATGTCAAAATATTTAGTCTAGGACATTTTCATTTTCATTTCAACCATGGAGTTTTATTTTATGTCCAAGTAACGTACGATTATTTCAGATGCAAGAGGTTGTGGGTTCGATCCCCGCTGCGGGATAATTTTTTGCATGTTCTGCATATTGTAGTACCAACCCATAGTTTCGGATACCTACGAAAATAAAAGTATGAGACTGTTTGGTGATAAACTAATGTATAATTAATTAGATAGATTCCTGAGAATTGGCTTCAATCAGAATAGTCCCCAGGACATCTCTAGGAATCCACAGTCATGCGCACGGCTCGTTAGCAGTGACATGTACTAACGATGTTTTGATGTATACCTACTCAAATATTGTGCACGCCACCTTGGAGTAGGAAGTAGTCTGTAGGTGGGCTGATGAATAGCTTCTACAATGGCCTCCAAAATGTAGGTCCAATGTCTGAATATAAGAATGAGTATAACAATAAATCCATCCAGAGCGCACTAAATCTGTACAATGTTAGTCAACTAATATTATTTATTGAAAACGCAGGGATTAAATTATTAGAATAAGCCAGTTCTGTTCCTGAAAATAATAAGAAATCTAAGATTTTTAGTAGAAGTAGAGTTCCTTGTGGAGGGCTCGTCCGGGGAAGTACTGCCACCATGCCTATTTCTGCCGTAAAACAGCATTGATGTATTTTGGTTTGAAGGGTGTGGGGTGCCGGTGAAATTACAGGCACAAGAGGCTTATCATCTTCATGCCGCAAGTTGATGGACGCAGAGTGTTGCATCGTAGAGCACGTTCCAAAAAACGATCTACGGTGCATTGCGTTGTGATAGGTAATGGTTACCTCTTAACATCAGGTGGGCCATGTGCTTGTTCCATCTTCAAATATAATTTAAAAAAAATCTTTATGAAAAGGCTTGGAAAATTGTACCTACCTATCAATCGCAACAAAGAAGGTGTTCATTGACTTAAAAAATTACTTACAATAAGCAGTGGCAGTGGGCTGGCAATTTATGCCGAAGAACCAACAACCGATAAGGTAAACCAATTCTTGAGTGGACACGGCGGTGCAAGACAATCTGCTATTGGCTGAGAGAAGCTGGATTTTTCAAGCTCAATAATTGGCGCAATGTCGCACCTTAAGAGGTCTATTTCCAGCAGTGAACTGCTAAAGGCTGATGATAAATAGAACTTGCAACTGATCCCCTAAACCACTCCACTCAATCAGCCGATCCAAAATCCCTGATCGCCATCCAGCCATCCGTGCAGGAATGCGCCCGAGGTCACAGCTAACGGCGCAGTTAGTATGGAAGGCACAGGAATAGACCGTCCCCAAAGGTAAATTCGTCTACTGTTATTTATTATACCTGTTACATAGTTTGGTAAAGCATTTACAGGGATGTTGTAAGCGATGGAAGGGGCAGGTCTTTGGGCATATGTGAATGGGACCAAATTGGAGTGGCGTCAGAATTCATAAAAAAACGATTACTTAGGTAGGTACTAATTTAATTTGGCCAAATTCTGAATTACCTGTTTTTGAAAAAATAGTTTTTACGCTACAACTGGGCCCTTATTCTCTATGACACAAAAGATTCCTTGCCGATAACGTGTGACATCACAACAAGCACAAACATGTTTCCAAAACATGCCATGGCGGCGCGGCGTCCCGTTAAGAAATTTGACATGGGCATAGAGAATACGATTATAGGCAGATTCCACGCAGATATCGTAACGAGGTGCGTTAGGTTTGCGTGTAGTCATAGGGAATAAGGGTACATAATATGACAAAATTTTAGACATTTATAAAGTATGCGCGGCAAAATTTAAAGTAAGTACAAAACAGTTTTCCTAAGTAACACACTTAATATAAAGATTAGGCCCCAAGAACCACAGAGCATTATTTGCTTCTTTGTAGCTAACTGGTAGAATAGATTTTTATATCAGCCTAGCCTTTTCTATTATAAGTGCCCATCTAAATTTTCCCCCAGCCTAACTACACTCCTGCTCCAACATACGTGTATTTATTTACCATTCTTATGGTTCAGTGCCAATTCTTTCTGTTTCCACCTCCGGAACGCAGGCGCATACGTTTATTTTAATGCACGCGATAAATCTCCTTGAAAAAATTCGTGTCGGGTAGACGACGTGTCGACGGACGGCCGCTGTTTGAATACAACTCTTTAGCCATGTAATGGGACTCTAAACATTCTTTAAATAGTTAATTTCTTCAGCCACATCCAAATTTCTTACAAGTCTTGAAAGGCTTATTAGACCACGCGATATTCAGTCTATCTTAGTAAGACTGTCTTGCTGACTAAATAGTCAAGTCTTATACAACGAATTACAGACCTCGCAAACGACGCATAGTCGCGAGCATCTGTCATATCTTGCTGTCGCGATTGTTGCCGTGTGTGCGGTAGCGTCTAATTGCTGACGTTTGTCGTAATAGTGACATACTCTTATTTACACCGTGCTACGTGTAAGACAGTCTTACTAAGACAGACTGAATACCGTGTGGTCTAATGAACCCTTTACTAACTAGATAAAATCAATATAGGTAGGTAAATTGATAACGGTACTATTCAGAAATATGTACCTACTTACAATATCATTTTTTTCTAATTAGTTGTGAGTTTATTCTTGTACAACTATACTAGTATATTACAAATCAATTTTAGACCTTAGGTAACTAGAGATATAATTGTTATTGTAACGGGACTTCCTCGCGTTTCACCTTATTTATTTATTTTCCCGATATTTCGACCGTGTTGCGAGCGACGTAGACACGGAATAGCTAGATATAGACAGAAACAAAAAAACTGAATATAAACAAGAGTCGAAAGGCATAGGGCACAGGGCATTATGATCATAGCAATGATGATGATGATGATGAGTGCAGCCACCTCAACAGCCCCTTGTGTGAGGTGTCCTCAGTATTATGTGTCGGCTAATCGCCCAGCACAGAGCCCCGTTCATTCGCGTCCGGTGTAAACGGACGGGAACATCCTGGCCAAGGTATCATGTTTTAGGTACGATGCCGAAGTTGCAAAAAAACTGCACCGAACCAATGCCCCTCGCATTGGTTAATCTTGCGACTGACTGAATTTTAGGCACATGCACTTCTATAGATATGCTCATACTCATACTCATTTATTTCACCCTAAGAATATATAGAACATAATTAGTACATTGGTTACGTCAATATTAAAAATTAGGCATAAAACACAGAACTTACACCAAAAAACTTTACTTAAATTCTAATATATCATCGCCGAAGACAGACAAACCAATTGTTGACGTTTTTCACAACTAGGGATATGAAGCTGCTGTAAAGGGGCATTATCAGTATTAAAAGATAAAGATACATGGAAAAAAGGAAGATAAAAAACACCTAATTATCAAAAGATTTAGTACATAAGTCAATTTCAAATTATAATATATTTAAAATTAAAGGGTATTCTAAGAATAATTAATTTAAATCAACTTATTGCTCATATGAGGTAGTCGCCAACGCCTGAAGGCCTCGGACATGGCTTAACGACTGAAATTCCAGAATCAACATTCACCTCTTTTCTAATAGAAATTCATTGAAACACTCTGTTCTAAATGCAATTAAACGGTCACCCATCCTACTAGTGACTGGGCGGAGTGTTGCCACGTGGTTTGCAGTGTGAGGCACGTCACAAGGTCTATCCATGATAAATAAGCATTAACTTTTAACCTAAGACTACCACCTAAGCTCTGAAGTATAGTGAAAACTAGCCCTGCGTATGCGCAGATTAGTGCTGAGTATATCTAAAACGGGATGTCAGGGGTTCCAACTCCCATCTTCGGAGCCCAAGCCTACCTCACCTGCACGTGGTGCACCCTGCTAACTAACAAACCGGACTCTGGCGACCGGCTGATTGCCGAATAGAGCAGCTTAACACCGGCACAACTAAATCCCTTGACCGCTGATGGGCAGCAGCGTCGGCGGTGCGAGAAGACCTGCCTGTGATCCCCAACCCCCATGCCCAGCTTGAGGATTATAGGCATATGACTCTTTATTATAGGAGGCTTATGTCCAGCAGTGGACCGATATCGTAGGCTGGTGTGATATGTGGTGGATACCTACCTTTCTTAGCACACTCAAAATCTTTGTGTTTTTTTTTTTGTTTTTTTTTATATTCGGAAATGAATATGTGAGTGGAGACCGCGGCTCGGCAAATGTAGTATTGGACGCCCTCCGGCCAGGTGGAGTGACGGAGTGGAGACCACGGCTCGGCAAAAGTAGGGTGGAGATCTGCGAAAGGCTGCTGGTAGAAGCTGGATGCGTCGAGCTTAGCACAGGGTGTAATGGTGCTCATTAGGGGAGGCCTATGTCCAGCAGTGGACTGCTATAGGCTGATGATGATAATAATGAATGAATGAATATGTTTGAATTTGTATTTGAAAATATGATGCACGGCTTGTTAACGGAAATATTATCGATACGTATAAACATCAAGTGGGCCATACAGATGGAATAAGCAGAAGTGCTTATATACGGGTATACGAGGTTCCAACCCCCATATATTGACTACCTCTGTGGCGCAGTGGGCGGAAGGTCCGCCTGTGACGTAGAAGGTTGCGGGTTCGATTCCCGCCGCGCGACAAATGTTTGCATGTTCTGCAGATATTTGTCTCGGGTCTGGGTGTTTTCTATGTATGATATGTATGTATTTACAAAAAAAAAGTATATTATGTAATATATCAATCATGTGGTTCCCATAACACAAGCTCTGCTTAGCTTGGGGCTACATGATGCTGTGTGATAGTTCAGCATTATTTATTTATTTATTTATTCATATTCGGAACCCAAGCCAACCCACCTGCACGTGGTGCACCCTGCTAAACAACGAACAGGGCTCTGGCGACTGGCTGATTGCGGCATAGCACAGCCACATCAGCACAGCTAAATCCCTTGGCCACAGACGGGCAGCAGCGTCGGTGATGCAAGAACCTGTGCCCTGCGATCCCCAACCCGTATGCCCAGCGTGGGGATTATAAACATATCCCCCTTTATTAGGGGAGGCCTATGTCTAGCAGTGGACTGATATAGGTTGGTTTGGTTTTGGTTTCGGCCCCAAAACAGACGTTAGAGTCGACCACTAGCTACAAAAGAATGTAACCTTGGTTCATTCATCCACCGGCTGAGCACAGAGCATCATTGTGCGATGTAGGACACGTCGATATATCGGTGAGTTCCGCGAACTGTCCGCCCGGACGCCGCAACGCGAGGAAATGCTAAATAGTTTAATGTCTCTATCTGTACGCAATACATCAATGGATACAACAACTGTACTAAAATCTATAATATCAATCCTGAATTTAACTGACCGATTGACTGACAAAGTACTGCCTAAACCATATTTTAACCCGTTGACTGGTGATAGGGAAGCAGCTGCATTTTCACGTTTTGGGTTACAGCACTCAAAGTATAAAGATACTTGATAGTAGTAGGGAACAGTGCCTTGCATTGTGTAAAAAACTTAGAAATTGGTTATAGATATCTTCAAGTGATAAATCTACCTATCCATCGCGCTGAGGACATCAAAGTACCAAGAAAATATATACAACTTGAATGTAGGTGACTGACTGAATGACATTAAAAAAATAGAAAAACCAAAAAACGAAACCAAAAAACAAACATCTTCACGACTTTTTCCCCATTATGGATATCTTCAGATATAGCTCAGTACGCAAATCTATTGAGGATACCTTAACGGGGGTAGTCAGAGGCAAGACCAAACATTACGTTCGATACATGACCTCTTTTTGCAAGCAGCTAGCATTCCATGTGACAGGTTGCGAGCCCATCGCCGCATTTTATTGGAATACTAACCTAGCACATACCTTTCGAACTTTTTTAGTTCGAGGGCATGTCGGTTTCCTCTCGATGTTTTCCAGAAAAACCGCCTTGATATATTGAAGGTTTGTTTTTTCCTTAGTACCTAAAGGTCTAAACGATTGTCTGAAATTCATCCCATGGAGGAATGCAGTGGGTAAAAATCTCTACACGTCCGAATTCACAAGGCGCCTACTAGCTACTGAATATATTTCTTAAAAGTTATTGGTTAATATTTTGTCGGTTTTAGAGATGACACGAAGAGCCATGGTAATTATTTAGTAGCTGAAGACAAGACAAACTTCTATACAATTAAATAAATAAAAATAATATTATAAAAGAAAAAAAAATCGCGTGGTTCTCGAATAAAAATAAAGCCAATGTGTTAATATAAGATATAAGTCACAAACTATCCATATTGCAAGTTTCATATAAATCCGTTTTGCCGTTACGGTTATTAGTGTGACGTGATGTGATTGTGTGGTTAATATGTACTTAAAATGAAACAGGTTAAAGAAAGGTGAAAAGGTTTCTTACTAAATTGTTAAAGATTTCATTTAAGGTAAAAACAAAGTTTGTTTTGGCATTAGCATTTATGGACTGAAGAATCAGATGGATTTTAAACTTTTCACCAATTTAAAATTATTTCTAACATTAGCAGTCCATGCCCATTTTAGCATTTTCAAAATGATATTGTGTTTTGTTATATATGTCACTCTCTGTAGTATTCGTTATTTCATTCATTAACATCTTTCAAAAGTACCTTTTTACTATCAATAAAAAATAACATATCAAATACACTTTACATGGCAATACATAACAATTGGGTATTAATACTCAAAAGCCTTGGTAATAATTGTATTAACCTACGAATTTTAAATATCCTTATCAAAATACTTATCAATATCCTTGAGTAATTTTTTCTTCACCCAATGCTGAAATTAAAATATACTTAATAGAGTAGAATGGGGGGAATAAGTTGCTTATTTTCTCACCTTTACCGCGTGTAGTAACACTACTTCACGCTAGATGGCGTTAGCTGTGTTATAAAACGCCTAACATACCAACAAGAATTCACAAGTGTTTTAATAGAGCAACAGTAATTGACAAGTTTTTTATTACGTCATTTGTAGTTTTTTTTTATTAAAATACTAATAACAAATGGAATATACCTAATAAGTAAAAAAAATGAGATTTTTAATTTGTTCTCTGTTATTATTTTTGGTCTTGTTTATTGAGTAGGTAAAAATACTTTTTATATTATTTTTTACTGAAATGGTGACTTTTAAAGTAATAAACCAATAAATAGGTAAGAACTCAAGGCATATGACTTAAGGATATTAATAAATAATTGTTGCTAAGTCGGTAGTATTCATACCTGCATCATTATAACCAATACAACTTGTGGTTAAATAATGTCAATAAATTAATATGTATTCTTTGGAAAACTTCTATCAATAGTGTTTACATATTCTTAACTACCTATTATTAACAATTATGGTTATCAGGCGTGTAAATGTACCTACAGAGTTATTAGTAAATTCCCCCAAATTTACCTATTATAATAAATATTATGATTATTCCGTATTTAGTAATTTACCTTCCTGCAGCACTAGTACTACCGGTCACTTCTTGGATAGGTGACCGTTTAGTGGCATTGGAGTGTAAAGGGTTCCGAAGGGTGTATGGGGTTCCAACAGCCACCTTCAAAACTCAAGCCAAGCTCACCTGCTCGTGGTGAACCCTGCTAACTAACAAAAGCGCAGCCTAACTCTGCCACAGCTCAATTCCCTGACCGCCGATGAGCAGCAGCGTCGGCAGTGCGAGAAGCGGCTGTGACCTGCGATCCCCTACCCACATGCCCAGCATGGGAATTATGAGCATATCCCCCTTCTTGGTGTAAATAAAAAAAATACGATTCAAAGTAATGTTTGTACTGAATAAAGAAATTTTCACTTTCACTTTCACTTGTTGGGGAGGCCTATGTCCAGTAGTGGACTGATGTAGGCTGGTGTTGTAGTGGCATTTAGATCTGAGCGCTTCCATACTTCGGAAGGCACGTTAAGATGCCCCCGGCTTGTACACCCGTTAAGCCCTGTTGGAGGCCTTCAAGCGGCTTAAAAATTCCGACATTAGAGTTGGCCACTATCTCGTACAAAGAAGTACCTACTAGTAGGTACCATTCCTGGGAATCCCTCCTTATTCACTAATTACTTGTTCCAAGAACGGCACATGTGGACACAAAGATCACTTTTTATTCATACAGCTCACAAAGTAAAATAAACTTTAAAATAACGTAACAAATTTTATAATCGAATGATAGTGATGCCACCTTTTTGTTATAAACCTTAAAAAGGTAAAATAGACTCTATAATTGAGTTATAAGGTTGAATGTGGTGTTTTATAGTGTTTTTCTAAGGTTTACCTGATAAAGGTGTGGCCATGTGGAGACCATTTGGTTTTTGTTACAAATAATGGCGGCTGGTGCTTTGTGCTTTTTGTGTCCTCATCTGGAGGTAACCAAATATGATTTGTTTAAGCAAACACAAATTAACAGACGTTCGAATTATGTTTGTACACATTTTTGTTTAAAAACTCTATCAAAATAGTAAAAGAGATTGAAGTAAGAACTGAACATTTCATAAATTTTTGTTGCAATTTTAGTTTGCGTTTTTTATGCCAAATTTTCCAAATAATTTACAGTTATTGATGATGTTCAATGGTCTCGGCAGAAAAACAGCGTCCACTGTGAACGCAGTGGGCATAATGCTGAGTCGGGGCCTATTTACTGCTGTAGCACACAATACCTATTATAATAAGTGTTTTTTTTTCGAACTTGTAAATTCTTTTTTTTATGTGGTTTTATATGTATTTGTGTGGTATTTTGTAGCAAATAAAGTGATGTCTATGTCTATGTCTATGTCTATGTCTATGTCTATGTCTATGTCTATGTTATTGATTGATTATAATTAAATAATAAAGATTTTACAAATTATTAAAAATACAAATTGAATAATAAGACTTAACTGTTGCACTTATGTATGCCGTCTATTCATAACTTATTATCCTAATATATGTAACTACTAAGTAATTCAAATACATTTGGAGAGCATCGTTACCTGTTACACAGAATGTAACAATGAAATTTATGTATTTTATTTATTCATTTCATCACAATAGATACAGCAGTTTATACATTAGGTAATAATTTAAAACATCTATACCAATAATTTAGATTGCGTATCAGCTAAGTATATTCTTTAATTGATGCTATGAAAAAAACAAACAAATACACAACAAAATAAAAATAGATGGATAGATAGATAAATACTTTATTGTACACGAAAAAAATTCAACAATTTGCAGGAAAATAAACAATTTAAAAAAAGGTACTATAGGCGAGCTTATCTCTAAGATCTCTTCCAGACAACCTTCGGTTTGACAGGATAGCACGATTAAAAAAAGACGGCGGTGTACGAGACGAGAAAAGGTACATAAATAACATCATAAACAAAAAAATAAAAATAAAATCATATACCTAAACTAACTACGAAATACATTAAATACCTTATAAAAATACCTACTATCATAAAATATTAGTATAATAAAAATTAAACTATAGACTACCTAATATTAATACATACACTACATAAATACCTATTTAAATTTACTCATTTAAAACTGGCTAAAACTAGCTAAAACTAGCTAAAACTAGCTAGCACTTATTTAAAATTAAAATCTTCCATCAATATTATCTATCAGCAGAGCCCTACCCACCTCGACTCCATCCGACGGTAAAAACCAAGATAACCTCTAACCTGCCTTCCTTGAACACTATCATAGGTACTCTGTCTTGGCACAGATGACTGTGCACAGAGCTGTAGTTATCACCTCTGTAGGGAACCGATAGCTTATCTATGGCTGAAGGGTCAAGGAGTGGCTTTGATTCATTTTAATAGGAAAACTGAAGACCTTCTTCGAGCTGTGGATTTTGTTAATAAATAAAACTGAAGATTAACTTTGTTTCAATTTATTTGTTTCAAGTTTAGTGATGATTTTGAGAATTTTTCACTAAACTTTCCGATAGTTTTTCAGTTTAACGTATGCTGCCTTTTTTTTAAGATTGAGATAACAGGTATCGCTTCATCTTTGGAACTATAAACTAACAAAACTTTTTTCTCTAAATAAGTTTGCGGTGTGCTATCATCTATTAACACCTACATTTATAAAATCCATTGCATTGCATTAGTCGCGCTGCGCAAAAACTTCTTTCTCTCGGCCCCCAATTTGTTTTTAAACTGCTGTTGATTTCGTTTTTGTTAGTTCATTTTGAGTAGAATGTATAAACATCATTTATTTCATCATCACCATCATCATTTCAACCTTTATCGACCCACTGCTGGGCGTAGCCTTCCTTTGATTATGCCACATTCATTTATTATATTATAATTATAATTTATTTATTTTGAGTTAATTAATTTTTAAAGTCATTCAATTTTTTTATTGCATTTTTATGCTTGTTATATTTTCCTTGAGGCCTTAATTTTGCGACGGTTTGCAAAATAAAAATTAGGAAACCTCCAAAAAAACAGCTGAAAACGATATTTAGAATCCTAAATGATCGACAAAACCATAAACTCGTATAAAAATGTTATTATCATGTGAGAAAATTGACGTGACTAGGTGTACCTTACCCCTACTTACCTACTTTATTCCTATGATTTTGTTACATGTATTGAATTGAACTGAAAGTTGGAGAGAGAGAGAGAGAAAGAGAGAGAGAGAGAGATGGAGGGAGAGAAGCAAGTCCACACATAGTAATTACAAGTATTTTACAAGTTCACACATTTTCCATGTGATAATAACAATTAAATCAGCGTTTTTACAAAGTGAATTATAAATTTCCCGTTATATATTATTTATCAAGTACCGCTATAATGTACAATAAAGGTGCGTTATCACCAGGTCAGGGTTCAGGCCGCTACGCCGCTCTGGTGTGCCGATAACCTAATGACGCAAGTATGATATCTACTGTGAATGGATAGGAATTGAAAGGTGAGTGACATTATTTCTCATTATTTAAGTAGGTTGAAAACATAATAATAATAAAAAATAATAATTCAAATTCAATATGTTTATTTATTCTGTACACTTTTATACAGCATCATGTAGCCCCAAACTAAGCAGAGCTTGTATTATGGGAACCACATGACTGATATACTACATGAATTCTTTTTGTGTTGTAAATAAATACATATTATACATAGAAAACAAACTAAAACCTCTAGACCCGAGACAAATATTTGCAGAACATACAAACATTTGTACCCGGGGCGGGAATCGAACCCGCAACCTACTGCGCCACAGAGGTTGTCAATCAAGTCAAAGATGTTGTAATGATTTTAAAATAAGTGATGTTAGAAGAAAGACCACGAAATGCATAGATACCTCCATCACCCTACACAAGGCTTCATCCAATCATTAGAAATAGGTACTACTTTTATTTGAGTCCGAATCAGGTTTCATTTATGTAGGACCATTCAATCAGAAACACCAATGGTTTCTGTCTCCCTATTAGAAAAAAAACTGAAGTGGTGGGCCAATCTGCCGAAGAACCGATAAACGTTGGGGTAAACGAGTTCTTGAGTGGAGACCACGGCTCGGCAAACGTAGAATAGAATGCCCTCCGTGGAGTGCCGTGGAGTGACGCTTTGTGAAAGGCTGCTGGTAGAAGCAGGATCCGTTGAGCTGAGGACATATTGCTCTCATTAGGGGAGACCCATGGCCAACAGCAGTTACTTGCCAATGTTATATAAAAAAATACATTATCTTGAGCACTTTTTGTCTCTTTCACTCACTTTGGAGATAAGATCAAGATACAATCATATTGCCAAAAAAAACAGATTTAAAAACCCTGAGAGATTTCTCTACATTTTGACAATGTCTCTTAATATTAATTAAAAAATTGAGTAATCTCAATTACCTAATAATTTACATAATTGTTTATCATGCAAACTTGTCCGAGCTTCGAACACACTTCTCGTGACAACATCCCGATAACTATTTGTAACTTTCAGAAACGTGTTTATCTGTTATTCATTGTTTACTAGAAAAAAAACATTATGAATAGTTTGTTCTTAAAACTTGCCATTAAACAGTAGGTAGAGGTTTTTTACATTGAACCTTATCAATCCATCTGAAAGATCCGTTTAACGACGCATTAACAGCTGGGGAACAACGCACACATTGTACCAGCTTTAATTGCTACTTTCATTTAAATGCATTTTTAAGACGTGGTTTTACAGTCTGGGGGTGCACTCATTTTAATGTTAAAATGTAAATACAAGGTAGTTTAGAATTAAGTAAAGATAAACTAAAGAATATAGGGACCTATCTGGGTGTATGGGGTTCCATTAAACAGTACCTACGGTGTGCATACACCGTTCCAACCTTTAGCTTCAGAATCCAAGCCAACCTCACCTGCCTGTAGTGCACCCCGTGTATGACCAACGGGGCTCTGGCGGCCGGCTGATTGTGGTCAACACATACAGCCTAACACCAGCGGGTAGCAGCGTCCACAGCATACCACAGCAGCCTATATCAGTCGACTGCTGGACATGGGCCTCCCCTAATATAGGGGGATATGCCCATAATCCCCACGCTGGGCATTCGGGTTGGGGATAGCAGAGCACGGCTTCTCACACCACCGACGCTGCTGCTCGTCGGTAGCCAGGGGATTTAGCTGTGCTATGCCGCAATCAGCCGGACGCAAGAGCCCCGTTCGTTGTATAGCAGGGTGCACCACATGCAGGTAAGGTTGGCTTGTATTCTGAAGAGGGTGGTTGGTGCCCCGTACACCCTCAATGATGATGCCAAAAAGGTAAATTGTTCATCAAAATTTCTACACGCTAATGATAAGGTAAACTTTATTGAAAGGCAACATAAGCAAAAATTTGTTTCACACTTGTAGTGACATAAACACCTACACACGCAAAGGTCACAACACCTCCACATGCAGCGATGACGTCACCCGACAACCTGTCGCCCGAGCGTTGTAATTAAACCCGTCCCTAGGGAGGGGGTGATATCGATAAAATACGAAATAAATTTATATCTGCACATTAAATTATAGCGCACGAACATCGATTCAATTATTAATGTTGATTTATAAAACGTATTCTAATGTTTATGAAATATATACTGGGATGTGTAGATTAATTGGAACCTACTTAAATCAGTTACAAATATGTAAGAAAATCTGTTGGATTTTAATGCCGGACACTATTACATAACACCATATAGCTCCAAACAGTAATTATTATTTTTTTAAATAAATAAATATCAATTTATACGTAGAAAATACCCGGACCCCAATATTTTTTTAATATTTGCAGAACATACAAACTCTTGTCCGCAACCTTTTGCGCCCACTGCGCTACGGAGATAATCAAAGTTCTTTGTATGAACACACTTATCAGATTCAAACCATCTCACTTTCAGAACTAAAATGGTTGAAATCGATCTATAGATAGAAAACTAGTTCATCATTTAGGCTCTGTCGATCAGATTATAATCTAAGCCATCCCTAGTGAGGTGACATTGTCGATAATTGCCGGGAGGTCGCTAAACCTGTCATTACGGTATTGCTATTGATACGACGTATCAAATTAATAATGAATTGATAGTGAGGTGCGCGATAACAAGTGACTTGTTAAAAAGTAAGTTTTGATAATTATTATTTTTTCCGATTTGTATCTCATGTAACGTGAATTTAAGCTTTATTTGAAAAGTAGTAAAAATGGCAATAAATTATTTTAATCTTTTTGAAACTGAGACATTTGCTTTTGCTTATTTTTACTGTTACACCGCTTCCCTTCTCGCTCTATACAATCCAGTCCATCCAAATGTTGCCTGGAAGAGATCGCGTTTAGCAATAAAGCCGCCCATTGAATAACCGCGCATTACTTTTATACTCAGATAAGTATGTTCATTTAAGTACATATTTGGTTATCTATCTTTATAATAATTTATTAATAGCAGTCCAATAAAAGATTACAGGACATTTTTTCCCATAAATGAAAATATACTTATTATAATTTAAGTCTTAAAATGCTCTCGTTTATCGAAATCCAATATTTTGGCATTAAATTCATGTTAGAGGTGAACGTCCCTATTCCCGGCACCTCGTTTTATTAAGGCGCGTTTTTTGTGCAGCCACACGTGCGTCCCACACCTCGCCCTGTCTTGCCCAACACGATATTGGTACTGCAATTTAGTTCTACTGTAGTTGTTTGGATATCTACGACGTAAAATGAACTAAATTACGTACTTAATAGGTGTAATAAAGCACATTCAAGGAAGAGGATTATTAATACAGCCATTGTTTTTGTATAAGCTTAGAGCAAAGGTTGATTTATTATTTATAATCATTTTTATTTATATAACGAAACATGTGTACAGGAGCTGTGATATAAATGTACCCATAGGTAAGTAAATTCAACCATGATCACCATGTAATGTGTAGCAAGCAAGATAGCATGTCTAATTAATAAGAATAGCTAAGTACCATTGTTGTCATGCATCATAATACGAAATAGATAGTTATGAATAATAAGTTGAGTGAACATTAATTAAATAAACATAAATACGCACAAGGATCTCAAAAAAAAAGAAGAAATACCTATAAAAGTATGTACTATGTAGAGAAGATAAGTATGGACCTAAATTATACGTTTCAGAAGAATTAAGAAGGTTCGTTTGGGTCGTTCCAGTTGCTGCTAGTGAATTTTTCAGCACTTGCACTAACTCGCTTGACTGAATTGGTTCTAGCATCATGCAAAGAGACTAGGGGCTATAAACATTTCAAGTTAATATTTTCATTGAATATTTGTTATTGAGTTACTAAAAAATAACATCATCATTTTATAGCTCATCCACACTTCATTTGACATTCTATCATTCTAATCCACGCCATAAAAGAAGCGTCACAAAACACCTCCAAATTCCCATCTATTCAATATTCGAGCAAGTATTTTACGAGTTGCCAACTTTCGCTAGGTGACATTGTATACGGTGTAAGTTATAACTCGACTTGTAGGGTTGCAAGCTGCAATAAAATAGTTAGAAAATAATATGACAGTGTCGGCCGGCGAGATTGGAAAACTTGGAATCTTCGAACTATCCGTTTATGGCTTTGAAAGTTGGGATTTGTTGGCGAGTCACCTCCGCCTTGGCCGGCGCTGCCATCATCCTTATCTACTTATTATCCAGTATAAATGCGCTGAGATGGGATTTAGTAAGTAATATTACATTATAATATTAAAAATTGCTATTAAATAAATATCTGAATAAATAACTTAACGGTACAGTGAATTGAATCAAGCAAGACTTTGCGTAAATCCATTAGAAGAAACAGAAAGTCTTTCTGTTTGGCGCTCGGCGAAGCAACACGTCTGAGAAGTTCTGCGGAGTGCCGTAGACGGACAGCGAGTCTATCGTTTCCTGATGATGCCTTATGGGGAAGGCGAAACATTGTCGAATTTCTGTTGAGTTTTTATGAAACTCGTCAGAGAGAGAACTCGGAATTTGTACTAAATATTTTATCTTTTAAATAACTTATCGGTATCTTTAATTTATTACGTAAATATCTTATTTTTACACTGATAAGTATTATCAGTCATGTGATTCCCATAATACAAGCTCTGCTTAGTTTGAGGCGACATGATAGTATCCACCATTATTGATATTATTTGTTTCATCATCATCATTAGCCTACAGCAGTCCACTGCTGGACATAAGCCTCCCCTAATGAGCGCCATTGCGCCCTGTTCTGAGGTCGACGCATCATTATTTGTTTACA
Organism: Horisme vitalbata; assembly: GCA_951804965.1. Classification (NCBI taxonomy): domain Eukaryota; kingdom Metazoa; phylum Arthropoda; class Insecta; order Lepidoptera; family Geometridae; genus Horisme; species Horisme vitalbata. The sequence goes on from OX638099.1 coordinate 19,385,728, forward strand.
TATAATTTAATTATTTATTTTCCACAGCTTTATGAAAAAGGGAATCGTGATGGACCAGTACCAAAGAGGTCTCTTTGACTGACTTTTCATCTGGAAGTCGTCAGTTCAAAATTTACCTTTTAGGCTAGATGCCTGAAAAATTCTAATTAGTCCGTCATTTACATTATCAAAAAATATTAAACACGTTTTTTTCTTTTTTCAATTAAACTAAAAATGACAAAGATATAGTGCGTTGAAGTTCCGCATGACGTCATGGGTAAGTACACTTTTTTCATACAAGTGAATTCACGAGCCCCCACTCCCGAACTTTGACGCTCTATAACTTTGTCGATTTCCATTGATTTTAAATATAAAAAATACGTGTCCAATATTTTTTGATAATCTACTTGACGGACTAATTAGAATTATTATTTTTCTACCCAGGCATCATCCCTATTTCTAGAAAACAAAATCTGTTACCCCGTATTTATAATTTCTCAAATTAAATTGTGAAAAGTTTTCTTTATATTTTTCATTATTCTGATAAAATAACGTAAAGCAGAGAACGCAGACCCAGTAAGTAACACTTAGCTGATTGTATTATGCAGATGTGTGGCTCGCGACGCGAGCCGCGAGCGCGCCTCAACGACGCTGTTACGTTGTCACGCCTATTCCTAGCTAAGATAGGCGATACTTAACGTGTTTAGGGTTCACTCAAACCTTAATGTAACTCACTCACTGTTATTTTACGTTGATCCTACTTGATTTGTTAAGCAGGTCAAGGTTTTATTTTGTTATGTTGAAGGGCCTTTTGACCCCACGCCTGTATGCCTGCTTATTTCATTTTTTAATTTTAGGTTCAATTTCATTGTATTTTTTATTTTGTGTGTGGGTCAATAAAAGTTTTTTTCTATCTTTTTTCATTCTTTCTTTATGATTGATTGTTTTTTTTTTTTTTCATTTTAAATGTTGCACAGAACTTGACATAATTATGGACAATAATCGTTAATAATGAAGCTCGATTTCTAGTGGGATTAGTTATGTAAATGAGTCAAATAATTACAATTACATTTCGATGTTACCTCCTCTATAGATTTAATAGAACCATGCACATAAAAACGAATATTTTGGTAGAAATTCACATAAGGTAATTTCTATAACCATAAAGTATTACGTCTCAAGCCTCAACTTGTAATAGAAGTCTACAGAACCCTCAAAGATTTTGTTTCGCACTCTTGTACATATTTTTCCACAACACTACAAACACCTAAATCAAGTAGGTGTGATCGTGTGTATGTAAATAGGAATATATCCGTATATAATCCACTTTATCGAATTAGTGGAATGTGCTAGATCACGGGGGGAGGGATGTACGACGTCGTAAGGTATGTTGTACCAGAGATATGGTATTGCGGTTGTTTCGGGGAAATAGTTTTATAAAAAATATCACTCGTTCGCTTTGCTTAAGCATTTTTTTGTAAGAAAAAGGTTCCACATGTTGGTATGTTCTTGTCTATGTAGAAAGTAATGAAACAGTTTAAGGATCAAAGTTTTTAGGTAGAACGATTGTTTTTTATTGGCTTTTACTTTTCTAAGACTAGGAAATATATGGTTGTACTATAATTTATTAGAAAAGACATATCACATAATAGTGACAAATCTGCAGCGCGTCCTCTCCTATTTGCACGCCAGTAATGGCAAAACATGTAGGCCATAATTAATTTATATTTTAACATAATTGCATGCTCACACCATGTTAATACTCATGTTATGCAAATAAATGATTCTTATTTTTATTCTTATTCCTATTCTTATTCTTATTCCTATTCTTATTCTTATTCTTATTCTTATAAATTTTATTTCAGACAACAACAAAAAAAGCACTTACATGATCTTAATTTACTTATATAAATAAAATAAATAAATAATGCTGTACAGTATCACACAGCATCATGTAGCCCCAAACTAAGCAGAGCTTGTATTATGGGAACCACATGATTGATATATTACATATATACATGTTTTTTTTGTAAATACATACATATCATACATAGAAAACACCCAGACCCGAGACAAATATCTGCGAACATGCAAACATTTGTCCCGCGGCGGGAATAGAACCCGCAACCTTCTGCGTCTCAGGCGGACGATCGCGCACTGCGCCACAGAGGCCGTCAATTTACTTAATTTACGGCCTTATGATTTTCATGATCTTAATTTACTTAATTTAATAAAGTAGACGGAGTTATTAATGACTCAAAGTCATTGATAACCTTAGAAAAGAAAGATCGAAAGTCATTGGTAAAATGCATTCATAATCAGAGCAAGCGCCTTGTTCAATACATTGGCTAAAGCGGATGCTGATAAATATATCTTTTATACTAAAACAAGCAAGCTAAAGCGTCTATTATCTGAAAATTTAAAGTTATCAATTATCGACTTGTTATGTGTGTTTTTGTTCAAAATTTTATTTTCTCTCTATAATGTCGTCTACTAACTGTTTGACTATCTACTTCATATTTTTTTCTACTTGTGGAAACTTTTATTTGGCCTTGCATGCATATACTTATGATGCATTCGTTTTTGTCACTTATGTGTATTTTTATTAGCAGTAAGTTTTATTAAAATTCTAATATAAAATTAAATAAAAGTGCAACCCGAAATTTTCAGCGACTCATACATTAATCCCCTAATTTCCCTAGAAATTTGACTCTACATAAAAACTATTTTAGATAGGACACATCAGCCCATAATTTTATTTCGGTGTTTATACATAATGTACAAAATTCCTCTGAATTGAGATTGTAATCAAAAACTAAAGCGGGCATAAACTAGTGTGTTCAGCATACGCTAAATAATTCACATCAGCACTCTACCTCTCTAGAGTCCGTCATGGCCAATTACTGGGTAACAGGACACGTCATTAGCAGCCTTTGGTGACGTCACGCCGCGTTAGCCTCAGCCGCTCTACTTAGCTAAATTTAGCTAGGCTTCGAAATGGGTCAAGATGGGTCGCCCGAGGCTAAAAGGTAGTACTAATGTAAGGCTTTCAAAGGTTTTATGGGTTGAGTGTGGATTTACACGTACGAAGAATTTAGTTATCTTTCTTTGTTCAGTTTGCTCGGCTGTATAAATAATAAATAATGCTCGACGTTATCACACAGCATCATGTAGCCCCAAACTAAGCAGAGCTTGTAATATGGAACCACATGATTGATATACTACATATATACAGTTTTTGTTGTTGTATATACTTATCATACATAGAAAACACCCAGACCCGAGACAAATATCTGCAGAACATGCAAAAATTTGTCCCGTAGCGGGAATAAAACCCGCAACCTTCAGCGTCTCAGGCGGACCTTCGCCCACTGCGCCACAGAGGCCTTCAACTATAGTATAGTTTCTTATTGTTATTAGAATGGTGGGTTTATTCGTTAGAATATAATTAGCCTTGCTGGTCGCAGCAGTGACGCAGTACAGCACAAAAATGAAACAAGCGCTAACCATGACCGGAACTTATTCTGTGCCGAAACTAACGAAATGCAATCTTTTAAAAATCATATTATTTACGTATAAATAAAACTAACTAAAATAATATTATAAACAGTTTTCATCAGGAAAATGAAAAAAACAGACGTTCCATGATTCCCATAACTTTGGCGGGATTTCATATTCAGTTCGTTCCAGAAAAAAGGTGTTCAGTTTTTCTGCGGGCAAGTTGAAATGAATTCACACCCGCCGCGGCCGAAAACTGGAAAAACTCACTTAGACCGAGCGCGGTCAGTAGTCAACCATACCTGATTTAGAACCATGAAAATAATTTTAAAATATAATATTTTTCCCTGGATCCTTCTTCTGACTTCCCACGAAAATAATCCTAAAATATATTATATTTATTCATAGATCCCCGTTCCGATTCTGACTTCCGTATAAAGCAAAGAAAAAGTACCTAAAGCAAGATAAAATGTTATATTTTAACTACTTTCTATCGAATGGGACTGCTTACTTATCTTATATTTAGGATGATACACATAATTTTAGTAAATAGGTAGGTACGCCTATTTACCTTCTTTATCTCAAGCATGCGAACATTCAAACGTGTGCATCATCAATCGTTATGAAAGGTCTTGCGTGATAATTTTACATATATTATCACATAGAAACCTAAATTATTGCCAGTTTAAAAAAAATACTGAATATCATCATTATCATCAGTTTAAAAAAAGTCCACCGCCGGACATTGATCTAGTTTGACCAGCAGCCTCAAAGGGTGTTTTAAACGAAGCTGAGACGAGGTCTCCACTCAAGAACTCTTTTACACCAACGATTGTTGGTTGGTCTGTTGGTTCTTCGTCAATATGCTGTATGCGACTTTTTTATCGTCAAATAAGTTGAGAAATCATAATGGTAGGTACAAACTAAAGTGGAAATTCTAACCCTGTTCTAGAACTAGTATGTTTGCACGAGGTGTCCAGCCGTGTGCGTTCAATTTATGCTCGCCGACCGCAGGGCAAAGTTTCAGCTGGGCCGAACTTGTTTCGGGAAGTTTGCTACTCTATTTTTCATCTTGAATTGGCTATAGCCAATGCTATAGCATATGGGTAGTTTAGTCTGCTACTGTTACGTTATTATTCTGAGTTATTTTAGCATGTGAATGCTATTCATTATTGAGGAGTATTATATTGACGGCCTCTGTGGTGCAGTGGGGGAAGGTTTGCTCCAGACGCAGTAGGTTGCGGGTTCCATCATGCTGCGGGACAAATGTTTCCTTTATTTCTAGATATTTGTCTTAAGTCTGGGTATTTACTATGTATATTATGTATGTATTTACAAAATAAAAATATTTAAGTAGTTTAACAGTCACGTGGTTCCCATAATAACAAGCTCTGCTTAGTTTGGGGTTACTTGATGTTATGTGTTTAGTGTCCAGCATATATTGGAGGCTTTACGATGATTGAATTTCGTTATGTACTGGAGTAGGCCACTACCTATCTCATACAGAATAGAAGTAGCTATCCAAATTACCTACTGATAAGGCTTGATTGGGAAAGCAATATCTCTCAATAAAAATTTACATGTTTATTCTAGGATTTTTAGATTTTCTTGGATTTCTAATTTCAATTTTTTTTTTTTACGTAAATCACTTATTAAATTAGTTAAAATTAGCGTCAACGGTGCGAGTAGCTATTCCCTTTGATTTAAAACCCACATTCCCAGCGTAGGGATTATGGACATATCCCCCTTCTCAATAAGAGAGGCCTAGGTCCAGCAGTTCATATAGTTTATTTCTACAAAACAGAAGGTATATAGGTATCAGGGGTATCACGAACTTATGGCATAAACCAATACATCCAATTATAATTTTCAGATATTCTCAATAATTTTTCTTCTGAGTTTTATGAAATAGAATAATTTTTATTCGTAAGTTTCCAAAACAAATTGAATTTTCCTCATTACCTACTTTAAATTCCTCAAAACAAAACACAAAATCAACTATGGCTAAATGCACCCCACATAACCAAGTATAAAATATAGAAGCTGCAAGAAAACTAGCTATTCATAAACATAACAAAACTCTACAACATTTCCATTCAGCATTTGAAACAGGATTCCGTACCTACGTCCCACGGGCTCTCGACAATCTGCGCGGGCAAAACCGGAAAATTAGACATAGTTACCGGCACTTGTACGTATTCTGTGGCGCCCGGACACGGCGTAATAAGCTTCAAGCAGAATAGCGTTTTGTTAGTAAATGTACATTTAATATTCATGTCCATGCAAGAGGTATTTTATTTAAGTTTGGTGTATTTTGGAATAGTATTTTCACCTTTATAAGAGCATGGCTACAAATAGTCAAGATCGAGATGTACCAGTGCTGATCCTCATGATCCCAACAGTCATTAGGGTCCAGTTTATCCAGTATTACGACTACGATTACTTTATTTGGCTTGGCTGGTTTGAATTAATTAATTAATGAGCATTTAGGTATCTACAAGCCGGGTTTTGACTATAGGATATGTATTATTACATCTTGAGCTACAATATTTTGTCGCTCATTATACATTTTGAACGACACACCTCCCCGGACACCGCACCTCCCACTGCTTCACCCTGAGTTTGAAGTGTCAAATGATCAATTGTAAAGATTAAATATACATTACATACCATAGTCAAAAGCCGGCAGAATTCTTGGGATATTTATTAAATAAATATTACTTTATATAAGAGTTTTATGTCGTGCAAATATAAAAGGAGAGGTTGAATTTTAGAGGTGCAAAATTATTATTTTTGCAAGGCAGTAGAGTTCTTTGTGATGCAGCTGTGCTGTGTTTCGGTTTAAAGGTTTCGGTTTGACGGTGACAGTCACATGAGGCTTAACATCTTCATGCCTCAAGTTGATGACGCAGGGTAAAGCATCGCAGAGCACGTTCCAAACAAGCGTGGCCTGTGAAACAATACTTTGTTATAAGTAATGGTTACCATTTAACATCAGGTGGGCCATGTGCAAGTTCCATCTTCGGGTATCACAAAAAAATCTAAAATCATAGACTGTAAAAGTGGTTGACAAAAGTTATCTATGATTTAAGATAAAAAAATTGTGATACCCAAAGAAAGATGTCAGTTCAGTTGTAATGTTCAGTCAAGATTCATCGTACAGCACTAAGGTACAAACCTCGGGTTAAGCAATATTCAAGAACTAACTTTTTATCCTCGTTATAAACTGCGCGGCTTGCTTCGCTTCCGCTGTTGTTAACTTGCTGTTTACCTTGCGAATGTGCTTACGAAGGCTTTCGCAAATTAGTATGTAGAGCTCCATCGTGGGTTTAGAAGAATAACATTTTTGCATTTTAGCTATTTAGCATTTAATGTTCTCGTACAATATAAAATTGACTAGTTGCTATCAATAGCTTTTCATGTCATGAAATTTGCTATTTCAAACTTTGATTTAATAATTAATTAGGTATATTTTGTTTGTTGTTTTGTGTTTTAACCACCAACGTAAAAAAAAAAAACTACGGGATGTTATAAGTTTTGCTTTATTGAACCTAAAAACAGAGACGTGTTGTTGTGAGACAGTATAATTTTTACTGTCGAACTACAAGACAAGCGAAAGGCTGCTGGTAGAAGCTGGATGCGTCGAGCTGAGGATAGGGCGCAATGGCGCTCATTAGGGGAGGCCTATGTCCAGCAGTGGACTGCTATAGGCTGGTGATGATGATGACAAGACAAGGCCGTTAATGGTAGCGCTGATTGTTTAGATGTCAAATCAAAGACGTCATTTTCGCTGTACCAACCGCTGTCTGCCACTAGGTATTTGTCCACTACTGGCGGTTGTCAACTGCTTAGCTCATCAGTGCTATACATATTATTATGAACAATTAATATACTTGATACTGGCGAAATTGTGGATAACTATCCCAGAAGCCATTTAATAAAGAAGTGAAGTGAAGTGGGCATCCGCGAAAACGACAACGATAAAATTCCATACAGTTCACATATTTTTACCAAATAGGGTCTCCATAGCGTTCTGTGTAGTGTTTTCGTTCACAGAATTATAACAAGCTAGGGTCGCTAGCCCCGGCTTTACACGGGTGCAAGTTATACATAAAAATCTTCCTCTTGAATCACTCTATCTATTAAAATAACCGCTTCAATCCGTTGCGTAGTTTTAAAGATCTAAGCATACATACGGAAAGACAGCGGAAAGCGACTTTGTTTAATACTAACTATGTAATGTTTACGTATCTTTTAATCCAAACTCTGCTATACAAACTATAACTGTAGAAGAGATCGCTCTTTGTGATAAGACCGCCCATTGTTGTCATTATTCTTATTGTCCGTTTTGTTATATATGTTTGTGTTGATGTGAGTACAATAAAGAGTTTCTACCTATCTGTACCTAACATAATCTGCAATCCATAGTCAGAAGACCAAGACAATTTCATTTATGAAAATATATTGAAACCCTGGGAGACATCACACCTTGAGGTCAACGCCCTCTCTCATTACTCTCATGTCTACGAGAAAATCTAGTAAAGTCTTAGCTGACTTCAAAAAGAGAGGTATTCCATTATTTATTTTTAAACTCCGACCTGAGACGTCATTCCGCCGCCATTTTTTCACCCCCTCCCCCCAATTTGTCTTCAAACTTGCGACCTGGGAGTAACCACCCCCCGTAATCAGGCTTTAAGCCCCCCTCCCCGTTACGTACAGCCTTAGGTAGTTAGGTAGCTGAGAGGTGAACTTTGCTGGAGGTAGCTACCTACGTGGGTTGCTGAACTTGTGGAAAAACGAGTCATTTTATTGATTTTCTGAGGGTTGGGTGTGTCGTGGAAGGTCAAGGCTCAGGCGTAAGGTACGCGATAAGTAAATTTACCTTTTACACGTTAGGTAGGTAGGTGAGTTAGGTGTTAATTTGTAATAAGTGTTCTCTTATGTTCCTACAGTTAAAAATAAATAAAATGAAATGTAAATTGAACATCACAGTTGGTACAGATATAATATATTTACCAAGTTAAATATATCTTTAGGATGCTTAATTTTTTTTAAGTACCTAAGTAAATTATTAATGGACTATAGAAGGGGCGATGGAGGATAGAGAAGTCAGAAATAGAGTGATAGCACAGAGATGCTTGAAGGCATTCTTCTTCTTCTTCTTCGTATGAGCTAGTGACCAACTCTAGTGTCGGAGTTTTTAGGCCGCCCGAAGGCCTCCGCCATAGCTTAACGACTGAAAAGCCGGGACCAACATCTTAACGTGCCTTCCGAAGCACGGAAGCGCTGGACGTAGCTGGGAATGTGTAATTGAGGCTCGCAAGAAACCGGAAAGAGTGGCCTTAAAAAGAGGCCTATACCCAATAGCGGGTGCTAACGGCCTAAATGATGATGATGATGAAAGTACGACCTATACCATTTTACAAAGAGCTTTCACCAGAAGAAACTTCTAAAAGGATTATTTACACCCGACGTTTCTCTAAAATATAAACTAAACACAAACTCTACCTACATAAGCTCCGCATAAAGGTTCCACCGCGCAACCAAACCAACCTCATTGCAAAGAGCCATAAAGACTGTATTTAAATGTGCAACGTCACATGAATTCCCCGAGCAAATCTCATACAACTCCAACCACCCACTCCCATCCCACGACCGATCCACGGATACACTCAGCGCTGGTAGATAACTTGACCTATATACCTGACCCAGATCACCTGTACCAATCACCTGGCAGGTAGCACAGGTAGCGACGTCGTCATTGGCTGGTTTACGCAGTTATCCAGCCAATCGCACCTGTACATGACGCAGGTAGCACAGGTGCGCCAAGTGCGCCACTCGCGGCAAACCACGCCCGTTTTATCGAGCTGCGCAGGTGAGGTGCGCGCCGATTGGTCGACGGCACAGGTACACCTGCCAATAGGTGAGTACAGGTGCGCGTTCTGAATTCAAAATAGCAGGAGGTTGTGGAACAGTGTTGTGGTGACGTGCAAGGTGATTAGACGTCCTTGAAACGACACGTGTAGTGAAGGTGTAGTGCGCATGTCTTGTGCAATTGATGTTTTCTTGAGGTGTGCTAAATTTAGAGGTGGGTGCGGTCGGGCCGAGGTTACAGCCTAGGCTATGCTTACGTAAGTACTTGCTCGTCTCATTTTACCTTACCAATGTTTCGTTATTATGTAAAATTCACAATAACAGATTATCTACATATACCTTGCGTAATATAATTTTACAATGATAAGAAAATGTAAAAACAGTATTCAGCAGTATGTAGGTCTGCGTAAAGCTGGTTCGACTCCAGGTTTGGCTAAGAGCCAATTAGATCAGTGCAGGTTCAAAATGTAGGTGAATTATTCAATGAACGTTTTAAAAATGAGCTGCAATGACGCCTGGCTTTAGTTTAGATTCAATAATTATCTACCACAAGCTTTTCAGATATACTAATGAGTCTCTGTGCCTTGAAGACAATTTGATAAATAATAAAATCGAGATTATGATAATAGAGATCAATCATTAAAAGGTATAAAATTTGCATCGATAGGTAGGTAAGTCTCAACGAGAATTTTTTTTACTTCTTTTTTATAAAAAGCATCTAATTAGGTAAATTAGTAGGTACCAGAGCCAGAAGTAGAATAAAAGTAAATATATTACTTATTAAAAAACATACAGCTAATACCAACACCCTTTTTATTTGTAAGTAGGTGTATGCCCCTAATAGACACAGTCGCAAACCTAAGTAATAAAATGTCTATTATCCACACAAAATCTAATTTCACACAAAGCCTTTCAAGCCACCTTCAAATATTTAATACTGTTCCACTAATTACTCCAGTACCTATACCTAAGTCCTAGGTAATGAGAGCGAACTCAAAGGACCGGGAGGGGGTGGTGGGAGGTGGGGGGTAAGGGGAGGTAAAAGCCACTTTAATTATGAAAGAAGATTGAGTGGCAACGTAATGCCGTGGAGATAGGTTGGGAATTTAATTTTAAATAGTTTTACGGAATGGTTTTAGTATATTGTAGCTGGTAACTGAAGATAGGTTTAATAATGAAAGGCGTAAGGTGAAAATGTTATTTTGTGAGAGAAAATTATTCATGAATTTATGTTTAATGGATTCATCTATAGATTTGTAGGTGGAATGAATAGTTTCTGAATAAAATTCATTGATCTTTACTGCCACGTACGTGAAAGTTGTAGAACGAACTCCCTTCTGCGGTTTTTCCTCAGAGCTGCAACATGGTGTCCTTCAAACACGGGAAGTTCATTTCCTCAAGCGCTGGCAGTGTATCAGTATCGCCTTTTGGTGAAGCCGGTGTCCATGGGCGGCGGTGACTACTTCCCATCAGGTAGCCCGCCTGTTCATCTGCCAGATTTAGCATAAAAAAAAATTACTCAGGTGACTATAGTGAAGTTTAGTTTAAAAACATACATAAAGTGACGCCTATTTCCCTGACCGTAGGCAGAGACCAGAATATCTCACTCTCTCTCTCTCTCTCACACACACACACACACACACACACACACACACACACACACACACACACACACACACACACACACGCACACAATATTTAAGTATATCCCTTAGCATCACCACCACACCACACCATCCTATATCAGTCCACTGCTGGACATAGGCCTCCCCTAATAAAGGGGGATATGCCCATAATCCCCACGCTGGGCATGCAGGGTTGGGGATCAATATATGTATATTTATTATTATTATTATTTTTTGTCGTTTATTTTTTATATATCAATTTTTTGCCTCGCTTGTACAACTTTATATATGTAGCTATCACAATATAGTCAAAACTTGTAGGAATATAGTATTAATCTATCAAGAGAGACCTGTAATTGGCCGTTAACTTTACATTATTTAAGTAATCTTGTTTTATAAGTAAAGCTGTTGGTTTCTTCAATAAAATATAATAAAAAATAAAATAAAATATCCACATGCTACGATCCAGGTATACCTCTTTTCCTTCTTTCACTCTCATCACATTCTTTATAATGCTCGTCGGCTTAGTGTTTTGGACCTAGGTTTTTTCCACCACGTGTCTGGCAATTATTATCATAATAATATTTGTAATAAACTATACATCATCATCATCATCATTGGCCTATAGCAGTCCACTGCTGGACATAGGCTCCCATATAATGAGTGACATTGCGCTCCTGATCCTGAGCTCGACGCATCCAGCTTCTACCAGCAGCATTTCGCCGCCTTTGTACCACCTGTACATAAAAACAAAATAATAAATGCTTTATGTCCTCTGATCAGAATCAAATATTGGGAGATTTCAGTATTTATTGCATATATTCATATTCATTTAGTATATATATAACTGCCCTAATCATTTATCTTTGTCTAGTCCAAATTTTCAAGACATGTTCAAAGAGTTTTTTTATTGTGTTGTTTTTTAGCTCGAAGTGATAGATAAATTGATATATCTTTGCACACCATACAAAGATTTGGTGGCTCTAAAAAGTGCGATACCGAACATCATTCCACGTCCGCCGCAGTATCTCGAGCACTCGCTAATTGTGCTGTATAATAAAGCTATAATAGCTATAATGACGCTATTTTTCCGCTACAAGTGAGCGCTAATGCGTACAGCATTAACATTTGGCGGGGTTACAGTGCGAGCGAGTAGGTTCCTGGAGTATCATCAGCTAGAAAATGTCACTTAAATAAATCAAAGACCTTGAAAATAAATTCCTTTGTCGAAACTCCCGTATTCTTTGTTGTAACTCTTTTTTTGGTTCCAGTCTTAACAGTACGAATAGGTACTGTGTTTTTTTTCAAGGTATATATGTTATTAAGTATAAATAGTTCTCCTTATCGATTTCAATCCCAAGGAGGCCCTAGTTATCATCATCATCATCATCAGCCTATAGCAGTCCACTGCTGGACATAGGCCTCCCCTAATGAGCGCCATTGCGCCCTGTCCTGAGCTCGACGCATCCAGCTTCTACCAGCAGCCTTTCGCAGATCGTCACCCCACCTGGCCAGAGGGCGTCCTACACTACGTTTGCCGAGCCGCGGTCTCCACTCAAGAACTCGTTTACCCCAACGGTTATCGGTTCTTCGGCAGATATGGCCAGCCCACTGCCACTTCAGCTTGCTAATTCTCTGAGCTATGTCGACAACTTTAGTTCTATGTCGGATAAACTCATTGCGGATTTTATCCTTCAGAGAAACCCCGAGCATAGCTCGTTCCATAGCTCGCTGAGCGACTTTAAACTGGTGGACTAGCCGTACTGTGAGAGTCCACGTTTCGGCTCCATGTTTATGTACGAGTATAGGAGGGCTTAGGTCTCTCTTTACACAGCTGAATATTTAAGCTTATTGTCTGGATACTGTTGACACAAAACACTTTATAGAGGTAATCTTACCGTGACTGTCATTTATAGTGGTGGTTTGGTGATAGGATACTTAGTATGGGACACTGAATTCATTATTTCAGTAATATTACATAGCAGAGGAAGAGCAAAATGGTAGTATAGTGCCACAGAATAAAATATAGTACCTACATAGCAGCAGACCTTGCCTACACCGGAAGGCCGGTCTCGCTATAAGTGGCACCACGCCATATGAATCTAGACAAGTACTTCGAGATACTGGTGAAGATCTGGCCGAGGTAATTACTGTTGTTTCCGTAGGTTTTTAACGTGCTACGAGAAAAGTGAGATAATTTAACTAGAGTGACCTACCAGAATCACAAAAAATATTACCAGAGCTCAGCCGGCCATAGTAGTAGGCCAGGTAATCTATCCTATCTTATATCCAGCAGTGAACTTCTATAGCCCGCAGGTTTGCTCACTGCTCCAACGATGTTAAAATAACACTTTTCCGAGCGTATTGTACCAGTTTATATACAAGCAGCCTGTGGGCTAATTATACTCTGAAACAGTACAACGCCCTACGTGTACAATATAATAACGCGTTCAGGGTGATGCTGGGACTGCCTCGGTTCTGCAGCGCTTCGGGGATGTTCGCCGAAGCACGAGTAGATTGTTTCTACACCATCATGCGCAAGAGGTGTACATCCTTGTTGCGCAGGGTTCGGGCCAGTCCCAACATCGTACTGAATGCGTTCCCAAACAGGTTTGACTGCCAGTATCTGCACCGCTGCTCAGAAATACATTTTAAGTAATTATTATTAATTTTTTGGTCTAAAAAGGTTTGTGTTTTAATTTAATTTTATGTGTTTGTCTTTTATTTGAGCGTTAATAATTTGTATTTTATTTATTTTATTTTTAATTGTAATTTAATTGTAATGATCCCAGTTGGTCGAATTAAATAAATGAATATGAATTATCTATAGGCTGATGATGATGATGACATAATAAATATAAAAGCGAATATTTGTAAATAATGTGAAATGTTAAATCTCGCTTCCTCCTATATGGTTGGTTTTCTCACAACCCTATTGATGATTGAGTTGAATTTTTGCAAATATGAAGTTCTAGACCAACATATAGTCTCCTTTTTACCTAGGTACCAAGCGATGCCAGGGTCTGAAGCCAGTAATATATAAGTGAGTGTAGTCTTCTTATTTCGAGTCTGGGTGTTTATTATGTATGAATTTACAAAACAATCTGAAGTAGTATATCAGTCGTGGGGTCCCCTTAATACAAGCTTTGCTTTAGGGCTATACGATGCTGTGTGATAGCATTATTATTGTTTTTGTAAACTCAAAACACTTTCCTATTTCTACAATGTTCAATACCCTTACCCAAAACACACGTTTCCCTTCAATAGAAACTTTAAAGTTACCTACGTTTTATTGGGTCAGCGCGGAGTGGTAGCGCAAACATTTTAACCGCGCAAACAGGGTGAGTGCTGACTGCTGACCCGCAAACATGCTCAACCAACGCTAACAGGTTTATACATGAACCACTCTTAAATTTTGTAAAACCTTCATCAGAAAAGGAAGGACTAATGAGACTGAAAAGAAGGACTGATAAGACGAATTCTAGGGAAACTAGATACCTACTTGACTTTTAATGTTGCGTATCTAAGCTCTTCAATATGAGCCTTATTGTTAGTGGGACTTGACTCTAAAGACTAACTATTATATCAACAGTTTCATATAATTTCTATATTCTCAATTTGCTGACAATTGTACCTGTTGACAACGAAACAAAGAAGCAGGCGTTCTACACTTTGACATCGCTATATGGTAGACATACCTCGTATGCGCACAAAGCGGTTCTCTTCCACCTTTATCATGCGCACCGTCAAGGAGTTGAACGCTCTACCCGAGTATGTGTTCCCCGATAATTATAACATGGGCATCTTCAAGGGACGAGTGAACAGGTTTCTTCTAGGCAAGCGTGCTCCATCGTAGACTGCATTTTCGCTTACCATCAATCGAGTTGTCGTCAAACGCAAACCTATTCAATATATAAAAAAAAACTAGGTATGTATTTTTACCGAACCGAACACAACACCTAACAGTCAAATGCAAGGCCTTAACCCTAAGATATCTTATAAGTGTCTTGGTTATCAGGAACTGTGAGAACACCATACAAAACACACAGATACGGAACAAATATTTGCAGATCATGCAAACTTTGCAAATTAACCCGCAATCTCTTGCGTGTCAACTGGCTACTCGCTCCTTGTGCCAATGTAGTTGTCAAACATACCTATTTCAATATTGACAAGGTCTCTTAAACGAGGCTAAAGTACCTGTACCATCCTGAACCTTAGGCTGATCGATAACATAACATGCCGATCCTTCTCAATCTTCCGCTGAAAATGACAAATGAGAACATCGAAATGTTAACATCTTGCTAGTTTTCAATAAGAAAATATCTACACAAAATTTTCACCTACAACCGTGATCAAAGCACCGGATACATTCATATATCTTGCACACAGACAGACAAACTAAAACACATTCGGTGTCGGAAACCAATGGTACATTACTATTAGTTAACCTTGCGGCAGAATGTTTCAAATCTAATTAGAATAAATCAAAAGGTGAAATTATTTATTTTTTGTAAGATTTATTTACAGTATGCTTGTAAAATCACGAAGGTGGAATAAATTATTTTTTAGGTAGAGGAGCCAAATGTATAAAATATGATTTACACATTTACAAGAAAATGTATACCTGAAGTTTAACAGTGATAATAATGCTTTAACACAAGCTTTGCTTAGTTTGAAGCTAGATAATGCTGGGTGATAATGCCCAGAATTGTTTGTGTACCTTCCTATCTAAGATAAGATAAGTTAAGATAATTTATTTCACACAAAATCTTAATACAGTTACATACTACCTTACATAATGTACTATTTCTAGAGGCAACATTGTCTATAGGAAGGCAAAAATAGCGCAGGGAGTATGTGGCTCGAGTTCTTACCTATCTTTATTCTGTATCTTAAGAGCCTGTTTGATCCCACTGCAGGACAAAGGCCTCCCTTCCCTCTTTCTACATCTCCTGATCTTGGGAATCTCTTTGACAGGCTACTGAAAAAAACACCCAGCTTGTACGCCATCCCCGTCTGGGACGAACACGCGTTTCTTACGCCCTGTGGAACCCACTCAGTGGCGGTCTTAGCCCACAATTGGTCCGGCATCCGTCAAACATGTCCAGCCCAATCATATTTAAGATAAAGTTTAAAAACAAAATAATATGATATACTCTGTGTGTGGTTGTTAGGACAGTATAAAACATAAATTTTTCGTAATCTGCTCTTGTTTGTTTGATCTTCTCAATGGTCACCTATTTGTAGAAAATAATTCCAGAATAGTTAGGTAAATAGATTCAGAATTCCAATATTATTATCCAATATATTATAAAATTTTCTTGTCATATAAAAAACTATAATTAAACTGATTAACTCAAAAGGCACGATAACATAATGCACGACACTATCGTATGTCGATAGTCGACAGACGATACTACAAAAACTCTCACTCGGGGAGGAGACAGTGAATGAACCTAATCATAAAAGTGAAATATTAAATGACATTGAATGTTGTTGTTCAATGGCGTTGAAAGAATTAAACACGCACAATATTTTCACTATTAGCGTTCACCTGCAACGCGGTTGAACGAGAAATGAATATATAAACACAAGAATTGAACGGTTAACTTTGAGTCAGTCTATTTCAGAATATGTATTGAACAGTTCACTTTCTAGATACCGTGTCAACAGCATTCCTTTCATCTCTGCTCCATTCATGCCTTAACGTTCATTCATTCATAACTTAATTTTTTTGCGTCTCGTGATAATTGTGTCGTCTATCGTGACGACAAACGATATAACCATGAACATGTGAACGTTCTAGGTCCTCTGAGTTATTACATCAATATAGTTGAGGCGTAGAAAAAGCGCGGACATATTGAGCGAGGAATGCAATAACGGGAGGTGATGCCCGCGGGCGGGGGAGGGACCACCTTCCGAGGAACCTGGGGGTGTTCTACAGCTTTATGATAAGGATGACCGGTGGTTTTCTCTAAGTGAACCATTTTTTTCTCAGAGTTCTCTATGTTTTTATCTCTATTTGTAAATGTGGTAATAAGGTAAATTTTTGATTAGACGTGGAACAACATGTTCTCACCAAAACTCCCGCGTCTTATTGCGCCAACTTTGAAAGCTTTGAACGTCTAAATTAGGAGAACTATTTGTTTAATGTTTAAAAAGAAAAACATTTATTCACAACCTTACCCAACACTATAAATTCTGAAGTTATATACGTACTACCTATTTCAACGACGCTCGGACGATTTTTCACAACTTTCACTTGGAGACCGTGACTATATAATGTACTATCTCGATGTTACTATAAACCCATCCTGAATGGTTAGTCAGGTTCAATGTGATTGTATTTTCATCATCGCCGTTATCAATTTATAGCATGCCGTTATACCTTTGATCGTGTGATCACCACTAATTTTAGTTTAGTTAATATTCTACTGTTTTATTTCTGGAGAGGAATCAGTCGCATATTTTACCGTGGATGCTTGCATATATATCCACAATTTTTAATTTATTTCAATAATTACTGCATTATTATTATTATGCATTAATATTATGTGACTTATCTACGTTAGAGATTTCTCCCGGTCTATGATACTGTTGAGTGATGTACATGTTATTGTAGATAAACAACCCAGTTAACAAATCTCGGTGTCTCTCAGCGAAATAATGAAAATGTAAAGTTTCCGCTCACCGTCCGCTCACCGTCCGTCACCGTCCGTCACCGTCCATCGGTGCCACTGTAGGTGTATCTGTCAAATTAGCTGTAACACAGGTCACGTCGTAAAATATTCACTTTTAACGCTTAATTAGAGATAATTTGTTAGAATTATTACGTTTATTTTCGAGTTTCCGGAATCAATTTTTTCTGACGTCCAATCGTGACGTCAACGTCTACCTATTTCGAACTCCAATTACGAAACTTTTGATGTTTTATCATCATCATCACCAGCCACAGCTAGTAGAAGTTCACAGCAAGTTGACTTCATGGTATTTCCCTGCACTTATCCCATTCTAAGTGGGGTCGGCACAACATGTTTGATCTTCAAAGTACTTTATCTGCCTAGTACGCGTACCATTTCTCGCATTTATCACGAGGCATTATAATATGGGGAAATAGTCCCGACACCAATGACCTTTTCATACAACAAAAGAAATGTGTCCGAGTTGTAGCAAACATCAAAAAGAGAGAAAGTTGTAAACCTTACTTCCAGAAAATTAATATCATAACTTTATCTTCGATATACATCTTAGAAATGTGTAAATTTGTTAAAAACGATCAGGTAGGAATAAATTAATAAGACCTACTTCACGTTTAAAACTACATAGCAACGGTCCCTTCGCCATGTTAGTAAAGAATTATAATAAAGTCCCGATCAACATTAAAAAAAACACAAAAAGACGCACAATTTATTAAAATGTTAAAACAATTTTCAATTAAAAACTGTTTTTATCATATTAACGAGTAGCAGGAATAGGCCATTTTTTTATGAAAATAAGCTCAATTCAATTGAAAATAATTTATTATGGCTTACCTTTATATATAATAACTATACATATTAAAAAAATACATTAAACATACAATTAATTAAAAACACGACATGTAAAAATAACACCTTACATTAACTTATAAATTCTATTACTATGTGAAAAAAAATTACTAGTTTATTTAATTTTATTTTAGTATAAATAACTTGACATGCATAATACCTACCTACTACAGGACTTATTACCCGACTTACTTTCTTGTTTGACATTTATTAGAAGTTTAATAAATTGCATGTGTGACAAATGCTCGGTCTGCCTACCTATCTCAGTTGCTATGCCCTTAGACAGGGTTCATGTGTGATACCTACCTTCTATGTAACATCTGTGTACTATGTGACATCAATAAATGTATTGAGTATTGAGTATTGTTTTCTTTCTCCATTCACTCCTATCGGCTTTCAACTCTGTATTACTGTCTTTGAAACCCAAACTAACCTCACCTGCTCGTGGTGCGCCCTGCTAACTAATAAACCAGGCTCTGGCAGCAGACCGAATGTGGCATAGGGCAGTCTGACACGAACACAGTTTAATACCCTGACCGCTGACGGGAAGCAGCGTCGGTGGTACGAGAAACTGTGCCCTGCGATCCCCAAACCGGCTGGAGAAGGCCTACGTCCAGCATTTGACTAAATATACTGCTAAACGATGGTAGCATTAAAATATAGACAGATATATAATGGTGATTCCATAAAGCCACGTTTATATAGACAGCTGTAAAACCTACTAGACAATAACAAGCAAAAATACCAAAAACATACTTAAATACAAAACACTAACATAAATGTAAACAAAAATATTTCCAACTAAAACACGTTCAGATACCTTTTCAAAAGAAGAGCATTCAAAGCGGTATACAGGGTGTATTCAAGAGCAGTAGCACATACAGGGTAACGCAAGCAAAGCGCGATAATCTGTGGAGCGCCGCGGGCTCGTGATTAGCCACCCTGAGAGCCTTTAAAAGCCTTAAAAGGTACTGATGTACGATGAACTCACAGATTATTTGGGCCAGATAAGACACGAATGTAGGTATTTTATTGATCAAGTTAGTAACACTTTTAGATACCATAATCATAATTATAATAATAGTTGGCAAACGTAGTGTAGGACGCCCACTGGCTAAATGAAGTAATGATCTGCGAAAGGCTGCTGGTAGAAGCTGGATGGGTCGAGCTAAGGACAGGGCGCAATGGCGCTCATTGAGGGATTTGTCCAGCTGTGGACTGCTAAAAGTTGATGATGATGACCATGATGAATTTTAATAAAATAAATAATTGCAAAACCAATATAGAATTTTCTGGGACAAATACCACACCAAGAATCGTACCGTGCTTCAGATGTCAACAGGATACATTGTTGGACATTTTCATACTGTCGCTCAAGCTCATCGACCTGACATACGATAGTGTCGTGCATATATAAACTCAGTGAGGTGTGGTGTGTGTTATGACTTATGACTTGGTGATGGTTTTATAACTAATCCTATCCTATCCTCATCATCGGCCTATAACAGTCCATTGCTGGACATAGGCTTCCCCTAATGAGCGCCATTGCGCCCTGTTTTGAGCTCGACACATGGCTTGAAGGCGTCCTACACTACGTTTGCCTATGTGTTTTTATCCTATACTGCTTCCTACAAATCTTACAAATAGTATAATGAAAATTTGCAAATATGGATGAATTAATGTTTTTTACTCAATCATGCCAGAACGGCTAAACAGATTTAGATGAAATTTGAAATTTACAAAGTTTATGACCTGGATTAACCATAGGCAACTTTTTATCCGGGTACTACGGCAGCAAAGCAGCGGGCGAAAGGTAGATTATGAATCCTTTATTTGTTTGTTTGTTTGTTTGTTAGGCTTCAACGCTTTAATTATTCAAACGATCATCATGAAATTTCGCGTACATGTTGTCTGGGGTAAAAGGACATTATGTTAGGTACTTTTTATCTAGAAAAAAAAGTTCCCAAGGGATAGCATAATATAAATAACTTGAACGTGAGTGAATCGGCGGGCGAAAGCTTGATAAAGTATAATTTAGGTAGTTCAATCTATTAGCCCTATCTGTTTAGATGACTTATTCTATGCTGAGCTAGGCACGGGCGCAGCTCATTACGTCTGTGCAATGAATGCTCCGGCACGGAACCACACTATACAGGGTGCTTTGACATTCACTGCACCAACCTGTACCTATAAGAAATATGTATGTATGCTTACAAAATCTTATTTTACGAAATATTTTGTAAAGGTATATTTTACATCGCCTTGATTTAAAATTCTTTATGTTTAGATAGATAGATAGATAGATAGATAAATCATTTATTTGTTACTACAGGCACACAATTTACATTAATAACAAGATATAAGCACAAAAAAATAACATTAATAGAAAGAGAAAAAAAAACACAAACATTTCAAAGAACCTACGAATTATGAACTTTTATGTAAGTTTGTGTGTGCTGCAGCAAGACAAAAAGGCCTTGCCTCATTGAAATTTTTTGCTTTAAAGCAAAAACACTGATTTTCAGTCAAGACCTAAGCGAGAGCGAGCAGTACGAGCCGTTTGATAATGTATATAACATTAATAATAATATGATAGATGTTTATTGGTATATAACAAAATATTTTTTATATTAGACTTTTATCGAGTTTAAGTCAAATGCTTATTTTTTTAAAATATTTCTTATTTTCTTCTTTAAGGTCTTGTAATTTATATACTGCTGCTGGTAGCAGCTGGATGTGTCCAGCTGAAGACAAGGAGCAATGGCGCTTATTAAGAGAGGCCTATGTCCAGCAGTGGACAGTTATAGGCTGATGATGATGATGATGAATTTATATATTTAGGTAGGAACAATTTTAATGTAGGTGATATAAATGTGTGACTTTTGTTTACCTAATCAACAAGCATGTTTAAAACTCATTATGCATCATCTTACTAAAACACACATCAAAATCTTTCTCTGAATATTCAAAGAACTAGCCATCACCCGAGATTACCATCTGACCGCCCGCATAACGAAAAACCTTCTCTAATCCTTCCTAATTTCAATTTTAAATCTTTTGATCAACATACAACCTCCATCAACCATTTTATTGAAACCGGTGGTTCAATTAACGGACACCCTGTATGTAATAAAGAGCACCCTGTATGGTTAATAAAGGCACGTTCAGCTCTTTCATTACACCATGTATAATGGGGCGTACAAATATTTTTAATCCTGTGTCTCATACATCTTCCGATGTTCATTTTGCTGGACTCCACTTTTATGGGCCTGACATTTTTATACTAAAATCAACCTTATATTTTTCACCGCAACGACTAAATCGCCATTTTACATCACCTGGTTTCAAAAAAGAGGCTTCAAGCTGAAATCAACGTTAGTATAAGGTGGTATGGTGTAATTTGCAGCGTGGTGTGTAGAGGTATCCATCAAAAGCCTTGAATGCTTTGGGTTATGACGGTTTTCATTTTTGAGTCGTGGTTATTGCTTCGGTTTCATGTTCATGTCCTTCGGTTTTGTGGACAGGTAAAATATTATTTAAAAAAACATGGTATTATGATGACATGATAGCATTTTTATAGAAACTAGCTTCCACCCGCGGGTTCGTTCGAACTCATGGAACCCGAATAAATAGTAGCATTATGTTCATGCAGGCTACAAACAACGTTATAAATTTCAAGTTTCTTTTAAAATGCGTTCAGCCGTTATGGTGTGATTGAGTAACAAACATCCTCATAAACTTTCACATTTATAATATTAGAATAAAAGATCGTTCGTCCCATTCAAAGAAAACACTTACAAAAAAGTTCAATTAATGCAAATAGAGAGTAGGTTCGATAGAGCACGCTGCTCAAATGAAGTTACAGCACTTACTTATACTAGGTACTGGGTTATATTCTAACTCACATGCTTTTGGTTTAGGAATATTGATTTAACTTTTTTGCAATGCTAAGACCGGTATTTTTTACTTTGTAGATTCCCATTAGCAGAGTTCCCACAGAGTTCACATAAACCAAAAAATAATACATCTGAAACAACGAGTCAAAACTAAATTGAAACATAAATACATCAAGATTCAAACAAACAGTATCAGTTCAATGGGATATCTGCACAATAACGATGAAATAAATTGTTTTCAGAAACAATATGAAATTGCGTTTCAAAGTTCAAACTCACGTTCATTTGTCACACTTTCCGTTCACTACACCATCCTATAACAGCTTAACTATAATCACAATCAAATTAAAAACGACCCTAAGCTCTAGATATTAGATATCAAATTTGTGTGACAGCGCAGATGATATGGTATTTATGGTGTAAAATATGTGTCAGTAAGGCGAATCACACACGATATGCCACGTGACGCGATAGTCACAATTAGGCGCGCTATTCATTCGCGTCTTGCGGACGCGTGGCGAGCGCAGCGACCTACGTTTTCCGCACTCTACGCTTCAATAGTAATTGGATGAAGTAATTGTTTGAATTGGACTATTTTAGTGTGAGAAAGTTTCAATAGACTTGATTTGAGATTAGTTTTGTTTGAATTGAACTTCGTTGCGGAGATCAAAAGGTGCAAGCGATTTGAAATTGAAGGGTGCGCTATGAAATTACTACGTTCTGTTATGTATGATTTGCAATTACCTATCATAAAGTTTGAATTCTGTTCATAAAATAAGAGGGTTTTGTAATAAGCTACAAAATTATACGTTAACTTGTTTATCACAGTCTGTGAAATTAAGGGTAATCATGATGATGAGAAAATAACAGTCAGGCTTGTAAAAATTTAGCTTATAATGTAGGTGCAATAAAATGGCGGACAGCAATGAAAATTGGAATTTAAATCATAAACTGTTGATGTGCAGAAGCATTTTGATGTCAGTCAATGCATAACAGATCCCACGGGAACCATGCCAAAAGGATGTCATCACCGGTCTAAAAGCACATAAATAACAATAATTATAATAAACAGCGTCATGTATTACATGAAAACAAAAACATGAAAAAATAGGGCTCTTTATATGCGATTCAATGAAAATATTCTTTTGCCCGAAAACAAATCTATACGAAGGTAATGACGCGAGATCAGTATGAATCTATGGAAACCCTATATATAAAACAAACTGTGTGTCTGTTTCGTTGCATAACACATAAAGTAAATGGAAATTTGAATAATTATCAGTAGTTATGTTATACGTACAAACTTGGGCTCCACTTATAGCTTTATGTCAACGTTTACATTTGAAAAACTAGAAAAAAAAAAACTTTTAATGTTAGATGGGGTAAGCTTGTAGCCATACCATCCTCTCGGCTTACAGCAATTGCTGCAAGCCGCAAACTGCAAAATGCTGTCATATCAAAACATGTCCCAGGTACTACAACCTCATGAACCGTAAGTAAAAGTTACCACTTGACACTGTTGATGTTCCGATTAGATTCAAGTTCAAGTTAGTTACTAATACATACAATAGAGTTAAGTTTCAGTGAGAAATAAGAAGAAAGCAAGCAGAACCAAAGGGAATATTAGTAATGTATAAATTATCGTGTATGTATGAACGACACGCGCTATTAGGGACCGTGTATGGAGGCATAATAATAAATATTCATCAGGTTTTGTGCTAATGCCTATAAAAACAGATGGAGTGGGGAGCCGGCTTCGAATCGAGATGGGGGCTCTTAGAGGTAGTTAAAGACTTGAATTCACGTCAAAAACTTAGATAAGTGAATTTCATAATGTTACCTATACAGACTATTGACTTCTTACTTATTAGTTGATTCAAAAATAAATTAGAAGGTATGAAAGTAAAAAGAATGTGAGAATGTAGAAGTGGTGTTTTTTTTTATTTGCAATACCTACCTACCTACTAAATTGTAATTTATTATATTTTGACGTAGTAGTTAACCTAGTTAACTAGTGAATTAATTTTAAGACGCTCTTCTGGCTGTACTATTGACATTTTGATTTTTACCCTATATGTAACCTATGTTTGACAAATAAATGATTTGTATTTTATTGTATTGTACCTACTAACTAAATAATATTGTGTGAATATAAGCATTACTAAGTCAAGGTTGAGGATGTAGCGGAGTACTTGCGCGCGAAGACCAAGGACAACCTGAGGGTCCAGCGGTTGGAGTCCCGCCACAGAGTCAGCTTCAACTCCTTTGTGGTACTGGTTCTGACCAAACATCTGTCGACCTTCATGAAGGAAGAGCTCTGGCCGAAGGGTGTCGTGTTCCGACGATTCCGTGGACGACTACTGCACACTATAATGACACCACGCGACCCACGCCGTGTATGCTACGTGGCAAATAATAATAATTTGTGTTTTAATTATAGTTTTATTAATATGTATGTTAGTCTCTAAGGTATATATTTATATGGGCCGTAGGATAAGTAAAACACCATCTGTATTTATTCTATTGTAGCCTGCAATAAAGTTTATATTATATTATTATTATAATTCTTATAAGAAGCCCATAGATATAGTATTACTTACCGTTGGTCAAGGCCCTTTAGGAAGCAGTTCCGATTAGCCACAAAAAATATTTGCTTATAAAAGATTAACAAGATACTTTTCTTGGACTTGACTCTGCAGAAGAAGAGTGTTGTCAATCTACATCACAAATAACCAAAAACCACTCAACCGTTTTCATCAAACAAAATCACCTCGCAACACAAAGGGAGAAAACACTTTAAAAGGACAACAATACTATATTTTTCATTAAGGCGCATCTACACAATGACAGTGAATGGTCCTACCTTCCGCGGATTACTCGGAGATAGGAACCACTCCGCTCAAAAGAATAATATGTCTTTATAAAGGATCCAACGGCTTTCCTTGCCTTACTTCTTACACATTTTTCAGTAAAATGTAGAAGCGCCTTTACTTTTTCCACGGGTCCGTGCGAACAACTTTCTACCTTATTTTGAAAGGACTACGGTAACATTTCCTTGTGTGAAGCGTTTCACCAGAATAGATTGCATTGTCTTTTAACGTAAATCATTCCAAATAAGACGTCCCATCTCTAGCACTTGAATTCAGACTTCATTTTGAATACGTTACGGTTCTATTTCAGTAAATTTTTTATTAGAGTTCGAGTTTTAATAATCGGACGCAATAAAACCTAACTTTTCTGAAAGTTTTTTTAAATCTTTTTATATTAAGATTTCCTCTTTGTATGTTTTTTAGTCAAACGTGAGTAATTTTAATTTCTAAAAAAACAAAAAACTACTGGAATATGGTATAAAAAGCACGAAAACAATAAAACTAGCATTTGAGAGAAACCACAAAAACACAAAAGTTAGTGCGGTCTGCGATATAAAGTCGCCATTTTATTAGGCCGTCGCACACGATACACCTGCTATAAACATAATCTTTCATTTGGCCGAATTGTTTACGGCTACCCTAAGGATTGCTTCTCTTATGGAGGTTACCTTCTCCTTGGGTGCGAATTCCATTTTGTTTTTATCACGGCTGAAGCTATTTTCAAATTGCTGATTGTTGTTCTCTATTTTTTTACCGCTGCTGTATAAAGTGCGAATATTACCTACCTACTTCCTATCCTACTAATATTATTAATGCGAAAGTTTGTGAGTATAAATGTATGGATGAGTAAATGAATGTTTGTAACTCTTTCACGCAAAAACTACTGAACGGATTTGGATGAAACTTAGAATATACATAGTTTGTGACTTGGATTAACACATAGGCTACTTTTTATCCCGGTACCACGCGAGCGAATCCGCGGGCGGAAGCTAGTACGAAATAGTTTTAGACTACTCACAATCAAATATTTTTATTTAAATGGAAAACAAATAGCTAACGATTAACTAAGAAATAGGAAAATTACACAAAAATAAATAATAAAGTCACTAAACAAAAATTACTAAGCATTAAACAAACCATCGTTGATTTTACTATGTTGGTGACGCTTGCTGATAATGATTGTAATGTGACCAAAATAACAATCACCAACTTCATAATATCTTAAATAATAAGTACTACTAACCTACTTAAAATATTATAAAGTTTACACCGTTAAGTATGATTTTTTGTCCACGCCACATACATTTACTTTTCAATTCGGCTTCGTCCTCCCATCCCCAAAAGCAGGTGAAAGAAAACAGGCCCGTGGCACACGATCAACATTCATTAGGTCCCTGCACACGATCATGAGTGACGGTATGGTGCTAAGTGAATTCGTGTGTCCGCGCCGCTACAATTCGTCCGCAAACCAATCATCATTTGCAAAGGGACACGTGGTAGCGCACCTCTTACGGTAGTTATTAGATGGTAAGCTTTAGGGGGTTTTCTTGTATTTTACCATAGGATTCCTAATATAGTCAAAGTAAATTGAGTATTTTTTTTTTAATAATTGAGATTTTTTTTTAATATTACTAGGGTTCGTTTTGAGATTTCAAGAGCGAAAAATGCTCTTGCTATGAAATTGTGAATAGTGTTCATAAGGTTCTAAGTGAATAAATAATTGTTGAAGTTTGAAGTTTGTTTGCTTTTACAAAAAATATACCAGCATAGTACAGCATCCATTAAAATAGATTCAATAGGACCATCTTTTCACATTAAACGAGGAGTTAAACAAGGCGACCCCCTTTCCCCAAAACTCTTCACAGCAACTTTAGAAGAAGTTTTTAAAGCTCTTACACCTGGTTGGAGAGAGAAAGGCATTATTTTGGGCGAATCGAGGTTGACTAACCTTCGTTTTGCCGATGATATTGTTCTTTTCTCTTCTTCCGCCTCCGAGCTTAGCATAATGCTCAACGATTTGAACACCGCAAGCCTCGAGGTTGGGTTAAGCATGAACATGTCAAAGACAAAACTAATGACCAACACCACACAACACCGGTTAGAGGTAGAGGGCAGGGAGATTGGATACGTCAATGAGTACCTATACCTAGGCCAATTAGTATCTTTCCAGAGTAGACAAGACGCCGAAATCACAAGACGCACAGAAAACGCCTGGAAGCGATACTGGGCGATGAAAACCTTGATGAAGGGGCACCTTCCTCTCACACTCAAACGTAAACTGATGGACGTATGCATTCTGCCTATCCTCACCTATGGCGCACAAACATGGTCATTGACAAATCTGCAGAAGGCCAAACTCGGGGTTTGCCAGCGAGCTATGGAGCGCAGTATCCTAGGCGTCAAACTAACAGACCGCGTTAGAAACAGTGAACTGCGCTCCAGAACACAAATCGTGGACGTTGGGCAACAAGTCGGGAAACTGAAGTGGGACTGGGCGGGCCATGTCTGCCGCATGCCGGACGGGTTCTGGGCAAAAGCTACCACGCAGTGGATACCACAAGGTATCAGGAGACCACGTGGCAGACCGCGCCGAAGATGGAAAGACGAACTTGACTCCTTTATGATGGGTTGGCGTGGGATAGCGCTCAATAGAGAAGAGTGGAAAGAAGGAAGGGAGGCCTTTGCCCTGCAGTGGGACATATTCAGGCTCATAATAATAATAATTGAAGTTTGCAGAGTATCAATTTTCGGGCGCGAATGTATGTAAAACTAAAACACTCAAAGTAGTGTAGGACGCTTTCCGGCCAGGTGGAGTGACGATTTGCGAAAGGCTGCATGTAGAAGCTGGATGCATCAAACTCAGGACAGGGCGCATTAGGGGGGGCCTATGTCCACTGCAGTGGACTGCTATAAGCCGGTGATGATGATGATAGGATGCCTGAAAGGTTTTCGGAGTTGGCTAGTAACACTAAAAAAGGATAAACAAGGGTTAACAATCCAATTCTAAGCCAAAACTCCGCCGCAGAAACAGATCCACAATCTGTCTGTATTCGAATTCGGAACGTTTTGAAAGCGCGACATTCCCGCGCGCCGCACTTTTATCATGTTCGGATTCAATAAGTCGACAAACGGGGCGGTTGACGCTCGCAGCTTTTTGCCGCCAATAGAGTTGCTTCCGCTGACCGGAAGTGGCTCGGTTTGATCACAGCTGAAAGTAACAGCTAGTTAAATAAAAGACTATCCTCTGCACAGACGTAAACGTAACGTGTAACCTAGACGATTCACGAAGCCACGATGCCGGCCATGTAGGAAGGAAATGCAGCTCATTCCTCTACAAGTCATTTTGGATTATAACTGGAAATTACTATCAAAGGTTTTTGTTACTTTCAGTATTTCAATAGATTAGTAGATTTTCTAAGCTCTAAATTGTATTTACTCTATTTATTTTTGATGATTTAACATCATTAATACCTACAGGATACCGCTGTTATCAAGCTATGCATATATGACTATCATATAAAGTTATTTTACTCATGAAACTAACGTGAATTAACTCATTTTTATTAAAAGCAGATTGATTTAGATTTAGATTTTGTTTTGAGTCGAAACGTCGTCGGTTCCTTCACCGAGGTAAAGGTACGTGAAAATTGCCGTTTTTCAATAAGAATATGTATAAGATTTTTCTAAATATTGACCCCCTTCATCATAACCAAATGCCATTTTATAATGCCTCTATAAAGTAAGCTCCTCCCTATCATTTTAATATAAATAAAAAAAGAGTTGACATGATATTTGAACGTCATTTTAGCTATCTGAGGTTGAAAAAATGGATATGAATAAGACGATAAGTGTACCAGCTATACATATCAGCCTGTGGTATGTCCGGGTCAATCGGGCAGGGCCGACAACAGGAGCGCTTACCTTAGTTTTTTATTTGTGTTGTGATTTATGCGTGTTTTGAATTTGTGTTCGCGCCAAAATGCTTCGGCCGGAATTCTGCAGAATTCGGGCTTATGCTTCAGGAAAGTTTTGTGATCTGGATGAATGGCTCCTGGACAATGGACTTGCTTGTAGCGAACAGTTTGGCGCGTCTTTTATTCTTGTTCGAAATATAAACTGACTGTTTTCCTCTTCTATCAACAATAAAAAAAAAAAGGCAATGAACATTGGGGTGTAAGGGGCTCCAAACCCCATCTTTGGAACTCAAGCCAACCTCACCTGAACGTGGTGTACCCTGCTAACTAACTAACGGGGCTCTGGCGGCCGGCTGATTGCGGCATAACGCAGCCTAACACCGGCACAGCTACATCCCCTGACCGTCAATGGACAGAAGCGTCGGCGGTGAGAGAAGCTGTGTCCTGCGTTCCCCAAACCACATGCCCAGCGTGGAGATTATGGGCATATCCCCCTTCTTATAGGGGAGGCCTGTGTCCAGCAATGGACTGAATAGGCTGGTGTTGTTGTTGTGTTGTTGAACATTAAAATTATGGTATTTAGTAAAATTACATTAAATGGAAACAATATCGGTATTACTAAATTTGCTGAGTTCGTTCACGGCTTATATATTATATATAGGCTTACATTTGACCGCCATCTTACCTGTTGGTAAGTGAAGATGCGGTCGACGATGTAGAATGCTTGCCTAGAATGTACCTATTTACTCTTCGCTTGAAGACCCCTAAGTCATAGCGATCGGAAACACTGACGCCGGAAGAGCATTACATTCCTTAGCTGTCCTAAGGAGAAAAGTTGCAGCAAAGCGCTTCGTGCGCACTCATTCCGTGAACGAACTTTTTTTTAGGTAGGTAAGGTATCAACAATATTTTGATTTTATTTTTTCATAAAACTTGAAGTATATTAAAATAAACATTGGTACACTGCCAGATTCCTACCCAACCTGGGTCACCGCTTCGAACCCACAAATATATTCGAAAGGTAAACAAATTCAGCAAATCCCCTGCGAGTCTGCGGGCGCACGCGGCGATTCTCTACGCACGTGTGCTGCAAATTAAAAACCTTTTGACAGAGCGCCAGTACGATTATTAATTACCTCGCAAGGGCCGATACTTGGGTGCTTTACCCTACGAGTGAGGGAGATGGCGATACAGTTAGAGGGAGAAGGAGCGTGAGAACGGACGCGCAATTAATGTGCATTGTGGAAGCATCTTATGCCTTTTATTTTAGTGAAGTCATTTTTTACATCTTCAATATCAGAAACTCATTTATCTACTCTTAAATTTCTAGATCCATATTTTACTATAGGCCGATAATGATGATAGTTATGAATATGATATCAAAAATTTTTGCCAAGATCAACTCTTCAGAAAATAACTTAAGATGTTGATAAACAGAAAAATCTAATAAGGCTAGTTAAAAATCTCATTAGTCAAAATACGTATATCCTCGACCAGGCTCACATAGAACCATGAGAATGGAGTCCGCGTGGCGGAGATCATCTCTTCGATAACCTTAATGAAAAGATCCCGTCTGTGCGATAAGCAACCCTGCATTGAGCTCATACGGATCACTGGGCAGTGAGGAGCCAGATGGTATTGACATATTTTCAAGGACTGTTTTGATTTTGAACTAGGTATTTAGAAACATTACACACAACACAAACAAACTTTTTTTATATCTTCAATCAGTTCAATAGTCAAACACCAAAAAAAGTCGATCATATTTTAAGAAGTGCAAAGTGTAAGAATAGTAGGAAGTTTCGAAAAAAATGGTAGGTATGTTTTACTCCGGACAGATGGAGTGAGAGTGATGCATCGAGCTCAGGACAAGGGGAAATAGTGCTCCTATGTGGACATAGGATTACCTACCTATTAGTAGTCCATTATTGGAATAATGGACTACTAATAGGCTGATGATGGTGTTGTCAAACTGGAAAAAATAGTATAGTTGGATCCGCCCAGGGGTGGTATTCTTAAGGTTAAAATAATGTTTAAACAATACAAACTAGCGAACTAGTTTTGTTTTTCGCTAATTGGTTCTCGATTGCATTTTCTTAAATTTTTGCTATCATCATCATCATCAGCCTATAGCAGTCCACTGCTGGACATAGGCCTCCCCTAATGAGCACCATTGCGCCCTGTCCTGAGCTCGACGCATCCAGCTTCTACCAGCAGTCTTTCGCAGATCGTCACTCCACCTGGCCACCACCTCAATTTTTGCTATAACGTGTTCATTTACAACTTGTAAAAGATAAAAGATATTTATTTGCATAAAAACACGTGTAAAATAGGATGAAATGTACAACAGTTAGAATACGACACAACATGCTTGACCTGTAGCGGTATTGCAAAAATTTGTGAGAGTGGCATGCAATATAATGTATTATTAATGAAAAACTAAAATATTTGTAATCTTTGTAAATATAGTTATTGGAACAATTCAATGTGATGTTACTAAAAATTAATTCAATTCAAATCTCACATGTTCACTAAAGCTACCTTTTCATCCGCAGATCGATTAAAGCGAGGGACACACTAGCGAATAACTCGCGCGTGCGAATCCACGCGTCGCTCCATTGTTCAAGGTATTTAACGCAGGGAACTGGACGGCTTACGGCTTTCAGCATTTCTACCGATTAAAAAGATTGTTTTTGTATAGGGTGATTTTAAATGAGAAAAAAATGGTATGTTTGAATTGCATTAAGAACGCAGTGGAATTACCTATGGATGTGTAATCAAAAGGGAAGATTTAAAAGTGCAAGGGGTAGAGTTTTTTTCATTTTGTGAAGTTTACTATACCAAAGATCTATTTCTATTTTTTGTCAGTATTTCTGTAAAATCAGATTTTTTTGACCATTGACAATTTAAGTCGCTACTTAATAAGGTAACTAGTTTGTTGCAATCTATCAGTGTCACTGACAACTGTGAGAATAATACGGCGAAAAATCGCGACCGTTACATTTCACCATTAACATCCCCTACCTATAGTCGCACATGCATAATTAACATAAAAATAAATTCATAATCACATGAAATATCGCATCGGACAATAAGTGCAATTTTCCGCGCGATAAATCTTGTAATAATAATATTTGACTGTCGGTGGGGAGATGTGACAATAGCGAGATTTGACGCGTGCCGCGCGGATAGTGCGCACCTTGCCTTTGTTCTCCCCTTCTCATTTTTGGTGCGGTGTGCCGAGGTGAGAGCAGTTGTATGAAACTATTATTATTAAAAGTAAATTGTTGTTTTTTGTACAGAGAATGTGGGCTAACGGTTTTTTCTCATTGATCACACTAATAAAATTTTAAATGCGAAAGTTTGTGAGTATGTACGGATCTATGGATGAATGTTTGTTACTCTTTCACGGGAAAACTACTGAACGGATTTGGATAAAACTTGAAATATACATAGTTTATGACCTGGATTTACACATAGCATAGCGCTACTTTTTATCCGGGTACCACGCGAGCGAAGCCGCGAGCGGAAGCTAGTATTCTATATTGTGTAATTTCTGTAACAAAACTTATAAAATTTCCGATTATTTAGACGATGACAAAAAAAAATTATTAGCCTAGCAGAGTTTCTTGCCAATTCTTCTGTGTTTGGACGCGTTACGAATTGGTGTAAATTAAAAACATTGAAGATTCAAAGACAAGTGTACTGAAATATTCGTACTGAATAAAAAAATATTACCATACTTTACTTTGAACAATAAATTATGCAGACACTTTTTCTTCTTATCGTATAAGCTAGTGGCTACTCTGGTAAGACACCATATGATATTTAAAGTTGTTTATGAATAGTACAAACCAGTTTGTGAATCTCATAGATAACATTTGTCAAACAAGACTTTCTGCACAACTTTACCAACCTGTTTAGTCAAACCAGTAGGTACTTTTACTAGTTTTCTCAGGAGATTTTCTGTAATTTTTAGTAATGTTAACCATACCGTCCCGTTTGTGTCGTGGTATACAATAGACCTTAGTAGGTAGTTAGAGGTTTTGAACGTTTTAGGAAGCTTATAAGTTTTGTGTAATGATTCTTGTGATACGCTGTTACTGTGGTCACTAACACAAACCCTGCGAGTTTCTTACAGTTTACTTATATTGAATATAGTATTGAGTTTAGATAAAAAAATCTTTTCTGAAAGACAGAGAACAAACAGTTGAAACAAAAATAGGAGGAAAGCGATTGAAATCAGTTTCACGAATTTTGAACATAGGATCAAGGATCAAGGATCCTCCTTAAGAAATACTCTGTTCTTGGTCTTCCTAGATGATATTGCGAAATTAAATGTAAATGGACACATCATCCAGTACGCAGATGACACCGGGTGATTCTATTGAACAACTCCAAGAAAATATAAGATTTTTTATTAATGAATTAAGTGACTGGTTTAGATTTAATGGCCTCAAATGAAATGAAGAAAAAACAGACATTATATTTTTCATTGACGTTTCATCCACGTATACAGCATCAGTAC
The DNA here is from genome assembly GCA_951804965.1 of Horisme vitalbata. Lineage (NCBI taxonomy): Eukaryota > Metazoa > Arthropoda > Insecta > Lepidoptera > Geometridae > Horisme > Horisme vitalbata. Next base: position 19,419,462 of record OX638099.1, read on the forward strand.
TCTTAAAAAGTGGACAAACTATAACGAGCTCCTCCGTAGTCATGTTGTTAGGCTATTATCTCGATCCAGCCCTGACATGAAAACATTACATAGATGCTACATGCAAAAAGATGGCAACTGATATTTATGCACTGAAACAACTAAGATCCATGACCTCAACAAACAACCTTAAAAAGGTGTATTATGCATACATAGACTCTATACTGTCTTACGGTATAGTGATGTGGGGGAACTCTACCGATTTTCAAAGCGTGTTAAAAATTCAGAAACGTGCCATTAGAGTATTGATGCAAGCAAAATATAGAGATTCCTGTAGGGATTACTTTAAGACTTTAGAGATATTAACGTCGGCATCCGTTCATATTTATGAAATTATAAAATTTGTTAAGTTAAACTTCAATGAATTCAAAATTAAAAGTAAACGAAGTGCGAGAGTTAAAATGCAATTAGACACATAATCTTACAGACTTAACTTATCAAACACAGACCTTAGATTATTGGAACCAAGTTTTATAACAAATTGCCCCTAAAGTTAAAACTAATAAATAATGACAAATGCTTTTTAAATCATGTCAAGTCGCTACTTTTAAGTCAAACGCTATACAGCGTAAAGAGTTTTTTGAAAACGACTACAGTCATTATGACAGTAATATTTGTGATCAAATCATTTGATGATAGGTTATTTAGGTATATATACAGAAAAATAAATAATGTCTATTTTAAATATTAGAATTATATAAGTTTGAATTAGTATTTATATAATCTAAGTTTTTTATTGATTCATTTTTGCATAGTTAATTATTTTCTATTGAGAAAACCAAATGAAGACTTATTAGATATTATTGGTAATTTAAATGACCTTTGTTTGCATTTTACTAATGGTATGTACTTAAACAAACGTAGAAGTTAGAATTTTATTTCAATTTCAATAAATAAAATACAATACAAAAAATGCCAGAGTTTGAAAGCAGAAACGTAGAATGATATTATATTATTAAGCAATATCGATGACAAGCCTTGAATTTACATTAGGATTATCTTCTACCTACTTATCAATATTGCTGGCGATATGGGAGATACTTATGTGTCCATATTCAATTTGTTACAAACCTAAGTCTAAGTTTACTCATGAATCCATTTAAATTACCGAATTTATGCCATATTTCCAAAAAAATCTCATATTTTTATCTTCAATGTATTATTTTCATCAGACTTTAAATTCAAAAATCATAACAAGAACAAAAATAACGGTCAATCAACATGTGATTTTAATTTTGAATAGGATAAAAGCCAGACCAAATGAGACTCGAAACTTATAATAATAATCAGACGGCCAGTACCCCTGTGTGTCAAACCTTGAGGGTGCGCCGGAAGGGTGACAGCGTGCAGTGATTCTGAACGCATCAGTTCAGATGGATCGATAGCCACTACAACCACTCTTAACCCATCAAAGTCATTATAAATGTGCATTGAGCTTCAGATTGTAATAATCTATAACTTGGCTTAGACAATGAAAATGCTTATAACGACGCACAAAGTTAAATTAAATAAGAAAAGCGTTAGGTATCTGTTACGCGATTTTTGATATACATTTGGGTACATTTGAGTTTTTTTTTTTTTGGGTATTTTGTTTTTTTTTTTATTTTCGACTATGTCAAAACAAATTGATGTCTTGGCTTTTATATGCAGGTTAAGCTCTCTTTTCTCATAATTTGTCATTCATAAATACAAGATACCTCCGTATTAACGTACCTTAAATCAACGACTCCAGCAAAAGTTAATTCGTGTATCCAAAACTTCAAGAGAAAATGATATTTTCAGTTCAATAGCTGAAAATTCAATCACATATTCGGAAGCTTGATACACCTTGAAAGGGTTAACTCAAAGCTCAAGATAAAGGCCTGTAATACATTTATTCGTGCATTCATCGAATAACAACGTTAAGACCCCTTCTCCCCAAATTAACGGTTTCCAAGAGATAGATCTGTCTTCTCGATTTGATTCGCGACTGCTCACAGTGAGCAGTGACTGCTCGTCTGTGTTTATGTTAATTTAATATTTCGCGAGATTTGGGGTGAAGAGAAGAGGGCAAAAAGTCGTACCTTGAGGTACGCCGGCTGTAATGTAAGTAATGTGCGCTATGAGAAGTGTGCTCGCCACAAATTTGTTTGTGAATGAAAAATTATGAGAAAGGGGAGCTTAACCTGCATATAAAAGCCAAGCCATCAATTTGTTTTGTCATTATACTCGTACTTACCTATATACGTCAAATGTTGTCGCGTCATGATAAAGCTATTTTTATTCAATTTAACTTTGTGCGTCGTCATATGCATTTTCATTGTCCATAAAGATTACAATCAACGAACGATTAATAAAAACATAAGTGGTCAGTAACGTGCCTTTTTTGTGGTTATATAAAATTTCAATAAATTTCCCAAGTGGTCATAAACCTTACAGGATGTTATATGCATTTAAACATTATGTGAATCGTTTGCTTTACGGTCAATCAACCTTTATGATTATGTGCATACAGGTGATAAAACATGAAGTGTAATAAAATCTAATATAAGTAACTACAATGATACGTTAAGCTGAGATGTATTATGGTAAAACATTTTTGGGTGTAGCAATAATTTTGGTTTGCAATTGTAAACATACCAGATACCTGCCCAACTAAATTAAAAATCACTATATATTTTGATTTAATCAATATATGATTTGATTGAATGAATAATCTTTATATATTTTGGTAGATAAAGTTATAATTTCAATTTTATTGTTTTTTTAAGATTTCTGTTGGTCATTATTACATAAGTAGTTCATGTGGATTTTATTTTAGAAGAAGAATTCTAAGCAGACATTCGTGACGAGCTCACTTTTTGAAATTGTTGTTAAGTTTTTTTTTCCATTTCTTAATGTACATTTACAATGGACTAAGTAAGTAATTTAACATTGACATTTTATAATGAGTTAATACTAAGAATGTATCCAATATAACACTTTTCTTACTGTCTCTATTTATGGCGAAGTCACTTTGGTCATGTGTTCTTTATATCTACATGGTACTACCACAAGCAATATCTGTACATTATACTATCGTTATCACAAGACTAACTCAAAAGAACTAAACTTCTTTGAGTCTTCTCACAATATCCTTGTTATTGAGGAGCTGGATTGCCTCAACGTTAACCTTGTCAAGTAAGATTTGAAATCCACTGCAATCGATTCCATACTAACATTTAAAATGCATTAGATATTTCAATCTCACCTACCAATAATCTCCCCTTCTGCACCAACAAAATAGTCAAATCGAACTTTATTGACGGAATAAAAGTGCATATAAATTTTATGAAGTATAAACGGGACATTTCTAAGAGTTTATGGGGCAAGCACTCACGGGGGACAAAGTGCCTAACTCATCGGCCATCTTTCTAAATTACACCAATATATCGCTACTACTCTGTACATTGATGGTTTCTATACACAATTTATACTAATTAATGTAGTAAAATAGCAATGTATAATTTGTTAGGAAATGCTCGATGAAGGGTGGTAAGTTATGGTTAACATAAATTCAAGTTAGGTAGATTGAAGACTATCTTTTAATGTATTTTATTGAAGTGATGATGTGGAGGTCTGCTCAAAGCTACGCGTTGATACGAACTTCATTACTTTCTAGGGCTCTTTTATGGAGTAAACATTTAAAAACATTGTCTTTTTTGTTGTTTTCAGTCATCACCGGTTGATTTTTTTTATGCTCATTCTATAGAAATAAATTTAATTGAATTCCCATTTTGGCTTTTGTTCCAGTTCAAAAAGCATCTCATTACCTTCCCCAACCAACACAAAATTAACGAAAGAAAAATCAGCAGCAGTTACAATGCAATTTCCGTGGGATTAGAGCGCAGCAAGGGTGCCCGCGCCGCGAGCGCAGCGAACAATGCCTCACGTGGCGCGTGTCGCGTGCTGAGGGGAGGGGAGCGGGGGTAATGCAATATTTGTTCGGCGACACACGGGTGACACACGCTTGGGTCCATTGTACACCTACAGACAGGGGTGGTGAACCTTGATGCCAATATATTTCTGCTGTTTAGATCAGCGGTTATATACCTAGATGCATGTTATTAAATACCATGATATACTTCCTTTTTTTTACTAGTTTTTAGACCGAAATAACAACATAGAAACAACGTCATATCGTACCTTCCAAAGCACGGAACCGCTCAGATTTAAATGCCACGAAACGGTCACCCATCCAAGTAGGAACCGGGCGCCACGCCACGAGCGATTCGATATATCGATGTATGATATACTAATAATATCAACTCCTAACGTTTTAATAATACAAAAACGTATTATAATGATAATCATGTAACCTTGCTCAATGATGTTACACCAATATTTTTAACATTGACCGTCAAGAAAACTTTTCACACGTTGCTATGGAGCTAAGTTTGATGCTTAGTTTCCTAGTAAAAGTTTCTGTGAGACAGACCAATGAGAGCGCATACACTTGACGGACGCTCTCGGACGAAGTCGGTAGAGTAGTAGTGTACGCACTCTCATCTCAGTTAACGGATTTAGTGTATGCGAGCCGTTAGACTGGGAAATGTCAGACAAAACTAAATAAAAAGTCCTTTAGAAAATGTTGGCTACCTCTGACACACAGAATAATCCGTTAGCATGGGGTTGCAGCGATAAAAAGATAATGCGGGCCAAAGTCGCGTGCGCATCAAAAAACCGACTCTAACGACGCACCTATAGACGTCGGCTTATCGCGCCTGCGCCGACCGACTCCCTATAGTACCTACTGCAACAACAAATGAGCTTAATTATAATACCTTTAAAAGGGTGAGGACTGAGGATAGCCACAGAACTAGTAGAATACAGTAGAGCACTTCGAATTTAGATCATTTCTTTACAAAATTGACGAATTTCTTTTGGGTTTTTGTGACACTTGTCAGAGAAGGTTAGCGAAATAAGTAATCAATATTTTCTCTTTTAAACGAGTTTCACAAAATCTCAACAGAAATTTGAGTTCGAATTACAATAATTTCCTAATGACGCCTCATGGGAAAGGCGAAACAATGTCGAATTTACGTTGGGTTTTTATGAAGCTCGTCAGTGAATGTTAGCGGAATTTTTAATAAATATTTTGTCTCATTATCTTGTAATGAATTGCATCAATAGTTTCGGTATGTTGATCCAGAAGATAACTCTACAATCGGGTTTTTAGGTAAGTACATAGCTTTTTTAGCCGACCTGGTTTCAACTACATTAGCTAAAGCAATTTCGGTATGTTGATCCAAAAGATAACTTATAATCGGTTTTTTTTATGTACTTCGTTTTTTTTTTTATTTGACTTGATTTCTTATTTGTTGCCTATCAGAGTATTCAAAATTATATAAAAATAGTATAGTATCTTGCAAGGTTTCTTCGGAGATATTAGCTATTTTGCTTATGCCCACCAACAGGGGATGGATGTCTATGATGGGTTGATCTTTGCTTACCCGCAACTATTAGTACAACTAATAAGTACCTTATTTCAATCTAATTCCTATTTTTTATATGAGATTTCTTATTTTAAACCATCAAAATATTAATTTAACAAAAATTACATTTGGCCAATTACATAGTGTTGATAAAAAATAACGTTTTGTAATAGGTCAAAAGTTTACGTTATGCTGACAAAACGAATGATTGAATTATTCGTAATTGCCCGACTGACCGTAAAAGTGTTACATTACCTGAGTTTGTTTACTGTTTTGAACTTTTTCCGTGGCACATTGGAATACAGGAGAAATAATAGTAAGGGAGCGCGGTGTGACAAAATAAACATCGAGGCAGGAGGTCCCGATGTGTTTTTATTGTACGCACGCTGAGAGTCAATGTCGCGAGAGTAATGATGGGAACGGATTCTTTCCAGGGGACGGTAATGATGATTTCTAGACTGAGTTTTGTTTGGGATTTGTGAAGTAGAAATTAACATCGGGGTTTTGATTTTCAATTTTATGTTCACGGTCACGCTTATTGCTTATAGTTGAGTGTGATCTAAGTTACAAATCAAGAATGAGAATTCCATAAGAATACTTTCATTACAAAACACTTTGTTAAAAAGTAAATAAAATAAAATAAAATGTTTTATTTCGGATAATTTATAAAATCACAATTAAATAGATAGGTATTCAATCTAATTGATAGTAACACAAAAAATAACAACAGAAAAGAGCACAACTGAAAGGAGAAGGCCCCACACATATCACCCTCTGGGTGAAACTGACCAAGAGTGGTGATGAACCACATCAGTGATCTATAATTTGACAACAGCATCTTTAAAACACTAGCTAATAGGTCACGATTATTGCTTACTTAAGTTTGATCTAAATTACAAATCATGAATGAGAATCCCATAAGAAAACTCTCATTACAAAACATTTTGTTAAAAAATAAAATAAAAATGTTTTATTTCGGATAATTTATAAAATCCATAGATTTTATATTAGCAAGAACACAATTCAATAGATAGGTATTCAATCTAATTGATAGTTACACAAAAAATAACAACAGAAAAGAGCACAACTGAAAGGAGAAGGTGCCCCACACATATGACCCTCTGGATGAAACTGACCAAGAGTGGTGATGAACCACATCAGTGATCTATAACTTGACAACAGCATGCTGTTGCAGGCTAATACCTATTAGCTAGTGTTTTTAGGATGCTGTTGCAGCTATCCCGTATTCTGCACATCAGCGATTGCTTTAGCATCAAAACCGTTTGATATTCTGCAAACATCCCCGATGCACTACAAAAACGAGAAAGTTATAGATCACTTGAAAATTTTCTTGATTGAGACGAATTACCGTTGCGTATAAAACATTTTACCTATAGGTAATTAAAATTATGCGTAGTAGAACATGAACGAGTAGCGTTAACTATTCAGATATCAAAAACAGTACCATCAATAAGATTATTTACTAAGCCTTTTGAGCTAGTGTAGTGTAGTTATCAGTAAAAATTGTGCAATAGTGCTTTATAAAGAACACAAGAACAAAGTGTCGCCTTAAGTAAATAGACAGTAAGAAAGTGTTGATGGACTCGTTCTTAGAAATACCTTATAATATAAAACTAGGTCAATGAAGTTACTTATTAGTCTATCATAAGGCAAGATTGTAATATTTTTGGTGTACATTCTTATAATAATGTGCACTAGGTAATAACGATTATTTCGGTAGTGTCTAACCAAATGTCAATGACCAAACTAAAATAGTACCAAAAATCACGTCCAAACAGTAAAAGCGACAATGTAGCATGTGTGGCAATAACCACTAGCCGTGCACAGAACAACGGGCTTTTCACGTCTACCCTCAATACTAGTTTCACAACCGTAACCGGTTCACATTGTTCTGAAGTTGTAAATCATACGAATGTGTCAACCGAGTAAAAATAATTTCGGATTTATTGTAGGTGGGGTAGGTGGGGCATTTTTTGTAACTATTGTAACGGTCGGATCCGGTTTGTATTGTTTGGTGTCAATGCAAGTCATATGTGACGTATTTTTGTATTTAAAAAATTGATATAACGCGCTATGTATTGGGAGTAGTAATATAAGGTTTTTCAATAAATATAGTTAGCAATATTATAACGTAGTCGTTGGTTTTATAGGAAGAAGATGGCCCACCTGATGTTGAACTGTAACCATTACCTATAACAAAGTTGGCATATATTAGAGTAGATCACGCATGATTGCCGAGCTCTACGATGGAAAGCTCTGTCCATGGACTCGAGGCATAAACGTGATAAACCTCATAGTTTCACCGGCACCCTTCAAACCGACACCGGTTCTAGTACCTACTTTCCCAGAGAACTCTAAAAAAAACTAGGTACCATAGTACCTACAAATAGAAATTAGAAAAGTATATATGAGTCGACATTAGGGCAAATGGTTTCTATTCCTATTCCCTAGTACCTACCTAATAGTAGGTAACAATGTCATTGACTAAAGACTGTCTACACTGCTTGTTGTAGGTCAAAGTCTTCCGTATGACAACATCTTAAGGTTCATTTAGTGACTTTCTGTTTCGGCCTGTTCTTGTACTTGAGAAACCAAAGAATGGTAGGGTTATGTTTGTTAAAAAACAAATTATAGCAAATTATCAGTCCTATAAAAGTTGTTGTACTTTTATAAAGGAGATCAAAATTAAGATCAATTCAAGCAGAAATCAATAGTTAATTATTATACTCGTACCAACAGGACCAACACATTCCAATTTGATGCTAAATGTCGATACTGACTTCCCTTACCTTACCTTTTGAAGAATTAAAATTATTGTTCACGCTTGTCGTCAGAGAGTTGACGCCAAGGCTAAAGTAAAAGACACACGAGACCACAACTCCCATAATTTTTCATAAATCGTCATTGTTGGCAGGTTAGGGCGACAATCTAATAATCAGCCGCGCCCTGCCGCGACCGTCCCGAGAACGTCCGATTATAGCACAAACCTTGTTACCCTACACTGATTAATATTATGGCGATCCTTACACTCCATTTTATAAAATTGAAATTGTAATTGGATTATCTTCCTATTATTGTGTGTCCTTGCAGAAAAGGGAGAGTATTTCAGCCCCTCACGTAGACGCTACTTTTAAACTTTGAGTGCTGAAAACATACTTGCTCTATTATGCGAGCTGCTGCTCCTCGTGCATGGTCCGGAGCGACATATGCGAGGCCTACAGTCAACGTGCAACATTATTCAAAATCTTTGCACCTTGATTAATTTACCACCCAGGTTCTTACATTTCATCTTTTATTTGGGAAGAAGGGAAGGGCAAGCTGGTTTAAAAAAACCTTTACCGATCGCAGATATTTATGGAAATGTAGGTTAGATTTAGGATAAGATAAAAAAAATATTTCCCTACACAGTAAAGACCTGATTTATAGTTTATTTTTATTTACGTAAACCGGTCGACAGGACTCGGCAATAACTTGCGCATACATAAATTCCCATCAATAGGACCAACTCAATGGGAATCATTGGATTAATCTTTCATCATCATCATCATTATCAGCCGTTTCCGATCCACTGCTGGGCCTTCTTATAGGCCTTCTTTTTTTTATGCCACTTCTTATCTTCCGCTAGTCTGAACCAGGTGCAGCCCATGGTTTTTCAAATATCGTCGACCCAACTCGCTAAAGGATGTACCCTATTCTTAAAAAACGTTAAAATACCTAAAAAATTACTAGTGGAGATACGAAGGGTTGAAAAGAAATCGAATGATACTTCGGCAGGTCGTAAAAACTTGGTATGTAAACCGAGACACCTATTATAGTTGAAAACTATCGCACTACTATTAAAGAGCCATCTGAAATGGCATTAGCATGAGCGTTTTACGATGCTTACATTGTTAGAGACGTACCTACACGCAGACACAGGAAAAATAGAGAAACTGGGTGAAGTTAAAGTATCTACTGGAAAGCGATTGCTTATGCTCGATATCACGAATACCTTGCTAAGTATTATTTAGACCTTTTCTAAATAGTTAATTATATGGCTGATTTTATTCCGATTTATTTTTTCCCTCTTTATGTTAAGTTTATAATGGTAGATACACATTTATGGTTTAAATAAAAATATTATATGAGTTAAGCAGGCGAAGGGTCTCAAAAGACAAACCTAATGTGAGTTGTCAAAAGATTAGTTAAAGTAGCCTATTTACACCCTATTTGGTAAATATCCCGTTTGGTAAGGAGTTATGTTTGGCCAGTACTAGTTTCAAAAGGGTAGATAAAATACCGTCAATTATTTGAGATTTAGCCTAATGTACCAAATTAAGGTTTAGGCATAAGAAATGGTCGTTGAATTTGTACATGTTCACTGTATTATGATTCGCTTGGCATAAATTCACTTTTATTTGGTGGGTTGTGTCTTTTCTGAACGTTCACAGTATGCTTGCAAAGTCATCAAACTCATATTCAGAAAATAAACCAAATCAATAAATCAATACACCGTATTTCGTTTGAATTTTTCAAGTTTAAAGTTTTTTATGGGCCCAGGTGCAGTTAGATTTAGGTCACGTTTATGTAATGAATGCAATTAAATCATGAGTTGACATACTGCGCTAAGCTGTGGTCGAGTGAGTTACGCAATTCTATTTACCTACTGCGCTGCGCCTAAACTACTCATTTGAATATCATTGAGCTGGGACACGAATTCGATAAACTGCTAATAAATATATACGTATGGTAAAAAATACATAAATTGAGTTGTTTTTGAAACGATTTAAAATCATTAAACCTAGATTATGTCAATTCATACACATGCTCAGCATGCCCAGCGTGGGGATTATGGGCATATTTCCCCAACAACAGTTGGGGTAAATGAGTTCTCGAGTGGAGACCGCGGCTCGGCCAACGTAGTGTAGGACGCCCTCCGGCCAGGTGGAGTGATGATTTGCGAAAGGCTGCTGGTAGAAGCTGGATGCGTCTAACTCAGAACGGCTCTGACAATGCCGCTCATTAGGGGATGCCTATGTCTAGCAGTGGACTGCTATAGGTTGATGATGATGATGTCAATTCGTAATTTAGACACGCTCTTGTGGTCAGCAGTGTCTAAAGTTACAAAATAAAGGTGCGGTCAGACCGCGAGCTTCAACCTATTAGCTAGTAGGTAGATAAGTATGAAGAGTAAAACTGCTATGGCGACACATGTATATATCGACACCTGTTTTTACGTTTTTACACAGATTAAGAGGCAGCTTTTACGCTACAACTCCATTTTGGCTGATGCTATGTTGATGTAAATATTTAAGCTCGATACCAAATTCAAAAAATTGTAAACGCAGTCGTTATTGAGTCGTAGCGTAATTACAAACGCACCGTTTTTTTTTGGAAATAGAGCAGTGGGACCCTTACTACTCCAAATAAAAAATTATGACGTAGATTCCTAAGCCGACTTCACGCAATCTGGACGGTGTATTCCTGTCCAGAAAACCGGACTTTGTCTCTTATTAGGGTCCCATACCCAAAGGGTAAAAGCGGGACCCTATTACTAAGACTCCACTGTCCGTCTGTCTGTCTGTCTGTCGCCAGGCTGTATTTCATGACCCGTGATAGGTAGACAGCTGCAAAATTTTCGCAGTATTTCTGTTGCCGCTATAACAACAAATACTAAAAACATAATAAAATAAATAATTGAATGCGGCTCCCATACAAGGGTACCCTTCGTGCGCGAGTCCGACTCGCATTTGGCCGTTTTTTTTATTGCCGTTATATGGAAATCTTTCACGTTTGTATGCCATCGTCATTTAGGTATCGACTAGTTGGGTCTGTCCCATCACTAGACTGTGAAGGAGCATGGCGCTGGCAGTTTGCATAAAAGCATCGTTTGTCACAGCACTAATGCGGTGTCCACAGCAGAGCCTTGCGTGACGGTATGACGGAGTGACGTCACACGGCCCGTTAGCCCGACGTGGAATTACAGGGTAATGGCGTATGGAAAGAAACATGAATCCGAAAAAGGATTGCTAATGGCAAATTGAACCAGAAATGTTTATGATCTCACTTATTCAATGACTGCACTATCTGTTGGTGCGTGTTCGATTCCCGCCGTGGGACATAATAAGCTTGCTCTGTCAGTATTCGTACAGCTAGCAGCTAGCGGCACGCAAGTCTAGTGGTGTACGAAACTTCTGCGCATGGGTCCTCTCTGTATTCTGTGGCATGGGTTTCTCGCTCTCATTCGCCTCTAGCTCCCATATGATACCTTACTTGGATACTTACTTTGAATCCACTGTTGGAATACCTCCCTGGGAGTCGTGCAAGCCTATATTTTTGAAGCAAAAACTATTAACATTGCCCAGCATATATATATTAGAAGCGGCTAAATTTGTCAAAGAACATTCGCATCTCTTTTAGAAAGCACAAGATATATACCCTAGATGTGTAAGAAATCCAGAGAGAATTGTCCTCTCCAAAATACCTAGAACAGCGCTCTACCAAAATAACAGTTTTGTTATGTGTGGACGTATATTTAATAAAATTCCTAATACCATTAAAAATCTACCACTAAGAATGTTTATAAGAAAGTTAAAAACCTGGCTCATCGAAGAATCTTTTTACAGTGTGACCGAAATCCTAGATTGATGACTATTTTATGTAGGTATAGAATCAATATAATTTTATTTAGTTATTATTTTTGAATTTTTGAATCAATGTAATTTTATTTAGTTATTATTCTTGACTTTTTTGCATGCTGTGTATACGGTGAAGTATGTGAAAGCGCTAATCATAAATATTATTATAATAAGACCATTATTGTACCATACTTCAGGCATAATAAATCATTTCATTTCATTTCATTTCATTTCTGCGCAGTAACAGTTAGACCTAGAGTTTCGTACTGCTACTTGTACTGAGTTTAGGAATTTTGGTACTACAGTAATCGTAATTTCTGGTAGTCAAGACATGAAAACGTATTGGCTCAGAACTTGATACTAATATTATATGCACAAGTTTGTGTGTGTGTGTGTGTGTGTTTGAACCCACACAACTCTTTAATGTGTGAACGGATTTGGATGAAACTTGGAATATACATAACTTATTGACCTGGATTATTTCAAGCTTTTATCCCAGTACTACGCGTGCGAAGCCGTGGGCAGAAGCTATCCTATTAATAGAGGTCGTCATTATTACTACGTATGTTTACCTATTTTGGAATATTATTGTCTACCGTCGAGGCAGATACGATAGACCTACATCAAAATTGCTTAAACAATAACCTCCCCTGACCGTCCTCTTATAATTCAAACTGCCCAATGTCCATTAGAACAATCTTCAGCACATTACAAAAGACATAAAGCCATTCACAGCACATAAAAGACCAAAAATGCTTCTAAAGTGAAAATACCTTCCAATTACAAAGGGCTGAGGTCCGCTATCAGACAATCAGACCATGCGGGTGAAGGAAATTATTAATTTGGACTATTAAAATTACCTACAGCAATTGAGACGGACGAACAAAAAGGTCCCCTTAGTCACCGCGCGGGCGCCGGGCGCGTGCAGACTAGGGGAGTCGGGGCTGGATACTTTCATTTTACAAGCTTTTTTAAGTAAACTTCTTGATTATATAACTAGTTTGTTGAACATTTCAGAATTTTATGAGTATGTGTATTCTCTCTTTTATGGTATATTGTTTCTCACGGAATACTTTCTCCGCAAAAAACTTAGATTGGTATGAAATTTTATAATTTATTGATTTTACCAATGGAACAATTCAAACTAATATTTTTAATCATTTTGAAAGGATTATAAAAAATATTTAAAAAAAAATCTTTTAAGGTTTTTTTTTAAATCACAACTACGGGACTCAGCTTTAAATTCGTGCACGACATGGAGCGATATGTATGAAACCCACATTCAAAGTGTTAAAAAGTTACGTTATGAACCATTCTAAACTACTTCAGAAGCTACAATATCATTTATCGGCTAAACATGTTAATTTTTAAAAGGATCAGATTTTGTTTTTACAGGCAATTACAGGCTACGGGAATCGCTTTCCATCAGGACCGTAAGCCCGTTTGCTAACTTACGTAGAATTAAAAAAATGACTTCCTACCTAATATCAAAACTTAATATACTTAATATAACATAGGCAAAAGTTTGTAAGATTGTGAACATGTGAAATGTTTGTTTATAATTTACGCCTAAACTACTGATCGGATTGAGCACTGAAATTTCTAACATATACGTACTAAACCAAGAATAAAACAAAGGCTACTTTCTATCCAGGTACTAAGCGAGCAGATATTTCTCTAATAAAAGAAAGTCGAATAGAGATACAGTACTTGTTAGATACAGTAGTAGTTAGTTTGTGTACCTGCTCAACAAATGCTGAGTTGTCATTCAATGTGATCACGATAGGTATCTAAGTGGACGAGTGGGTTCAGTTGTGGGTACTAGGCTGGCTTATTAGATAGTGCTAAATGTGCATAGTACTAGAATCCAAGCTGTAGACCAGTCTTAGTTTATGCTATTTGTTTACTTTTCGCCATTTTATTTATTTCAAGTTACTTTACCGTGTTACGTTAGGTTAGGTACGTACCCATTTCCGAATAATTAACTTGTTTTTTTGTTTTGGTTGTTGTGTCGTGTCAAATAATTAATGTTCTATTTCTATTTCTGTTTATAATATAATATACAAATCTCTAGTATCCGGCATCTCAGAGTACTATGAACGTGGACAAAGCCACCTCCTAAGGGTACCTTTGTACCTTTTTAACGATAAATGAGTGTTGGGAATATGGTAAGCCGGCCCTGGCTATGACGTCATGAATGATGGCACGTGGAGGCTGGCCGATAGTTCCCGTGATAAATGGTACGTGAAGGGTTAGTTTTATTTACATTTACATGCCATATTGGACAATCCTAAGGGATGCATCCTTCAGTTTTATGATAATTTTCTAGATTTTGCACTTTATTAAAACAAGTAGCTTTTGCTCATGGCTTCTTTCGCGTAAAAAGTTATATATATTTTTATGTATGAAAGCTACCCATGTCCTTTTCTGTAACCCTGACTTAATATACGAAATTTCATGATGATCCGTTGAGTAGAGTAACAAACAAACAAACGAATACTCACTTTCGCATTTATAATATTAGTTAGGATTAGGATTAGTTAGATTAGTTAGAATAGTTCGAGCTTTTCCACATTATCCAATCCTATATCGGTATCGGACGCTGATACGAAGTAAAATGTATGAAATTGTCAACTTCGATATTCGATATCGGGCTGGACAATATGAAAGACAGTCACATACATTTTATTTGTACCAATATAGGATCGGATAATGTGGAAACCTTAGAATTAGTTATGATTATGATGAGGATATCATTATCATTATTATCTAATTAACTAATTAACTTTATTAAAAGTATTGTCATCTAACCGCCGGGGTAATAGTTAGGAGTTTGATCCCGTACCTTCATATCTTTATTTGCGATAATACGGTTCAATCTATCTCTTATTATTTTCGTTGAGTATTAAAATAATCAAAAGCTCTTTAATTTTTAAACCAACAGCTGGTTTAAAAATTAAAGAGCTTGTGGTTCTAAATACTCGTTGCAGGTCTTTCACTTTAGAATTTAGTTCACTTCCCTAACCCGATTACCCATTGCTGGACGCAGCACGTCTTTTTCAGTCGTTTTGGCAAGGCGACCTAAAACAACGAACTAGATTTAGCCAAAAAATATACAATGAAAGATATAATTCACTCTACTCATATCAAATGGTTTCACCTACCGCCACCTCCCCGCGCTCATCGCAAATGTATCTCAATTGGCAGTTAAGGTGATAGCCACTCGCCAGGTGGCCTCTGACTCAACTACAATTTACTTAATAGATTCCACGTGAGAACAAGGAAAACTATAGAAGCGATTGAACAATTATTGTCATCATCATTAGCCTATAGTCCACTCCTGGATATAGGCCTCCCCTAATGCGCCCTGTCCTCTCGACGCATCCAGCTTCTGCCGGCAGCTTTTCGCAAATCGTCACTCCACCTGACCGTAGGGCGTCCTACACTACGTTTGCCGATCCGCGGTCTCAGCTTGCTTATTCTCTGAGCTCGACAACTTTCATTCTGTGTTGGATACTATCTCGTTACGGATTCTATTCTTCAGAGAAACTCCAAACAAGTATTGACATAACTTAAATGAAGTTGACTACAGGCGGGGTGTAAGGCGTTCCAACCTCCATCTATGGAACCCAAGCCAACCTCACCTGCAATTGGCGCACCCTGCTTGACAACAAACGGGGCTCTGGTAACTGGCTGATTGCGGATAGTGCCTAGGCTGCTCTATCCGCAATCAGCCAGCTAGCACAGCACAGCTAAATCACCTGGCCGCCGACGGGCAGCAGCATCAGCGGTGCGAGAAGCTGTGCCCTGCGATTCCCAACCCGCATGCCCAGATTATGGGCACAACTCCCTTTTTTTAGGGGAAGCCTATGTCCAGCATTGGAATAAATGGGCTGGTATTATTGTTGTTGTATTTGTAAAGTTGACTTACTCACTGATTGTCCGACTGACAATCAACGTTCAGCCAAAATCATAAGTCATGGTTAAATTTTGAAGATATTTTCCATGCATGAATTTTTTGAAATTTAGCATCTGAAGAAGCAGCAAAAATTCTACGCGGAAGAAGTCGTTATTTTATAAGCCTGTGAGCTTAAAGCGTAGGGAATCAAAAATATTCTGTATGAGTATTGAAAGACGAACCCATGCAGACATCGTTTTGGAGATTATCAAGGTATCTTCCTGTTTATAAAGAAGTTCGCTGATATTGTTTCAGCTGGACTGATCTGGTGACCCTGGAAATAGAGAAATGAAGGGTGAGAAAATATTAAGCTGAGCTGATGGTAGGTAAGATACTGCAGCCATGGCTATAGTACTAAATTATACTTTTTATTTAACGCTTGGCGAAGCAACACAACTGCAGAGTTCTGCGTCGTTAATGTAGCAACGCCGAACGTGGACAGCGAGTCGATCATATCTTTAGGATGCCTTATGGAGAAGGCGAAACATTTTCAAATTTCTGTTAGGTTTTTTCTTGTGTATTTATGTGTGTTGTTTATCTTAGTTAATTACAGCTTAACGTTTTTGTTAACCTGACAGAAGTGACACAAAAATAAACAGTAGGTAGTAAAACCATAAGAATACGTACTTAGTTTTCAAATAAATTAGGCATACTTAACAAACTTCCCATTGCGTATGAAAAATTTTTGTTTCCTTAAAGTTTTCTTACTCAAAAATATTAAGTAGTAACATCTCCACCCCTCCTCCTGTCCATACGACCCACATCACGACCAATTGGTCCGTAGACGCAGGTACGGGCGCGTGTCGTAATTGGAGCCGCACCCGACTCCAAACTACATAAACTGTTATTACTCCCATTATTGTTAGCGTTGCTGGGACATCATTGATGTCACCTTATCTTACGTAAAAGTTATTGCAAATATCAAACCGACCTCTGTAGCGTAGCGGGCGAAGTCTCACATGAGAAGCAGAAGGCGGGTTCGATTCCTGCTACGGGACAAACGTTTGCATTAACTGTAGATATTTGTCTCAGGTCAGGTTGTTTCCTATGTATTTACAAAAAAAAAATCGAAAATAGTGTATCAGTCACGTGGTTCTCATAATACAAGCTCTGCTTAGTTTGCGGCTATATGATACTGTATGATTAGGTCCAGCATAATTTATTTAAACCGCAGGTGTCGAAAATTTTAGATTAGGTACCCAAAGACCTTTGGCATTGCTTAACGATTGAAAAATCCACGTGAATTCCTATTTATAAGCTCACTAAGACCAACGAAATATCTTTGAAATGTAAAACGTATTTTACTTGTGAATACATATCTAATAAAGTTTTGGTACGTTATTAAACTCAACGAATATATAGATAGATAGATAGATAACACTTTATTGATTACCACAAGGACAAGTAAAAGTAACTTAGTCCAAGCATTATGAACTTGAAGGTTACACAATTGACAGCTTTATCGTCTTCCAGGCAACCATAAGAAAGAATAAGAATTTGTTCCAAATAATTATCCAAAAATAAGTTTTGTACCTAGCAGTAGTGTCACCCTCATAAGAACCGTCCCAAACCACCCCAACTAATACCCTTTCATCCTTTGTGAGTAAATTGTAGAAAATTAAATAAAGCACTATAAGGTGTCGCCCGCAGCCGCAGCCGGCCCGCATCGTCCGGTCAATTTACACTCGCGGTAGTTAGTTGAAAGGTAAAAACAGTTTTGTTTTGACGAGATTTTGTGTTTCTATAATTTTCTTCTACGTTATTTCTGACATTTATGTATCTTACCTCAGTTGATCCGTTATAGTTTTATATTGATTCATTGATGAAGAGGATCGATAATTACCAAAAAAGCGTTTTTTACCATTTTATTTTGCGATTGTTTTCAAATGTATACTCCTACAAGTAAATGAAGAAAGCTACAGTGACGCGTTCATAAAAACTTATCTAAAAAGTACACTGTGTTTAGATCAATCTAAACATATAAAAAAATGTTTGCAGTATGAACTAATTTGGTAAATATTAAGGTTTATATGCTTGCAACATTGTATTAATCAACTAATTCTTGTGTTTTTGTGTTGTGCCAACAATTTTCTACTTCCTGTCTGAATTGTTACTAGCGGTATGCGTCTCAAGCATTATAACTTATAATTATTAATAATCGCCAAGTTTGCACGATTCCGACGCATTTTATTCTATACATGCTTGCGATGGTCCTTCGAGCCGGATATAAAAGCGATCTATGGATTTATTGCTTTATCCTTTTCTCCTTCAAACAACAAGACCAATAGCATCCTAACCGCCAATATTTCGCAAAAAATGTGAAGCAATTTATAATGAGTCCAATATCACCAGTGGAGCTATCGCCAGATCACAATACGGTTAATTCGAGGGTGCTGCACGGAACCCGCATAACGCACAATTGACACCAATAAAGCTCCCAGACTGTGTCGATCACTTGTGAGGACAAGCTTTACTTCAAATGTGCAACTCATAACATTGCAATTTAAAAGTAAGTACTTTATCGCTAAGGTAATTTAATGAGGTATCCGAAATAAAGACGTTTAAGAGTTTTACAATCTAAAATTTAGACGTATTTTGAATAGATGGCTTCGTCTAATCTCCATGTCTGGTTTGTCAGTATAGAGATACATTTTTTTGCAAAATTTATATAAGATATAGGTACGAGTAGTAGGCGCCAGTGCGACTTCGTCCACTTAAAAGTAACAATTTGGATTTTAGGAAACTCTTTTTATTTCACCCTGTAACGAAACAGGTCTCAGGAGAGTGTTCCGTCGTTCACAAATATAAGCAAACTTATCTGAATAAACTCAAAACTAAATACTTTTTGATTAGATAAGAATAATAAAAAAAAAGAGGAAATAGGGGGTGACAGGAGAAGTCAGAGGAAAAAAAAAAAGATGGAAAATTTTCGGCAATTTATTGAGAGGATGTTTATGAGGCTTTTCAGAAAATAATCAGCATGAAAACCATGGAATGTTCAATTCAAGAACAAGGAATGATGAGAGCTGATGTTCTCCATGTCAATTGGCGAGTGTACACAATGATAATGAGCGGAAAATCTAGCTATAGATATGTGTAATCGTGAGTACTGGAATGTGGGTTCTGCTCCTCCTAAGGGATGGAAATGAAGGAGGATTGAGCACAAATAGGTGCAGTAATGGACTGATGATAAAAAGCAGGTCCGTCGGGTTTAATTACTTTATTACAGCCTAGATCTGCGTTTCATAGTGAGACAGAGGGTCCACTAAGCGGGAGCCAGATGGAAAGAGTGGCTTATACAAGCTGTGGATGAGGGAGCAGCGGAGTCTCCATCAAACCAAGCACACAAAGTTACTATGTGAGATAAAATTATTACAATTGTTCACTTACTGTTAAAGATATGGTCTGAACATGTACTGCTACTGTTGGGTGAGTTGCCAATATTTAATATTAATGTTTTATGGTACTATAAAACTCTGAATCACAAGATTTGTGAAATAGATACAATTTACTACCTACTAGCAATGGATTATGGAACTACATAAAACTAAGCCTTATCTCATATGGAGGTGAGTATAAGTTTGTTTGTTTGTTATGTTTTCACACTATGAATGTTCAACCAATTATCATAGCATTTACATTGTCTGAGAAACGAAAGACATGAAGTACCTACTTTGATCCAGAGGAGGATTATTGTTCCTACGGGATAACAAAATACCTTTTGTACAGTGAGACAGCGAGCGAAAGCTAGTTATCTAAAATATAAATTCAATCTAAGAAAACCCCATCTTAACCGTGATACGGTTGTCCAAAGTAATGATTCTTCGGGAGAATGAGCTGTTCAGTTCTATGATTCTTTATAAAATTGTCTAAGAAATGAGATTCTTTATATTCACATTAAATATTGTACTTAAGAGGTAACTGCTGATATATTTGATTAAGCTACTGAAGCTATTGATCCTACTATGACTAGCATGAGCAGTCTTTATCGTCACAATAAATCCTCACTAAGAAGAAAGAGGTATTTACAGCCAAAAATATGAGGCTTACTCTACAAAGACAAGCAAATGCAGTTCTTTTAGACAATCCTACGGGACTCTTGATGAAATATATCATTGAAACATTATATTATTTAGCAAAGCTAACATTTTAGAATTGAATTTCTTGGATATTTTGTATTGTATCAGCAGACAAATAGCTGCTTCATTTTACCTGAAATAAAGGTTTTTATTAACCATTTAGTGATTTGATGCATTTTGCTGCAGATCACTCCTTACTTCTTTGCATAGCAAAAGACTTACCATGATATAAACAATAGCCAGTAATGAGGCATGCTCCCAATTCCAAAATGAAACTATGGTGGGGGGCTGTCCAGTCTGGTGACAAGGCCCACAGAATGCGCGGGGCGTAGCGCTTCCTTTGCCATTTAGATTCAGTATGAGAGAGATAAAATTATTCATGATCACATGCCGGTCAACAGAGTCAGAATGAAAGAGATTTATCTATCGGAGAAGAATAGGTTTCACTGGTTGTTGCATAGGTAGTGCTCCAATCCTATGCCTGATGTAGAGTCGAGAATGAAAGAAATAATTCTACTCACAAGTCGATAAAAACTAAAGCTAGACTGTGGGAAGAATATAATAAACTCTTTGTCAATCTTTATTACAAACTAAAAATATTAAAGTAAGTACATCGTTCAAGTTCTTTAGGATATCTAATACTTTATTCCCTAAAACCTAAGCTAATTTACATATTCTAAATAGCGTTATTCTCCTCTTTCAAAACTAGGTGTTAGAATGTACATAGATTATGAATTTTAATAGGAAAGCTAGAATAAATATCGTTTCAAATGTCTTGAAAGATCCATTGAGTTACTACGTTCATTTCATAGAGTTCTAACTACTAAACTAGACGATTCACGTGGCCTTATCAGATTATTATTAGTAGTACATAGGTCTCTTCATTAAGTTAGGCAGGTTTATAATTATTAGGCTTTATTATTAGTATAGTATAGGGGGGGGGGGTTTTTACAACCCCTACTATATCCCACTACTGTATCCTCCTAATATATCCCAATAAATCCTCCTTAAAAGTCTCTAAAACTAACGGCTTAGGCTGTGAATAGATTGTCAGTCAGACTGATATTTCTAACTCACACAAAGGTATAAAACAGCGAAATAATTTGTAATGAAACACAAACCTAAGGCCTAACACAAACTCCTCATACAACAATAAAATCGGTTCATAATCGTTACATCCCGTAATCCGCAATATAAGCTGACCCGCTTTGGTTTCATTTACCTTCGAACTGTTTAACTCAAACACGGGTTTTATTAATCTATGGGTCTTCCTGACCCGGCGCAAACATGCACGAACACAGTGTAGAGACAACAGAAGGGAATAACCGTCAGGTCTAATACGAAGCGTTCATAAATATATTTATTTACTTGAAGTTACAGGTTACAAAATACAATTATTTAATAGTTGTTCCCACAAGAGGCTGAGCTTGTATCACGATAGGCCGAGTTAGATTATAGAAATATTATTAGGTACCTTCAGAGGAAAGATGTTTGGACACCTTAATCAATATGACAGCTTTATTCCCAACATCATAGAGGGAAAAGTAGAAGGAAAGAGAGGAAGGGGAAGGATAAATTATATAAGCCACATTAAAAAGAAAGTAGTTGGAGAGAGCCAGATGGACTGAGCTGCTGCATCGATAATTAGTCATTTTTAAATAGAGTAAGCTTGAAGCTATGATATGTGATTGTTTTGGTTTTTATTTGTGGTGACAAGAAAGTACAAATTAAAAATTACCAACATTTTAAACTAGAAAAATTATGACTTTATATTTTTTAAACGATTAATTATGGGTCAGCTCTTGACCTCTTGGCTTGCGTGGGCAAAGATGACGTCGACGACGGGGCGAGCTTACCCAGAAGATGCCTATTAACTCTATTTTAGAAGCCGTTAGGATCGTAAGTCAATAGCAAAAGAGACGCTGGGAGCAGATTCTTTATTTTAGCAGTGCACATTATGAATTATATTTTCATACTGCATACTACTGAAACTTCGTGAAAAATCTCATCTGATGCTCTAATTACCCGAGACTAGACTACAACTGAATAGTTAATACACTGTTGTTCGTGTACTGTGTTCGATTTGGGCTTAAGTAATTAACGCGATGTCGATGGGCGATGTTTTAATAACTTGCCTCACAATGCCGCTGTTTGCTCTCATAGGTAATTCCGTACATTGCCGTCGGTGTAGACGGGCCTTGATAATGAGTTTCCCTATTGCCAGTTTATTACGTTACGCGAGTTTGTGGCTCACTTTAGATTATGTTTTAAAGCTTTTTGTATGATTAGTTTCAATAGCGTTTTAACGACTAGTCATAGGATAGTTAAAAAAAGTTGAATTAGACCTCGTTTAAATTATGTATATTATATTTAGTAAATTTTTTGCTTTTGACGTAATACGTACATCAATCTAGCCATAAACATGATTGAGCGTAATTTCTTTCAACCTATGCACAATTTTTTAGACAGTATTGCAATTAAAATTGCAGTTTTATCTCAACAACTTGAATATCATCTAACAACAACACCACTCCTTTCCACTGCTGGACATAGGCTTCCCCCCCTCCCTATAAAAATGGGGATATGCTAATAATCCTAACGCTGGACATGCGAGTAGGGGCTCGCAGGGTACAGCTTCTCGCACCACCGATGCTGCTGCCTGTCGGCGGCCATGGTATTTAAAAGGGGTAAGATATCATCCAATTATCTTCCAAGTCATACGAACTGAGTTAAATACCATACCTAAGTACCTTACTGCTTACCAACTAAAGTACTATCTTAACCAAGACTAAGAACTGATACTTCACATAATCAACATAACAGTCAACATCGTATCCTCGAAATGAGTAGACACGGCGAAGTTATTAGTTTCACCTGAGGGGCGAGCACAGGCATGTTTGCACGGCAAACAACCACGATTGTTGAACCCAGAACATTGTGCTACAGATATTAATGTAAATATCGTTGAAACTAATTTGCGAGTGTGTTTACCTACTATCGGGATTATACCGTTCTAAGACAATGAACTTTTAGGAAGTGTAATTACTTAGAGCATCCTTGAATTAGTTGGTAGCTGATCCTTTTCTATGATTTCATCTCCTTAGGTTTAAAATATTAAGCGTTGAGCTCAGAACAGAAAGGGCAATTGTGCTTATTAGGCCTATGTCCAGCCCAGGAGTGGTCTGCTATAGACTGATGATGATGAGGTGTTGAATTCCAAAAAAATCCCTTTTTGGTACCTTGTAGTAAGAACACACGCTCAAAACACCAGCAACAACCAGAGCAACAGATATGACTGAACTTTATCGTCATCAGTCAGTCAAGTTATATCTATAATTTAGTAAAAAGTGAAATGTTCTAGTTAAGTGTTATTCATAGCTAGGTTAGTAACAGTGCGGAACAATAAGCGAATGTGAGTACCAATACAAACCAACTCAGGTTTTTTGGTACAACAAGTGTTAAATGTAAAAAAAACTTTTTATGGAATAAATGTATCTATCTATCTATCTAAGATAAAAATTCTTATAGTTCTAGAGTAGAGATTATTGAAACGTTTCGTTGTAATTGTGCATTATTTACCAACATATTGTATCAAGAACCTTACAAAAAATAGGAAAAATTATAAATATATCTTTCCATATCTAAATATTTTTGTTATAGCTTTGCAGTCGTGCTTCGGAAGGCACGTCTTAAAATATTGGTACCGCTTATTTCTGTCTCTATGCCTTTCTTCGTCACCTTTGGCTATACGAAGAAGAAAAAAAAGTCTGTATAAAGAGTCAGAATTCAAGTTGGCCCTTGACTCAAACGATAAAATAAAATAAAAATAGCCTCGATAATCTTCAAACTAATTTTTAGAGCTCTCTTCAGCTCTCTCCAGTCCCGAGGGTGTAACTAATTGAATTAATTTCGTAGCGGAAAATAATAATTTACGGTGTGATTTTTCCCATCTCGTGGTTTGTGTCGGTTAATTGAATGTGCATTGAGAAAGGGGTGATCCCTTGCAAGACGCTCGGCGGCCGTATTCTGGATAAGTTACCCTGACTATATCTTACTTAGTATAGTATAAGTTTTGACTTCTCTCTAAGATTTGTGTGCTGTTAGGTGAAGAACAGAGAATGATGTTTACCTGTTTACCATCTGATATTGTATATTTACCTGTGTTTACAAACAAATAAATTAATTATGAATATATCTTCCCTTTTGTATGATTTAGTGGCAAATTCTGGCTCAATATAGAGTAAATACTAGCGCAGAGTCTATTGATATATAATTATTTTGAGTAAAGATAGGTACTCATAACTAAAATGCCAATTAATGGATATATAGATAGATACATAATTTTTTTATTATACACCAGATAAAAAAATACGTTTTGCAGTAACTTAATTGTTACTAATTGTTGTTCTTCTGTTATATTATTCTTATTTAAGGTGTTTCTGTTTATTTTGGCAATTAATTGATTTGTATATTTATTTGTAATGACACAGAGAAAACATGTGATATCTTATTATGTTTCGATGTTTGATTACTTAAAAAGATCTAATACTTACAAGAACAGTAGCAAAACAACAGCTTCCAGTGAAAACTGTACAAGTTTGTTGTTACGAAATGGTTACAAATTAGACATTGATTTAGACATGCGCTGTTTGTCAGTATATTTATTTTCTTTTCTTTCTTTCTGTTTTTTTTTCACACATGTTAAACTAATCTCAAAAAAGGCAGAGCCTGCACTGTGGGTATCAGAGACTAAACATGCATAGAAACTTAAAAAAAACACGCAGACATAGAAAAAATGTACCATGATTAATGTACAAAGTATGAACCATATTAAATAAATAAAAAAATTGAAAAATATTATTTATTATTTCTGTTACATATCCATGTTCATCACAAATGTTTGTCCTGAGCGAGAAACGAACCCGAAACCTACAGCTCAGAAGGCAGAGTACCAACTGAGCTATGAGACCAGCCAACAAGTTAAGGCTTTAACTTTGACATTAGGTTAACTGGCGATCAGATTATAGGAACGTTAAATATTGTATTTATTTAAACAGCCGCTTGCACAAAGCTTATGTAGGCCGACAATTTAAGACGAAAATTGTTGTTAGATTCACTTGATTGCTCCTCAAATGTATGTTACCAGAATACGTCAGCCATACCTCCCGGCACGACGAACTCCCGCGGGAACACCTCAATCACGCAGGCACAGACAAAGGATGACGTTTAATATTATATCCCCTTTACCTATCGATGTCCTATGAATTCACTTACCGACCTAACCAGGTTGAGGGTGGGCGGGCATGGCTTTGATAGTGATAACCATGTTGGTTATAAGATAGTTAAAATCTATCATGATACACCTATATACTCGTACTTATAATTTCATTTTTCCATTAATTATATTATCCATCATGAAGTCAGCTCATGAATAATATAACTTCTATTCCTTAAAGAAAATGATGGATAGGTACTTCCACGCAAAAGTATCAGAAATAGATACTTCAATAAAACACTTATAAAATAAGTGCCTACTTGTAAGTATACGTTTAGTCAGCTGCGAAATCAGTCAAAATTATTTTATATATAAATATATTTTTAATAAATTTCATTTCATTTCATTTCATAATAAGAAGCGCTCGTGGCCCGGTTTACTTTGGTGTTCTAAGCAGATTACCTTGGTCAAGAAACACTCCGTCCGGTCACTACTTGGATGGGTGACCGTTTAGTGGCATTTAGATTTGAGCACTTCCGTGCTTCGGAAGGCACGTTAAGATGTTGGCACCGGCTTTTCAGTCGCTAAGCCATGTCGGGGGTTTTAGAGCGGCCTAAAAACTCCGACACTAGAGTTAGCCACTAACGCATACCTGCCAAACATCATCATCATTGGCTTATAGCAGTCCACTGCTGGACATATGCCTCCCCTAATGAGCGCCATTGCACCCTGTCCTGAGCTCGACGCATCCAGTTTCTACCAGCAGCCTTTCGCAAATCGTACATACGAGTAACACATACTTACTATGAAAGAATTAGCTCTATAACAGCATTGATTTTTCTAACACTACGATTACATTTCAAATAGTTGGGAAAACTAAAGCACTGTAATCAAATGTACATTTTCAGAAGGCTCTATACTCGAAGGGTTTCATGCAAAATCCATCGAAATGAAACGTCTATTCTGAACGCCAACCGGCGATAACGCAATACCTGAATTAATAAGGGCATGTTCAAATATGAAAGCGCGCAGACGGTGCGTTAGTTACGGCCGGGTCGTGTGCGGCGTGCCTTATGCGATACAGGTTTGATTGTGGTTAGACTCTGCTTTATGAGGCGCACAATATTACCTGTTTGCGATGTTATTAACTGTAGTTAATATTCGATGTGGTGAGGGTAACCCGTGAAATTAATATTGTTCTGATTGAGATACTAGCTCAATGACTGAAATGAAAGTTTCAAAAAGCTATTATCAATGGTAAATACCTATACAAGATACAAGATGTTTTTGCATGGATAAGTGTAGGTAACAATAGGTCTTAGGACTAGGGTTCAGTTCAGTTCAGCTCAGTTCAGTTCATTTATTGATAACATTATATTACAAGTTATAAATATTTAGGCTACCCCCAAAGGTAGTTAGTTGGCACCATAAAAATATTTTAAAAATTCCTCGATCATATAATAAGTTTACTGAATTAGCCAGTTTTTTGCTGTAGCTTCAAGGGTTGCGTTGATTGTGTACTTTTCATGTCGTCTGGTAAGTGATTATAGACTGTGAATATGTACCAGCTTCGATGTTTTCGTGAGACGCCTTGGCACAACTCTCAGCTTTTGGGTGTTTCGTGTCATGTATCTATGACAATCACCGAGTCTCGGGTATTCGCTTAAGTGGTCCCACGCATAATTGGCTGCGTTATAAGGCAGGGACTGTCATGATCCGCAATAAATGAAAGATTGGATATATATATATATATATATATATATATATATATATATATATATATTGTAAATACATATAAATATATAATAATATATAAATAATATATTTGTAGTATATCAATCATGTGGTTCCCATAATACAAGCTCTGCTTAGTTTGGGGCTACATGATGCTGTGTGATTACGTCCAGCATTATATTTATTATTATATATTTATTACACTTATTAGCACTTTTATAGTTAACTTCAAACCGAATCGAATACCCGAAGATGGTACTAGCACATGGTCCACCGGATGTTAAGTAATAACCATTACTTATAACAAGGTATTGTTTTAAGGTAACAGGTCACGCTTGTTTAGAACGTACCCTAGGATGCAATACTTTGCGTCCATCAACTTTTTTTATGCGTCTTGAAGATGTAACAAGCAAATGGCCCACCTGATGTTAAGTGGTAACATCACCTAACACGAAGCGTTGCATCGTAGATCACGTTTTTTGGAACGAGCTCTACATACGACGCAACAACCTGCGTCTAACTTGAGGCATGGAGATGATAAGCCTGTAATTTCACTGGCACTCACACTCTTCAAACAGAAGCACAGCAATGCCGCTTCGCGGCAGTAAAAGACATGGTGGACTAAAGACCGAGAACCATAGTTAACCAATACAACATTATTACATTTCTATTTTGTATTACCATAATCAAATCACATATTCAAAATCAGCGAACTATGTACCCTCGTAAGTAGCACGCATAATGCGCAATAACAGTTACATTATGCGCGCCTATTCCACGTGATCTACCTTTATCGAGCTTATGAATAAGAACATGGCGAATATTGCTGGTTTGCTGAATTGAGGGATGTAATGGAATTGTTTGCTTTGTTCTCCAGTGATGCCCTGTTGAACCGATAATAGATTTACATAAGTTCTCAAAAACAACACGTATTTTATAATCAACCTGCCTCAGGGGGGGGGTGGGGGTTAGGGGGGTGTAAGGTTTAAAAATAAGACTAGGCTAAAGTTGTCGACATAGCTCAGAGAAATATCAAGCTGAAGTGGCAGTGAGCTGGCCATATCGAAGAACCGACAACCGCAGTGGTAAACGAGTTCTTGGTGGAGACCGTGGCTCGGCAAACCTAGTGTAGGACGCCCTAGTGTGGCCAGATGATCTGACGATTTGCGAAAGGCTGCTGGTAGAAGCTGGATGCGTCGAGCTCAGAACCCCTGTTGCAAAGTGATGCAATGGCGCTCATTAGGGGAGGCCTATGTCCAGCTGACTGCTATAGGCTGATGATGATTGGTTCAAGGATGTACGGGGTTCCAGAACCATCTTCGGGACACAAGCTAATCTCACCTGCACGTGGTGAACAATACAAACAAGCAAACGGGGCTCTGGCGGCCGGCTCAATGCGGCATTGCGCAGCCTTACACCGGCATATCTAAATTCCCTGGCCACCTATGGGCAGCAGAGTGGGCGATGCGAGAAGCTGTTCCTTGCGATCTCCAACCCGCATGCCCAGCGTTTCGATTATAGGCATATCAGCCTTGATTAGGGGAGGCCTATGTCCAGCAGTGGACTGATATAGGCTGGTGTGGTGTGGCTTTGTTCTCCAGTGAATCTGTGTTGAATACATAATAGATTTACATAAGATTTAAAACTAAAGGTGCGTCTAGCACAATACCTTTGTGGGTGGCACAAACTTCAGGAAATCTTTAACAATAGTGGAGAAAGTCAGGCTGTAAATGATGATGATGATGATGAAAGATGTAACTAATGTAGTAAGTGTCTAAGGTAGTTGGTAAAAAACAGCCAAGGGCGGGTTGGACTCACGCTCCTAGTACTTCTAATTTACTTACTACTTCTAATTTAAAAGTACGTACTACATACGTAGTACGTACTTTTGGTATGAAGAAATTTTTTTGTGCTGTACTTTACTGTTTTGTTGCATAAACGGCTGTTTCTTTTGATTGCGTTGACTAGATTTTTAACAGCTCCAAGGGATTTTGAGGTACGGAACCCTAAAAAAGGTTAGTGAAAGCTAACTAGAAAATAAGAAAAAAATACAATTTTGCAAGTGTTTGAAGAATATTGTTTTTATAAAAACCATGTCTACGGAATGTATAAATTTCAGCACAATACCAATGCAAATACCTCTCTCATCAACCCAAAGCACGGTCTACTTAGTTTGTATTATAGTGAGGAAACATTAATATCCCAATACACATTAGTTTAGTTTAGAAGTTGAAGGTAGAGCTAAAGTTTTGGAGCAGATATGTCTATTTGAAACATTATACGTCTCCCCCGGTCGGGCTGTGAATACCTTCACAAAGTTTAATTTCAAATGTTATGGGCCACAAAAACAACGGGATTGTAATAGCAAAAGTGAGCTTTATACAATAATCACTCATCATCTACATATATTATACATAGGTGCATTAAACAAACAGTAAAATATAGAATATATATAATAAAACACGCAACTCACCCTAAAGAAGACCCTTTTAACGAGTCAAAACGCCGTTGGTGCCTTCATCGACGTAACAATACGTGAAAATTTTCGTTTTTAATATATGATAAAAAATAAATACTTATATTATAGTTTGCATTAAAACAATTTTTTGTTAACTTTTTTTTACTCAATGTGATATTTCATTTACAACAACAAATAACAACATTGGTGCTTTTGCGATTTTGAAGACTTCAGTAAATAAAATTGGAGCTGAAATATTTCAAACAAAACTTCTTTATTATATTTTTAAATTTATAATTAGCCAGCTCTTGACCTCAAGGCTTGCGTGCGGAAGGATTATTTCGAAGATATATAATATAATAAACTGTACCTAATGAAGCTGATTGGTGATCAGCACAGCCTAAACATTAGTATTTCTTCTTCTCAGACGTAACACTCGTAACAGAGCGATCGTGGTGGTTATGAGACGTAATATTTGGAAGGACATCCTTGCGTAGTTGCGTAGTAGTAGGATGTACGGCCTATAATAAAATAGATTTCCTGAAATTTTGTCCCTAAATGGGTGCAGCGGGGAAAAACTTATAAGTTTATAAGCGAATTCATGAGGGTTTATGATAATGAATAAAGAACTAAATCGCCACTTGTTAATGAATTAGTAATACGCTCGTTGCCTGGCCCCTCTCTTAAGGTCGATCCATTCGCATAGTTTGAGTCGGCGAAAGGTTTAATTGTCCCGTCTTAACCTTTGCGCGTTATTTACGAGGTCCCGCGGCCGTGCGAACACAGAGCTTGACCCTTCGAATTAACTATCAATTTACGTTGTTCTATTACTTCTAGATTACAAATTAGTATCACATCTAGATTACAATTACCAAAGGAATATTCAAATTATTATTGTACCAAAAGGTATGTAGAAAACAGATACCTGAAGTAAAATCATAGTAAAATCCAATACTGACTACTTTTCGAGTAACGGGCAACACATTATTAGCTAAAGTGTTTACTTACATGACCGTTGTAGGAAGCTAAATCTAGGAAGAATTATCTTAATTATTTTATTATATTCTTTAGTTTAGTAAAGTAACTTTCTGGAAAAAGCTGATAAAATAATAAATAAATAAAATGTTTATTTATATCTTAACAAGCATCTCTTAGGTTTTGGTAGGTGGTAATTTTTGTACAGTTGAACAGATTCAGATTCATTTATGCATGCTTTTTGGTACAGTGTGTGGTAACAGTTAAAGTAAACTTAGTTATAATGCACCTTAGCTTAGCTGTCCCTCATTTTTGTTTGTCTGGAAGAAATCGTTTTAAGCGATAAGACCGCCCATTGTACCTACATTACTATTTAATTTCTCTGTTTTTGTAAATTTTTGGTTTTTAATTGGTATTGTGTGCAATAAAGAGTTCATCTATCTATCTATCTATCTATTTATCCCTCGCACTAGGTCTCTTAAGAGCCTGTATGGTGAGGTTAAAGTGTGATGGAACACTTTCTCACAATGTTTTGTAGTATATTGTTTTTTCAATTTATAGTTATTATTTTTCATTTTATATTTTTCTAGATATAATGTCTTCACTCTTCATATTGTATGTATACCTAATGTCAAATTACCTACTTAAATCTTAAAGTTGTTGTATATGTGTGTGATTGTAGTTGCAAATAAACGATATATCTATCTATCTATCTATCTAAAGTGATCCGCAATATTGTGTGAGCCACTTTTGCGAGAAAATGTCAATTCATAGTTGCCTGATTAAATAATATCAATTCTAAAAGTTATTTCACGGACGATCAGTCAACGTCGCTCTGCAACCTCACTACTCGCAGCAACCTCACAACTGGCAGTAACCTCAACCGCGGGGTTCCGCGCATCGCGTCGACGACACCTGATTACGAGTTCCAATCTCCGGTAGACGTGATACTGAAAGTTCATGGAGTTGCGGCTGTAGTCAGGTGCTTGATATGTGTCAAAACTATCGAGACGTACAGACTTGCCTATCAATAATGTAGTTTCAGTCGATAGTCATATCGCAGACAAATTACTTTGATACCTGTAAATAATTGTTAGACTTCCTCCCTTCTTCGTACGAGCACAGAATACAGAAGGGACAGAAGCTTCACTCCGCGCAATCATTTAAATAAATAGCGACTTTAGATGCTACGCAATAAAGTGCTATTCAGCTCGTACCGAACTCAGTGCCTAACATTTATATTAACCTACACCTTGCATCCCTTTCTATCGTATAGCTCTATCTCTACTGACGTGGCACGTGTAACGTTAGGGTTGTCTTGAGAATTATTCTGTGACGAATAACCCGTCGGCGGTGGTGCGAGAAGCTGTACCCTGCGATCCCCAACCCGCATGCCCAGCGTGGCCAAAATTTTAGTAGGTAGGTACCTACCTAGATATTTGCAAGAGAAAAAAACAACATTTGGTTTGTAGGTAACCTAGTTATCTAGTTTTAGTTGTTAGTACGCCTACCTTTAGGTAACTTACCACATCGATTTGTCTACCTACACCTACCTACCCGACTGTTTTTAAGTAGATAACCTACACTGCCTACTTAAAGTTAAATCAAATAAAAATGTACCTAGGTTGGGTTTCTAATCTTGCTCTCAGTCTACATAATCAAAATCATAATACCTACTTACTACAGCACTATGTAGGTAGATACCTACCAATGGCACAAAAATTGTCTATGAAAAAATACCTACATTATAACATTACGTTTATTTATGTAGGTAGGTAACGCATTCAAATAGAACTTGTACCTAAGTACCTATCTACTTAAGTAAATACGGGAGACTTTGATATCTAAACAACGCATTATTTGGTAGAAAAACTTTCAGTTCTGTACCTACTATTGGTATTATTTACATTTTCTTATTATTATTCAGGCAACCAAATGCTATGCAGTATTTTTTTGCCTTCATTTGGCGTAAAATATAGGTACATTAACAAAAACAAAGTAAAATGCCGCGGCTGCTCAAAGACACTTTCGTTCCGGGCAGAACTCGGCAACCGACGTAACGAACCATGCTAGGAGGGCCGGCGATGCGTAGGTATATTTTTATACCTATTCTGCGGAGTGAAAGAGGCCTGGTACGAGTTAGTTGGCAACTCTGTGGATTGAGTGTCAAAAGTATAGATATATTACTTATTATTATATTACTATATTACACAGTTTGCGTTTGATTCAAACTTTTACAAACTTCCCGCTAGTGGCGCTGTTTCATTTCCATACAAAAATATAGTTAACGCGAACTTGTAATAAGGTATGTTTTTCACACCTATTTTAATGGTGCCTGGGTTATTAATAACTAGCGGTCCGTCCCGGCTTCGCACGGGTTAAGGCCCTTTTTTTACACCTTGAGCTTGGGTTACGTTACTTAAGATCCCTAAACTTCTCTAGAAATAAATATAGTCTATATTACTCAGGGTGAATGTGGCTTTCCAAAGGTTAAAGAATTTTTGAAATCGGCACATTAGTTTTTGAGTTTATTAATTACACACATACACACACAAATATACAAATGTTTCCTCTTTAAAATATTAGTTTAGATGTAGATAGATAACTTATTACAACTTAATAACTTATCACGATGGTATCTCGTTAAATAGCTCAGAACAAATAACTGTAAATCCCACGAAGACCTGAGACAAATATTTGCAGATCATACAAAAATTTGTCTCGCAGCGGGAATCGAAGCCGCATCCTTCTGCGTTTCAGGCAGGCCTTCGCTCGTTGCATCACAGAGGTCGTCAAAGAAAGAATAGTCGTATTGGCCGAGTAAATAACAAGTTTAATAACCTAATCATCGTACACGCTTCGCCTCCAACAAGTCAGTAAGCAGCTAGGAGCCCGTAGCCTGACGCGGCCTGACGTCGTGACAATAAACACGGCTCAGGCATCGTTAATCAACGGGGAACGGAGACTCACCTTCGAG
The DNA here is from genome assembly GCA_951804965.1 of Horisme vitalbata. NCBI lineage: Eukaryota > Metazoa > Arthropoda > Insecta > Lepidoptera > Geometridae > Horisme > Horisme vitalbata. The sequence goes on from OX638099.1 coordinate 19,452,988, forward strand.
GGTGCCTTGCACCACTTTACAACGGATTAAGTAACATTAGCCTTTTTAATAATTTTATAATGTAGATAAAAAATAAATGCAAACGTTAGCGATATTTCAATTAGCGATTTTCATTTGTGTAAAAAATTATGAAATAACTAACAAAGTAGTCGATTTTCCATTTATATTACTTTATACATTCATCTTACACTGAAGAAGGTAAAGGCCTAGGAATATGTGTTTTGATTAAAATTTTACTTTAATAGATATTTGAAAGATTGAATGAAGGCATTAGGTACTTTAAAAGTTTGAGCACCAAAGCCCTTATAATGTTGAATAAGTTAGTTAGTGTCTGCCCGACAATGTTTTAAACTTTGACTTTTAACCTAAAGTTAAGTAAACTAACGACAGTGTCACCGACCCTGGAAACAATAGCATCACCTTGACACAACACGGTGAAGGCAGCTGGGGGGCGGGAGATGTTAGGTGGTGGGGGTGGGGGAGGGATATAATTAATTACGTCACAGTGTCAGGTGAACAATGACGGAACTCTGGCGGTGACGAGGCGGGTTTTTTTATCTAGCGTGACGTCATCGTAAGTAGGAACGGTAAAACAAAAGTTATGGGACTTTTGGGAAAGTTAAAATCAGGGCCATCACCCAGCAGTCCACTATCGACCACTCTATTCACACTGACAACCAACTTATGCTGAGTCAGAGACTGTTTTATGATACACGTGCATATTATTTAAAATTGACCTTTTTGCTTGTATCGTAATTAAATATGTTTCTATTCTACTCCTATTTTTAGTCTATTCTATTCGCTGCTTGACATAGACCTCGCGCCATTGCGCTCGATCCTCAATAGTAAAAACGACTTAGAATTCGCTTTCACTTAAAAATAAACTAAAAAACCCTAAGATATTATATTTTGAGAAGAAAATATATTAGAAGAATTTAAAATAATAGGAATGACAATCACGCATGTTATCTAATTTGATTCTATTCGGGATCCTAGAAACCAAATTCTCTTCTATGCACGGTACGGACTATATAATTTAAAACTAAGTTATTTATAGGTACTATCAATAACAGCATTCAAAAGCCTGCGTTGATAAATCCTTTCCACGCCGCTGGCCATTATAGCGCCAACTAACAAACAATAGCGTCCTTCACAATCTGCCAACATTTACCTGAAAATCCCGATTAATTCATATTCGGACGCCGAAACAATACGCCGGAACGGAAACCTGTCCACGATTTTACACGCGGATTTACACCTATAAAACCCGCCATACTCAACTCAAATACAACCCTAACCCGCTGAATTACAGTCCACTTTAAATCAACCATCAAAACTGAAAATAATCCTCCCCCACATATACGAAAATCAACTCAAACTCAATCAATTAGAGTTCAGTTTACAGTGTTGATAGTAACTGGCCAGAAAGATGATCTCCAACAAACCGTTTCGCATGGAACACAATTCAAATTGTCACCTGAATTGTTTCCCAATTGAATTTCAACCTTATCTGTTGGACTTTGATTTTCTATCACTTTAAAGTTTCGATTGCGGATGTTAACTGAAAATGTTTGCTCTTATAAATGTAACGTAGACTGTAGCAGGTTGCATTAAAGCAGCTTTTGCGGTGTATCGTGTTTGAATGAGTAGATACTCGTACACAGGTGCAACAGCGCGGAATGCCAGACAAGCTGATTTCATACAATATGGTGGACTTTCCGTTTCCGGCGGCGATTACGTGGTGGCGTGTTGGTTGCAACAGATAAAGGCTTACGGTTTGACGGATTTTCCGTGGACATCCCCTTCGGCTCGGAGATTATTTCATTACCTACGAATATTTGTTAGTTAGCTAGATAATAGATCTAAACACTTGACTAATTTAGACGCATTGACTACTTTGGATAATCATATTACTCCAGAGGTCTTAAATCTTTGGCACATGAAACTAACACCGCGCGGAATGCACCTACGCCACAGGCCCTCACACTACTCAATGCTATGATAGCCCAGGAACCCCTAGTCGTTCCTACCCTAATATGTTCCACATGAACCTACATCATTTTATTGGTCTCTGTATCCGTTTTCTTAGTTAAGTTGCTAATAACCTTGTATAGTACCTAAACCTACTCACCTGATCATTTTAACTGGCTTATTGTAACGGTTTGCCCTCAAGCTGTTAGTTTTGGAGATTTTTTACAAATAAATAAATAACAGGAATATTTTTACTGTTTTAATAGGTAATTCTAGCCTCGAGGTCAAAAACTAGCCCATAGTAAATTTAAAAAAAAAATTACTAAGTCAAAAATCACAGACTATAAAGGTACTTATTAAGTAATTTAGACCGTGTATAAAGTAGGTCAGTAGTCTCAACTGGCACTACGTATTAAATTGTATTGAACATTCCGAAGCGCTCCTGAGATCATCCGCACTAACTCTAGTTGCTCCAACAATCCATCACATTAATTGTGCACGTCATTTCTAATCCCGGACTCCGAAACATACAATCATCCTGTTGTCGGAATTGACTTCAACTGACCGACGGGAATGTACCTCAGGTTAGGGCTTTTACAAACATTACACTATTAGTGCTAGAAGAGATGGGTCTGTAGTATTGTTATGTGGAATTGGACTTTTAATTTCATTCCATGGGGTTGATTCAAGGATGAAATGGTGTTCCTACTTCTTTGTACCATTATCAAGTAGAGATGTTTTTAAAGCATGCTTGAGTGTAGGTTGTATCAACCTCCATCTTCAGTATCTAAGTCAACCTGACCTGAGGTGCAACTTCCTAGCTTAATGACTTGGATGAGGCAACCGGCTGATTGCGCTATAGCGCAACCTAACCCTGGCAAACTAAATTGGCTCTTATCGATGGGCAGCAGTGTTGAAGATGTGAGAAGCTGTGCAGTGTTAATGCCTTGCCATAGAGGCGTATGTAGGCGCTGGTATTCTGCCAATTACTCTGCCTGCTCTAGAGAGGGGCAATCACAAATCAACAGTGGTTGTTGTTGTCTGGCAAGGCCCTTACAGATACGCATCTGTTATAGGAATACCGGCTGCGGGACATTCGTGGAACAACCTGATCGCTAATTACAGGGTTTGAAGGTTGGTACTAACTGCTGATCAAGACAATAAAGGTCGTGGGTAGAGGATTAAAATGATCATTCTTTGTGACTGTTACTAAGAGCATAAAAAGCTCTCTCTTTTTTTTTACTTATATGATGAATAGCCGATTACTTACAATGATTTTCATTGTAGTTTTTAGAGTTTCGTACCCAAAGGGTAAAAACGGGTTCCTATAGCTAAGACTCCTCTCTATGTTTGTCTATCTGTCTGTCACCAGGCTGTATCTCATAAACCGTGATATCTAGTCAGTTGAAATTTTCACAGATGATGTATTTCTGTTGCACCTAGAACAACAAATACTACCTTAAAACGGTACGGAGCCCTTCGTGCGCGAGTCGAGCTCGCACTTGCCCAATTTTTATAACGTTAACAATCCTGTTATTAAAATGTTCAAACTACACAATTTGTAAAACGTGTTTGTGAGTGCAGTGCATAGGTAGATGTAAATAAATAATAAATAAATAAATAATGCTGGACTATCACACAGCATCATGTAGCCCCATACTAAGCAGAGCTTGTGTTATGGGAACCACATGATTGATATATTACATATATACATTTTTTTTTGTAAATACATACATATTATACATAGAAAAGTATATTGATGTTCCTCCATCACGCCAAATAAACAGATTAAGCCGAAATTATGCATGTGTAAATTTTTATAATGCAGGTAGCACGCGAGAAAATTCGCGGAAAGAAGCTTGTAAAAATGTATGCTGTCTTTTGAATACATAAAGATGTGAAAAATTTATAAAACTCGTAAAATTCTGGATAAATTCAAAACTGAAACCAAAATAACAATCCGCGATACACCTAGATACCTCTTCAATTAAAACTATCCAAAAGGCAAAAAGACCGTGACAACACGTAACTATTCTCGTGCACGGTTGATTTATCTCTGCGCACGCGCACAGACTGGTTTCAAGGAAATACATCGCTCATCCGCGACTATCGCGAGAGGTATTTGGGTGGCGCTAAGTGCACGGTAAAAAGATGATTGATCAATATTCCAACCGTACCAAGCGAAAGAGTATGTAATGGTATGTAGGCACTGGATTGAATGTCAGGGAAAAAAATCAAATCACTCTAATAAATACGAAAGTTTGTGAGTTAATTTGTTTGTGTTTTAGTATGTTTCATCAACATCATCATAATGAGCCTGTAGTAGACCAATGCTGGACATAGGGCTCCCTAATTAGTATGTTTGTTCCCACTCACCTCCGTAACGGCTGAATCCTTGTACCTATAGTTAGTAGGTACCACAGTCAATACAGGAACAAACGCGTGTATCTAAGTGGCATCTCCAAAATCCAAGTCCCTACGAAGGTTTCAACCTTTGTTGACCAGAGGGTTTATTAAGTACACCACACCACACCACCACACCAGCCACATATCAGTCCACTGCTGGACATAGACCTCCCCTAATAAAGGGGAATATGCCCATAATCCCCACGCTGGGCATGCGGGTTGGGCATCGCAGGGCACAACTTCTCGCACCTCCGACGCTGTTACCTGTCAGCCGCTAGGACATTTAGTTGTGCCGGTGTAAGGCTGCGCTATGCCGCAATCAGCTGGCCGCCAGAGCCCTGTTTGTTAATTAGCAGGGTGCACTACGTGCAGTGAAGGTTGGCTTGGGATCCGAAGATATGATTTGGTACCCTTATTTAGTACAAGGAGCTTTAAACGGGATTGCGCGTTTTGAAAAAAATACTTTTCAGTACAATTTGGTCAGTAACCATTTACAAAATATTCTCAATTCCTCATCCAAGAAATGAAGGCTGGCAACAAATAGGTGAGAGCAGCATAAATCACGTCCGCTTCCCGTCGCACGCGCAGACAAATGTTAAATGTATTAATGGATCGTTATTGCAATATGAACCTCTCGTCAAGCGCATTATCATGATGGATATCGTCACCGTGAATGTTTCTTTAAGGTGGGAAATTTTTATGCCGTCTTTTTTCTTCTATTTCTATATCAAAGCCCACTTTATCCTGTTTTTATCTAGTGGCCAACTCTGAGGTCACCGATTTGAGGCTGAAGGCTTCTGAGATGGTACGACGACTGAAAAAGTCGAGAACAACATCTTAACGTCCCGGGTTTTTCAGTCGCTCTGATCTATTTGTTACTAGCCTTCATTTTGTGGATGAGGAATTGAGAATATTTTGTACATGATTACTGAGAATATTTTATTGAAATGTATGAAAACTGAATTTTTATTCAAAGCTCGCACTTTGTTTTAAAAGCTTCTTGTACTAAATAAGACATAATAAGGCACGTACCTTCCGAAGCAAAGAAGCGCTCTGATCTAAATGCCACTAAACGGATGACTGTTAGCAACACTTAATCAAGTTCTTATGGTATCATAATAATATCTTAACTTGATTATTGAATTTATTTTAAAAGTAAAGCTGTTGATTTCTTCAATAGACTAAAATAAAATAATCTGCTGAAAACACTGAAGTAAAACATGACACGGCCGTTTCATTAAAACCCACTGCAGCTCGTACGTAAGCTTTTTGGGAGATTTGGCTATTATATACCAAAGGTGCAAGTGAAAAAAATCATAGTTACCAAATCAAAAACATAGCTAACGTTTTTGTTTGGCCTTCATTCTTTGCAGCTACATTTTCCGTGTAACTAACTATACTAAAACAATATTTATAAATTAAAATATATGTGAAATCTATTTGAAATTTTTGTTCTCCCTTCACGCCAAAAAACACTAAACAACACTGAACGAATTAAGCCGAAATTTGCACATACAGAATGTAGATGTCTTAAAATAACTTTTAAGTTACTTTGCATCTGAGTACCGCACGAGCGAATCTGCGGGCAAAAGCAAGTTATATATATTATTATAACTACTACAAGACCTCAATTAATGAATAAACTAAGCAAGAAGATGGACTTTTTTTAGCTAACTAGTTGGACTAAGTGGTTCATGGCTCCTAATGAATTCCATTCCATTATTTTTATGCAAAGGGGAAGGAACCCCGACATCGCATCCCCATGATCCAAAGCAGCAAATCATCAGTATCATCCTCCCCGACTAATTGAGGGTCCCGTGTCCCGTCGCGTGACGTATGCGCTTCCGTCCGGCCGCGTGGCTGCTGGCTGTACCGGAGACGATGCTGGGCGAAAATACGGCGAGGAAATATGTTTTGTAAGAGTACCTATTATTCTGAAACAATTTATACGATGATAAAGTCGAAAATAACGATGAATATGTGCCAGAAATAATGCAGTTATTAATGGCTATTGCTACTCAGTTTTGTAAATGTGTGACCGGATTCACACAAAGGTTAGTTTTTATCCGGCTGCTACGCAAGCGAAGCCGGGGGCGAAAGCTATATCATAACTTAAAAAAATCCAAATTTACTACCTACTAAAATAGCAAAAAGGTACTTATTAAGCCTAAAATATCAAAATTGCCAACATGAAATAATATAGCAGCATATAATAATATTTTCTATTGAACAACAATGTGCGCGATGACACACGCACTATCCATTTAGCAACAAATGGAATCGACTGAGCGCAAGAATCACGTCACCCTCCGGATCCGCGTCAACGGCGCATTGTGTGACACTGACATTGAAGCCGACTGTACCTAATCGATGATCACGGGTGTCATAAATCATTGCTATTATGAAATGAGTCGAAGTAAGCGACTGTTTCTGAGAAGTGGAGGTGTGTAGATCGAATAGAATTAGGGCTACAATACTCTGTGATGTATTTTGATTGGTGATTTGATAGGTACAAACAGATTATAGGAGATTAAGGTTTTTATTTTTACCGACCTGAGTATTAGTTGTGCTGGTATATTGTATGTTAAGTTAAGACTCATGAAGTACAAGAAATATAAGAAGTGCTGAAAAGCCCTTTTCATTCCGCTTGTCGCTTTAGCATTCCTTCTTCGATCTTACTTTGATGTTACCGTTGACTATACTATCTTGTCATGGTATTGATTGAAACTAATTAAGGTACATCATTTTTATTTTAATATTTCGTGGCGTTCACACTAACAAACCCGACAAATCACTCATCCTAAAACAAACATCTAAAAGAACAAAAATGAGCATGAAGTGAACCACTGAAATGAAATGGTAAACAGAAGTGCATTGTACACGGGCAGAAATCTGCAAGTAAAACGTGAAGGGTGGTGCGGGGCGTCACCGGACCCTGCTTCGATGTCCTTCCAGCTCACTGGGCAACGCTTAATTGATACAGGAGGGACGCGCAAATGCGTTGCCGATGCAAAAAGTTAGTTAAAAATGTATTGTAATCAAAATGCAGAAGAAGTAGCAGAGCTCACAGAAGGGAACGTTGATTATGTGGATATTTAAATTGAAGGAAATGTTTTGAAACCATTTGTTGATATGGAACATTAGACTGAAACGTATTTATTGGGAAATAAAAGAGATCAGTATGATCACACAATTTCACCGGCACCCACACCCCAAACCAAAACACAGCACAGCTGCTTCACGGTAGAAATAGACATGGTGGCAGTACTTCCTCGGACGAGTCCTTCACAAAGAACTCTACTACTACTTAAACTACTATAAGGACTGGCAGCGTATCAGTATCGTTTCTGGTGATGCAAGTGGTCCGTCTGCCAGCTTTGGCATAAAAAAATATGCTTTGAATCCGTTTTCAATATTGTAACTAAAGTTGCTCTTAGGCGAGTCTAGAAATTAGGTTAGATTACAACGATAAACTGAAGTAGATTTTTACCCAAAAGTCTTCTAGAGATTTCAAAAAGCATGTGAGGTAACATGGTACTGCATAGATAAAGTCAGTGTGACGTCACGAGCAGATCTCTCTTCACAGACCAGTGGCCGGTGCCCGACCGATGTCTAATCATTTTGGAAACAGATCTAACGAAGATTAGACATGACAACTTATGTTTTTATATGTTACGATGATACCATGACGTTTCATGGATACGTTATCTGATTCTCTTTCCCTTGTAAACAAGAATAAAGGAGAATGCCGTCTGATGTATAGCGCTCGGTACCAAGACTAAAGTGAGTGCGTTAAATAAATCTCCAATAAGTTTTTAGTCGATTCTACTGTCAAAATAATTAAAAATTAGGGTTATTGGCCATAGTAACACTTAACGTCAATATTTGTTGTCATAGTAACGTATATATCATTGGTTGTTGCAGTCTAATGGCGACGTGCGGCGGAAACCAAATCAACAAAATATTTTCTTACTTGATTATTTTTCCCGTCGGTGTGTAAAACTAAAGAAAATGTTAATGTCATTCATAAAATATAATAAATTTTATGGGATACGTTCGGTTTTGACGCAATTGGTACGGGTTCTAGGCATTCTCCTTTTCATTACAATAAAATATACGTCATGTTTCCGCAGAATCTTCTTAAATATTGTATTTCTTAATTTTTTTGTTCCTAAAGCTGAAATAAACCTTTTTTCACTGTAATTTTTTTTCAATATAGAATTACAAATTATTAGTTTTAATATGTAAGTTTTCGTAGAATCTACAAAAAACGAATTTGTTTTGATATGTACCAAGTTGGTTGTAAATTTATAGAGATGAATGACTTGTGACGGCTTGTTAGGGAGAAAAAAAAGGCTGCATTCAATGTGTCCTGCTGTTTTTGTTAGATTATCTTTGAATTTTGGCAGTCTCTTCTACCAGATATGTGTGTCTACCGTAGCCGGACGCGGTGTCACTGGCAGACGAGTTGGCGACTGGAAACTAAAGTCAACTGTTGCGATTCAACTAGCTTGAACCTGCGCCTGACGCCTCACTCTACTCAAACTGAACTTTTCAGATTAGATAGGGGTTTTAAGTGTCTGGAATTTCAAAACTTATTAAGGTTTTTTTTTTGTAATCAAAGTTCATATAAATTAATTATAACAAAGTTTATTTATGTATAGTATGGACTTTTTAAAGAAAATCAATCTTATCACTTTTTTGTAGGTCTGTTTTATGTACCGGTTTACTTAGCCAGTTAAGATAAAGTAGCATTCTTTATTGTGTAGTTAAAGCACATTTTTCATTAACCATAGTAATAAGTTAGTTTGTACATAATGTTTGTAATTCGACAGTGATATACATCATTAATTTATATTCTGAACGTACGTTACGTTCAGAGATTGAAAATTCAATAAATACTATTTTTGAGGCAGTTTATCCCCTAAAAAATAAAACATAAAAATGGATCATTTCATCTGTTGTCGCTTTAAATTCGTGGTAATTTTTTATTTGTTAGTTTTCTTTTTTAAATAAGACTACGAATACTTTTCACTGTTGCAATGTTGTCTAATTATACACAAATTTTAGGGGAATAGGATTTGTAGTTCCATAAAAAATGCAAAATGTCTGTATTGAACATTCAATTTTCTCGAAATTCTCCTTACAAAACGCCAATTTCATAGGTAAGCACCTAATAATTGATGATTTTAAAATGTAATGTAAAAATAACTTCACTTAGTTACCTGTTTGTAGGTGCCTTAATATCTATACATGATATTTTGCATGTTCATGGTATTAATTTCCATCAGAAACAAAGGCACTTGCATATAAAAATGTAAATCCTCTCGTAACCCACTCCAGTCACCAGCCCTCCTCGACCCGCCGAGATCTCAAGGTAAGCGACCCTCCAACACTTGCATGCAATTACTTAATCCGCCACTTTTCTTGCGAGAGCCCTCACAGCTAAAGAAACTCCTTGCAATTTGTAGATTCACTTCGAAGGTAGCTTTTCAAACCATTGTTTTTTAAATTATTAGTTTGCTTTCATCTTCTCCGCTAAAAAAGGAGTGGAAGAGCAGGAGTTTTGAGGCCTCTTTTCTGGGAACGCTTGCTCCAATTATGACGCGAATTTTTCTATAGTGAACTCCAGGGTTTTTTTTTTCATTTATAAAAAAAATATGATTATAATAAAAAGTGGTAAGTGCTTTGAATGCATTTACTAAATCGCTTTCATTTGGTAAATATCATACAGAAATACTCATTTTAAACCCATAAAATTTGCACGTTTTCCACGTTCGGAAACATAACGCAATAAAGCAAAACATGAATAGCTAATAGGCACCTAAATGCGCTATTAGGGCCGGCGCACACTGCACATTACGACGCACAGAATAACTAACAGTACGAACACGCACTGTATAGTCACATTGATAATATTGATTAGAATCCAATCAGAATAAATTCGATTTTTCAACAAACTTGAAAAACAGTAAAGTACCTATTGATTAAAGTCTAATTTATTTATTGTTTACACCTAACAGAAAATTATCAAAAAAGACACAACCTGTGGCCACAACGTATTTAATGTATTCTAATAAATAAATTACCTAAATCTAATAAATAAATAAATAAAGTAACCTTTTTTTGTACCAATTTTCACAATAAATAATTCTGATTTCAATGTGTTAATTCAAGTCACAAACCATATTTGAAGTTTTATCTACATCCGTTTAGCTGTAGCGGAGTGGAGCGGGACCTAACATACTCATTCGCATTCATAAATATTATAGATATCATATAGTATGCTAGTGTGATTTACACTAAATGAAACAATACGAAACTCAGTTTTAGGTGAATGTACAATATTAATACACATAGTACAATAATGTTCAACCTACCATCTTAATACCTGATAATATAGCTCATTTCCCAGCGACAGTTATTTCAAAGTGGTACAGACAGACGCAGCGAGCGATTCCCAATATTTACGAGAAACACTTTACGGGGTGATACGTACTTTTATTGACAGTTATTATTTGATATTTCTTCCTGTATTGCCTTACTTTGTTGATTGGGAAGTGCAGATTGGCGCTGACTTGTAAATTTAAAATAGAAACATATATTTTTTTCAATAACTGTATGATATTTTGTTTATTATATTGGCATACAGCATTATGCTTATCGGTAGATAACTGATGACGTCATGTATACGATAGTACGTTTACCTGAACAGTGAAGTTATTTTGATATTTTATGTTTTGTTTTAAAATAAAGATAAATAAAACTTGAATATGTACTTTTTATTATAAATATTGAAATTAAAACAAATAAACTTTTAAAAAAATAAACCGACTTCAAATAAATCACTATTTACGTCTTGCCCTAACGAATTTTGAAAATCGGTTCACAATTGACGGAGATATTGGTGAACATAGGGCGAAAATTCCAAGTGAGGATGAGGTTTTTGAGTTTTCCGAGAAAAGTACCAATCCCTCAGGAATAAAATTTGTATGGGATCACTTGTATAGTATATTCTTATAAACAAAAGAAGAATTTTAAAATCGGAGTTATCGGTGAACATACATAAAAATAAGTCGAAAAAAAAGGTTCCGACGAATTGAGAACCTCCTCCTTTTGGAAGTCGGTTAATTATTGTTGTGTGGTATCTTGTTGACCATTACACCTAGATTTTTACATAATAATGCGTTTAGTATGGCAATAACTTGTAATGTTGTCCAAACTGTTGATTGCATTGTTGTAATTGATATGCGTGGGTCGCACGCGCTGCGCCTTTCTGCTGACCCAGGAAGAAGCACGGTTACTTGTACCGTACAGTATTAGTAGACTTTTTGTCCATTTTAAATAAGAGTTTCAAAAAAATTATTTACCTTTGTCCTTTTCATAATTTTATTTTTTCATTTGATGTATAAAAAAAAACCGAGTTCAAATAGAATATTATAAATTCTTATAATGAGCTAAATTGGTAAAAGTCAAAGGTTCTTAGAAGTTAAGAAATTCGATACCACCACTTTTTATTTGCGTATGAGTTAGTGGCCAACTCTGCTTTCAGTGTTTTTAGACCACCTGAAGGCCTCGGAGATGGTTTAGCGACTTAAAAACCGGAACCGACATCCGGACGAGATTCACGGAGCGTTCGGATCTAAATGCGTCTAAACGGTCACCCATCCAAGTTGTGAACTGTCGGAGTGTTGCTTAACCAAGATGATCTCTGCTAAATAAGCTACGTCATAGGAGAGTACTTGACCACATATTATAAAATATCGCTTATATTCAAAACAAAAAATTTAAAAATGAAAAACTTGAAATTTATTTCACATATTTTCGCAGATTAAATATTTTTTTTAAATAAATAAATAATGCCGGAGACTATCCGACTAAAGCAGAACAAATTAAGCAGAGCTCGTATTCTGGGAATCACATGACTGATATATTACTTTTTTTTTTGTAAATACATACATATTATACAAAGGAAACACGCAGACCTGAGACAAATATCTGCAAATAATGCAAACATTTGCGGGAATCGAACCCGCAACCTACTGCGTCTTAGGTGGACCTTTGCCTACTGCGCCTCAGAGGCCGTCAAATTGTCTGTTGTGTTGGTTAGTGATAATTTAATCCCATCATTTTCATAGGCCAAAACAGACACAGCGACATAAATCGACCAATCAAAACCGGCCAATAAAGCCGGCGACACACCAAACTGTAAAAAGTTACAGTCGACCGTAACCTCTCCATTACCGTAATGAATTATGTACGGCCGTTAATCCGGAAACGGATATCGGCCTCATCTCGCCGCAATTACTACTAATTGAATATTAAGCAATGATTGCTTATAAAACGGATGATATTACCAGACGGTGTGTTAAAGCTTTAGGAGCACTTGAAGATGGCCAAGTCATTAATGAGATTGCTTTAGTTGGATGTAGGTACCTAGTGAAAAAATGACGGATAAATTAACTTCTCAAACATTGAGACATACAAAGCAACCGTATAAGGGAAGGTCATGGGTTCAATTCCCACCAAAGTTAGAATTTACGGATATTTTAAATTATTTAGTAAATTATATTATGTTACGTAAACACCGTACAAGATGGTACATAACCAATAAAATGTTTCTAATATTAAAACATCAAAGATCTTGAATATACATATAAAAACAAGTAAAAAAATCTCAGGATTAAGATAGTTGCTCTTAACAACATATCAGAACCATGCAGAAGTGCAGATTAAAGGTTTAAAGGTTTAATATATTTTATTCTCAAAAAGACAAAATTATGTGACTAACATGAGAAATCTTTCAAAAAGCAGGTAGGACGTTCCATTAAGAGTTTAGACATTTAACTCAGTTCAGTTTTCTAAGAGAAAAATCTTGAACAATATGTTTAGCTAGTTTACTTTTGAATGCGTTAAATGAGTTTTAATTTGTTAGGTAGGTCATTGTAAAGCTGTGCTCCCTCATATACTATAGTTTTTTTTCCTTAAAAAACAGAAACATTTACAAATGAGGTTTTCTTTTATATTAAAGTACTTCCTTTCACTTCCTTTCTTAATAAACTTCCATACCACACCACACTAGCCGCCTATATCAGTCCAATGCTGGACATAGGCCTCCCCATAAATTACATTTACATTTTTGTCTTGCTTTTTTACACTTACTTAAGCACAAATTGACCCACTTAAAATCTTAAAGAAAACTTTTTTACCTCAAAAATACGCAAAATCCGTATCTAAAGTAAGGGCACGTAAAAAGCGCGATACTTTTATTGGGGCCTTTAAGGTGGATGAGTATAAAGTGGATTTATGCGGATTATGTGGGAATGGTCTTCTGGGGGGCAATGGGGGGAGTGAGAGTATTGACACTCCTGGATGTAAAATGGTGATTTTGTTTTACCTTGTCAACGAGCTATGACAAATTGAGAATGGTGAAATACACATTAATAATAAACTATATATCTAGGGTTCCATACCCAAAGGGTAAAAACGGGACTTAGTAACAGGGGTTACTAAGACTCCACAGTCCGTCTGTCTGTATGTCTGTCTGTCTGTCACCAGTTTATATATATCTCTTGAACCGTGTTATATAGACAGCTGAAATTTTCACAGGCCTCCCCCCATTCCCTCCAGACATCGCAATCCTGAGCTAAAACCCTTCTCTATTAATAATCTCACCCTATCTATCTATAATAATTATCTTATCTAATACCAACAATTACTAAATAAAAAAGAATAAAATAAATATTTAAGTAGAGCTCCCATACAACGGTAAGTAACACTTCATGCGTGAGTCCGACTCGCACTTGGCTGGTTATTCTAATGAGCAATCGACTTAAAGATATTATTTAAAACAGCGTAAATCGTTTTTGATTTTTGTTATAATAGAAACCCAAGATAAAATATAAACATTACAGCTTTCAATAAGTGATAAAGATTTACTACAGTTTTTTTTTACTTAATGAAATATAATAACGTCCATATAGCTATTTTCGCGATTCCAATCCGTGTTGTTTAAGTTCATACTTTGTGTAATTTACCAAAATTACGTTCCGTTCAGTCACTGGCATACACCGGGCACTATAGTGGTGTCTCGCAACTCATTAAGCGCTATGTGCTCTTAATCCGACTGGTTCAAAAAGGTTGCATCCATGACTTCCATCTCCGTGGTTAGAGCCTTAATCTTTGCGAATGCCGTGAGCCTCGGAATTGAATTGGGTCTTATATGTAAATAGTCGCGTGCGAGTAAATAAATACGGGAATAAATAAGCGAAGCTGTGATTTAGACGTTTGAGGCGGATCAGCCAAATGGCCACCTTCGAAAGTGAAATCGAATTGGGTAGTTTACGAAATATAGGGATTATGAAAAGTGGTTTTGAGGTGTTGGATTAAGCTGGTTATTTATTTATTTATTTATTTTTATTTAAACAAGGATTCACAGTTTTACAATGTTAAATTATAGGCTAGTTAAACATAATTTGTAAATAAACCAATTTGAATCCACATTTTGTAAACAGCTCGTAATATGCGTTAGGACGATAAGTTAGCAGATGAGTATGTTACTAATTACAAAAACTAAACAATAAAGTAAAAAGATAGGTAGGTAACAACAACAAAGCAGCAATGGTAATTTTATAAAGAATTTTAAATATTACAACGACTGTTCTATTTCAATCGCATTTGTGTGTGTGTGTGTGTGTGTGTGTGTGTGTGTGTGTGTGTGTGTGTGTGTGTGTGTGTGTGTGTGTGTGTGTGTGTGTATGTGTGTGTGTGTGTGTGTGTGTGTGTGTGTGTGTGTGTGTATGTAAGTATGTTTTGGGTACATTTTGGTTGTATTGAACAAAAACTATTGAATTAAGATTATTAACTGTTTTTATAACCATGCTCGGTCCTGGATTTTTGAAAGTAGTGACTTCAAGTAGCTAGAAGTTTGTTATTTTTAGGATCAGTATCAAAACTAAAAATAATAATTTTATATTTTAATAATTTAATATTTTTAATTTTTAATAAAAAAAAAATCTATGTATGATATGTATGTATTTACAAAAAAAATGTATCTATGTAGTATATCAATCATGTGGGTCCCATAATACAAGCTCTGCTTAGTTTGGGGCTGCATGATGATGTGTGATAACGTCCAGGATTAAAAAAAATAATATATATATTCTCAAGTTGCTGAAATTTTTTTATGCGAAAAAATATAAATGGTCTCTTAGTAAAGATCCTTAATTGGATTATAAGGTAATGTAGGTTTTTCCGGAGAAACCAAAATAAATACCATGGACACATAGCTGTAGTGATATATAATGCGTATATTATTAACGATGCCAAAGGCAAAAAACTGAATTTATCTTAAATTTTCATTATTAAAATCGCTTAGGTTGTCTAATGTTTTTTTTTTTAACTAATACTATCCATCTATATCCCACTGCTGAGCCCCCCATTCCCTCCAAACATCGCGTCCTTAGATATAGTTTTAAAATATAAATAAAATATAATTTTCTTTTTCTTTCTTGACTTTGTTACACCTCAAGAAAATAGTGTATTCATGTCTCGTATAAACACGACTCTCCAAGTAGATACCAATCTCCCGAGCACTCGCACTTAAACTGGACAAGTAAAGAAGTAAACTATGTGCTTAGGTTCATTTACTAAATTGCACAGAATCCTAGTCCAAAAACACGATATTCACGTCGACATACGTCCATCTTATATTTACATAAATATAATAATAATAAAAAAGTCCTGTCTGTCCGAGGCTGTGCTCGTGTTATCGCAAGCCCTCTACTATTAACTTATGAAAATAAGCTACAATAACACTTTGTTTATTTTGCGTTATTCCTTGCCAGGGAAATTTGCGATGGACGGAGGCACTTGGCCAGTGGCTCTCAAAGTTTATGACTATTCACTATACAAAAAAAATAGGCGGCAACAATAAAATACGTTCTCGAAGGCAGTCATTTTATTGAACTAGTGGAAAAGTTTAATTTTAATGCCATAAGCCTCGAAGTCAAGAGATGGCCCATAATAATTGTTTAAATGAATAAATAATGATAAAAAGATATGCAAAAAGTATGTTTCCGCCCGGGATCGAACCGGGGGCCTTCTGCGTGTTAGGCAGATGTGATAACCGCTACACCACGGAAACTATGATTCGTGCTCACCAAAATACGTATCGCTGTGTCACCTGTGACCTACATCTTGAGTGAAAGTAATCTAGTTTTAACTGGCGCACGTCTGTAATTATTGTGTTGTGCCGATGTGGACATTTTCAATTAAAAATGTGTAGTTGAAATACTTTGCTAAATAAATAAATTATAAACTTCGTTCATTCCATATTGCAAGAAAAATAGCTTTGTTCAACATTGAAATCGGTTGGTAAATAAACCCAACGTTTTCTTTTCTTTCATAGATATTATAAAAGAAATACTAAAACGCTGTTATGAGAAGGTATCCAATAGGTGACGTTTATTATTTTAAAATAACCTAATTAATCTTATGATAGACAAATTTACGGAAAAACTTTGAGAGCCTGGTCAGCAAGTTTTTGAAGAAATATGTTTTGTGGCCCGGCGCGACAGACGGACGCTGGCCGCGGCTAATGGGACTCTAGTGTAAACACGAGGGACTGCCCATTGGCCTTACGCTGTTTTCATAACGGGCTTATCAATAAAGGGTAAGAAAACAATCATGAAAACTATTTTATTTAAAAAAACATACAATTCTGAGGCCATGGACGAAGGTTACTTACTGGAAGCAACAAACAACTAACAGAAACTGTTAAATTATTTTGATCATGACATTAAGCGTGACGTTGCAACGTAAGCCACAAACACACAATGTGTCCATTGTGATTTTGGCCTAGGATCTAGAGACATTGAGGTGACGATAGTATAATAACAGTGTATTAACGATGTCTAAAGATAAATTAAATCTGATTTAACCTGTCTGATGGTTAACATTTTTTCCCGAATTCAAGAGCTACAATGGTGTTCGCGATTTTTGTCCGGGTTATTGCTGTTATTAGAAATAAGGGCGTCCACCGGGTACCTGGCTCAGATTAGCGCAGAATCGAGGCAAGTGGCATAACCAAAGGGAGGCCTATTTTATTGCTGAAATCATGATGACGATGAAGATCATAATACCAAATACTGACTAGAAAATACTAAACAAAATGAGGCGCTCGTGGCGTGGTTTACTTCGGTGTACTTAGGAGATCACCTTGGTTAAGCAATACTCCAACCGGTCATTACTTGGATGGGTGACCGTTTAGTGAAATTTAGATTTGAGTGCTTCCGTGCTTTGGTCCCGGCTTTTCAGTCGTCAAGCCATGTCGGAGACCTTCGGGCGGCCTAAAAACTCCGACATCAGAGTTGGTCACTAGCTCATACGAAGAAGAAGAAGACTAAACAAAATGCTATTATTTAACTATTGTTAATAATCTTCATAAACTTCAAGACCGATATAAGTTTATTGCTATGTCTTGGCGACAATCAGTGAAACAACCCTTCACATAAAGAAAACAAAGCGTAAAATCATAAACAAAACAGCGGGCCATGACTTACAGACAATCAAAGCTCACCTCTCAAGGATACATTTAAAAGTGCCCTCGGAGGTACCCCGTGAACGTCGACCCACCTCATAAAACACGTCAAACAATATCCCTGGAACACCTTACACGCAGCTTTCGTACATCCTTATACCAACACCTTAGGATTCATATTTGAAATCATCATTTTCAGCAATAGGGTTATGACAACCAACAAAGATGAGGTATGTTCTCTATTTTCAGCCTGTTAGAGTTTGAATTTCAATGCTCGGAAGCATGGATAAAGTTGTGAGTTTTCGACTTTTCCTGAACCCATAAAAGTATATTGTGCGTTTGTAAACGCAGGCGGCTGTTTGTCAACATTTGCATGTAGATGTTATGGGTATGTCTGTATGGATTATGCATATTAATCCTTAAGGAATTGCTGATAGGCGACTTTGTATCTTTTAGTGGTGAGACATAAATTTCAATTTTTATGGGATTGAATAACTCTAAATAGAAATAACCTAACGACGTGTGAGGATGTTAGGAAACTGATTGACGGTGGCTTATGATAGCGTCTTGACACGTGACGTGCAGTGATACTTGTATTATTATCAATATATTTTTAATGGTGTTACAGAGACTACATACTAATGTTTAAAACTTTACTAAAACAAATTTTTGCAACAAAATTCCGTGTAAATACTTTAAAAAGTATTTTTGCAAAGTCATACTTGTATTATTATTGATAATTTTTAATGGTGTGCTTACCAGAAACTACCAACTAATGTTTGAAACTTTGATAAAACACTTTTTGCAACAGAATTAGGTACATAAAAGGAGAAATTTTGTGTTAATGATACTACTACTTCAAGAAAATACTCAGAGAAAAGTATGGAGTGTCACTAGGTTTCTTTGCTTCTTTCTTGGCATAAAGAGATAATTCCTTGTTGCTAAGAAGGCGTGTGTAAGCCCGTCACGTGCACGCAGCAATGGCGCCGGCACATAAGTGCTGAGCCATCATAGTCGTCTCTGATCATGCAGGGCTGATGAATACATCTGCTAAATTAACTATCTGGATAGCCTGGTACAAATTGTTTTTTTCTGAAGTTCTGAAATATTCTCGTAGATTTATATGCATTGCGGCAATTTATGTTTCGCTAATATTATTTGTTTTGTTTTGGCTGTATCTGAACTGAATTAATAAAAAAGTCAATTATGTAGGTATAACTATGAAATATTTATTAAGAACTTGTTATTGTATATACTGTTGTGAATAGTATTGGTAATTATTGTCATTGAATATCATGTTATTATGTTTATTATATATTCATTATTATATTATAATTTTTTTTTATTTATCATTTTATTGCATCACTTTTGTGTCCCAATTTTGCATATCATTGATTATATTCCTATTTAAATAAAAAAGAAGATAAATGTTTGTTACATTTTTTTTATTTTAATCAAAAAATATTGTAAAAATGACATAAATAAAATATAAGCTTAGCAGAGTTTCTTGCCAATTCTTCTCATTTTAGTCTCGTTACGAATTGGTGTAAATTAAAAGCATTGACGATTCAAAGTGTAATGTAATGGATGTAATAAAATAAAATAAAAAATACTTTACTTTACTTCAGATATGTTATTACAAAGATTGTGGGTGCGTTTCCTTAACAAAGAAATTGGCTAGCAACAACATCAGTAGCCCCGATGGTCACTATAGCTCGTGCATAATATTATCAGAATATAAAATTTGTTTCTTCTTCAAATTACTGTGTCTCTACTTCATCAAATTACCGTGTCTCAAAAAAGATAACCCCACAAAAACCTGAGTAGGTAAGTACCCACAAGTACCCGCAAGAGTTCCCGAGGTAATGACAGTGCACTCCCAGCCCTCAGCCCGCCGCGGCTCCAGAACACTTGCATACAATTACTTAATTCGCCACTTTCCTCGAACCCTCGACTCAATTCTACTTTGTAATCTTTTAATCTTACAACCTTTGAGGACATTGAATTGCTCTCGATCCTGAGGAGCCAATCATTGGGTCTTGTTTGGGAAGTGGTGATTCGAATTTATAAAGAATAATGAGGTAAAGTTTGGTTTTTTGGCACTCGATTTTTGGAAACACATTTGACATTTTTTAACTATGTTATTTTATACTTTGTATTTAGTCATTTATAGTTACTTGTCATAGTTGGGGCGGCACCCGGTTCAGACTAGCACAGCATGGAAGCAAGTGGCAGAATCAAAAGAAGGAATATGCCCAGCTGTAGGTCGATAACGGTTGAAACGATGATGATGATTAGTAACAAGTTCATTGGTTCATTTTTTTTCACCTTATAATTGAATAAATGATTGTGTTTTACTTAATTTAATTTTTGCATGCTTCTCCGTCTCTACAATTTTGCATACTTGGTAAACCATGTTGTGTCATATTTAATTGTACATTCTATCTTAATCTACACGGGTTTTTGGCAAATAAATGATCTTTATCTTTATAATTTTGTGCAGATAAAAATGAATGAAATAATTTTATATGCGTTTTTTTAATACAGTATGGGTTATTTGGCAAAAGCGATCATTCATGAAAACTGTAAAGATGAAAGTTAAAAAGAAATCCCATAGTGGGATCCACTAAAACACTCAAGTAGGTACTTGTTTGTGTTTGCAGTACCATGTTTCCATAAACCCTTAACTAAGTTACAAAATCAGCTTTCCAGATAACTCGATAGTAAGTCGTCGAGTCCAAGCTAACGACATTACTACGTCGCAGACTTTGATAGGTATCGATGTAGGTACACCCCTAGCACGATGTGGTGCAACCCTAGTATCGATGTCGGTGATTCGGTTACGGCACTAGCCAAACTTGGAAATTAGCATTGTGTGATGGATTAGTGCGGTGATGTACATTGAAAGTCATTAGTGAGTGGATCTTGGATTCATCATCATCATCGGTCTGTAACATTTTTGTATGTTAGTACCAGCTCTTGACTTGGATGCTTGTGTCGAGGACATGACATTAACACTTTGAATGCTGAAAACACAACTGTCGCTATAGAGCTTCTGTGCCTCCTCGAGCATGGCGCGTCTGAGGCCCGCAGTCAACGTGTTAACTGACTTGCGGAGTGCCACGAAAGGAAGGTCTCTCACACATGTTTAGGCCTACCTACCTATAATATATACTTATGTAAGTGCTATGAGTTGCCTAACACTTTTATGAAAAAATAACAAAAAGTAATTTTTTAAATTGTAGTATAACAAAAATACATTGATGCTTTTTTTTACGATACTTGAAGACGAAACTAGCATATGGCCCAGTTGATGGTGATAACCATTGCTTAAAACAAAATATTGCTTTATAAGTGAGGCATATTTGGAACTTGCCCAACGCCCTGAGTCCATCGACTCGAGGTATGAATATGAAGGTGATAAGCCTCATGTGTCTGTAAGGTCACCCACACCACACCCTTCAAACCGAAAAACAGCAATGCTGCTTCACGGCAGAAATAGGCATGGCAGTAGTTCTGATTACGAGCCCTTCACATAGAGTTCTATTACTACTAAAACTTCACATATTTAAGTAGGTATTAATACTACCTAACAGTAAATTATACTATATATAATTAAACTACCACTCACTCACTCACTGACTCATTGACATGATTGTTCTCCCAGATGCCACTTCGTAGGGTGGAAATTTTTGATGGAATCGTATAGAAGGAGTGAGGGCGACCTCAGGAAAAATCTGACATTTCCCCTTTTCACCCCCTTTCACCCCCACCCCCCATGTATCTCGGAAACTATAGGTCGTAGAGGGTTCGCGCTTAAACTAATATAGCTCAGGGTGCTTTTATATATAAGGATCCGAATAAAAAAAATTAGGGTTCCATACAAAAAAAAATTATCCCATACAAAATTTTCACCCCTTCATACAATTTTTTTTTTTCTTTACTTTAATGACATGTGTCGATGTTTGGTGGAATCGTATAGATATTTATTAGTCTAGGTTAGGTGAAGGTAGTGTAGGGTAGTTGTAGGGTAGTTGTAGGGTAGGTGTAGGGTAGTTGTAGGATAGTTGTAGGGTAGGTGTAGGGTAGTTGTAGGGTAGGTGTAGGGTAGTTGTAGGGTAGATGTAGGGTAGGTGTAGGGTAGGTGTTGGGTAGTTGTAGGGTAGGTGTAGGGTAGGTTTAGGGTAGTTGTAGGGTAGTTGTAGGGTAGGTGTAGAGTAGTTGTAGGGTAGTTGTTGGTCGATTTCGATTTCGATTTCGATTTTTCTTGCTTTTTTTGGATTTTGCTTCTTTTACATCGATATCTTCTTTGATTTCATCTTACACTTCGCTATCCGCTTTGATTGCTTCTTATTCTTCGATATCATCGTTGATTGCTTCTTCCTCTTCAATATTCTCTTTAATTTCTTCTCCCAGATCGATATCTTCTTTGATTGCTTCTTCCTCTTCGATATTCTCTTTGATTGCGTCTCCTACATCGATATCTTCTTTGATTGCTTCTTCTTCTTCGATATTCTCTTTGATTGCTTCTCCCGCATCGATATCTTCTTTCATTGCTTCTTCCTCTTCGAAACCCTCTCTGATAGCTTTACGAATGAAAACATAAACCGCGAGCTGCGTGCAGCTCGCGCACCACCCAACCTCTAGTTAAAATTATATAAGTAATTTTTAAATAAATATCACCACACCACACCACCACACCAGCCTATATCAGTCCATTGCTGGACATAGGCCTCCCCTAATATAGGGGCTATATGCCAATAATCCCCACGCTGGGCATGCGGGTTGGGGATCGCAGGGCACAACTTCTCGCACCACCGACGCTGCTGCCCGTCGGCGGCCAGGGGATTTAGCTGTGCCGGTGTTAGGCTGCGCTATGCCGCAATCAGCCGGCTGCCAGAGCCTCGTTTGTTAGTTAGCAGGGTGCACCACGTGCAGGTGAGGTTGGCTTGGGTTCCAAAGATGGGGGTTGGAAACCCTTACACTCCAAATAGATATAATAAAAATAAATTGTCGTTACTATAGGACCGATTCATCCGAACGTCTGCTATTAAACTATCTCCGCTATAAGTGAATATTCACTATTCGTGAACAAGTCGTATACGTACATTTATTAGTGTAGTGCTTAGACAGACAACGATGCTTGAGTAATTAACTAATTAGCGTTCGTGTTTACTGCACTAATACACTGTCACTAAGCCTATTCACTTGCTTGTCGATATCCTTGAGCACATAACCAGCTATTACTGACTGAAGTTTGGTCGTGATTTTAATAAAAGTTGTCCTCACTTTTACTAGGAATTTTAATTTGTCCCATGAATATTAGGAAATATGAATACTTACTGTAGATGACGTCTGTGGCGCAGAGTTAAAATCCACTTGAGACGCAGATGGTAGCAGGTTCTATTCCTACGGCCGTGCGACAAATGTTGCAATGATTTGCAAATATTTGTCTTGGGTCTGGGTGTTTCCTATGCATAGGTAATCTATGTATTTATTTACAAAAAAATATTTTTAATTAGTATATTTGGTTCCCCTAATACAAGCCCTGCTTAGTTTGGGACTAGATTCAAATTCAAATTCATATTTTATTCAAATTCGTTTATCAAGATATATGATGTTAAGGTAATATTCAGCATTATTTATTACTTTATTATGTTAAACACAAATAAATATCACACCCAAATCAAGTCATGAAACAACTAACAAACTATTTTTTATTATTATTGTGCACCTAAATCATGAAAGTTGTTTAAACTGTATGTTTGAATATTATTGTACCTAAATTCCAGCAAAATCTTGTATAGCCAAGTAAAATTCTCGATAACGATATTTTCACCAGACAATTTTTACCGAACCCAATCATTTTCAATTTCCATTTCCAAGAAACTTTCCAGTAATAATAAAATTTTAGTAGAAACAGAAGCTCATTCCTGCAACTCCTGCGGCGAACGTAGATAATGATGTTTTGAATGCTACTCAACTCATTACGTGGCGATATCTTTCCTCAGGAAGCCTTCACCTCTCCAGACTTTATTTAGGACCTATATCTCTACACCAGCTTCATTCAAAAAACGACCTTGGAACAACGTAACTAAAACTCAAATTTCTGTTGCCCGCCCAGACAATGCCACTAAATACCTAATGAGCGTGCTTCAATCTACCCTCAAAGCGAAACGTCTTAACCTTCGCCTGCGATACACAATCCCAACCAAACAATCAGATCTTTACGGTTGAAAATCGCATGGGATGTTTGCCTAGTCGGCGGTACAAGTGGCACGGTGTACAACAGGGATTGTACAAGCGTAATTAGTCATTAGCGACAGTGTAGTGGGCAGGAAGAGGCAAGAGGCTCGGATTGATCAGACGTGCGAGAGTTGCGGCTGATTGGTTTATGGATGTTGGCCGATTTGTAGCTCTTGGGGTTACAATGGACATTATGTATCGGTGATTCACTGTACACCTCTGATTTGCATAATTTATAGGGTAGTAGGTCTTGGAATTGATCCTTGACGGTTGCGGTCTTTGTACCTAACATTTAATTATCACCTTACAAAGGCTCTGATAGCATATAAGGTTTATTTGTAGAGATTATCAGAATCTAAAAGTATCGTGGTACTAAAATGATATATCACGCAATTTGGCTCAAGTACTTGCAAGTCATACAAACATTAGTCCTTCCAGCATTAAATGACTTCACCTCTTGACAAGAGACCAGAGAAAAAATTAAACAAAACCAAACATTGCAAAAAGGTATGTTTCCGCCCGGGATCGAACCGGGGGCCTTCTGCGTGTTAGGCAGATGTGATAACCGCTACACCACGGAAACTATACGTGAGTGCTCCAAGTTTGGCAAATCAACTTTCATATCGCTCACGTATCTTGATTCGTATGTAACATGTTTTGTAATCAGTATGCCGTAATAAGCTGCAATAAAAAGATCAATACTATCTTAGTATTTTATGGCCATAATCCTGTAGAAGTGTACATATCCGCTGAGTTATTTCGTAATTCCGAGAGGTTATTAAAATATATATGATGAACGTATATTTGTGATTGGTAGGTAGGTACCTGTTTAACATTGGAATTGGAAACCTTAGTTATTCATATTTTCCAAATTGCCCAGGGAAGTAGACAGCTTGAGATAATCTCTAGCTCCATATTTTAATATCGGAATCAGAATAGTTATGGAATCTGTGACGACCTCCGTGGCGCAGTGGGCGAAGGCCCGCCTGAGACGCAGAAGGTTGCGGGTTTAATTCCCACCACGAGATAAATGTTTGCATTATTTTCAGATATTTGTCTCAGGTCTGGGTGTTTTCGTACATATGCAAAATATATATTTCAGTCATGTGGTTCTCATAATACAAGCTCTGATTAGTTTTGGGCTACATGATGCTGTGTGATAGTGTCAAGCATTATTTATTTATTTATTATTTAATGTCATAGAGGTAGTTTCAAGGTTATTAAAATAGACATGATGAAAGTATAATTTAATACCTAGGTACTTAAAAACATTGGAATTGGAAACCTCGGTCTTTGATATTTTCATAATTGCCCATGAAAGTGGACAGCTTGACTTGACTTAACTCTTGCTTGCAGAATGGTCATGGAATCGAAACCTGGTGCACCATCATCTCTTTTCCATGTATGTTTTTGTAACTTATGATTTTGTGACTAGCTTCCAACCGTGGCTTCGCTCGCATGGGACCCGGATAAAAAGTACTTCTACTTCGCATGAGCTAGACACTCTGGTGTCGGAGTTTTTAGGCCCGCCCAAAGGCCTCTGTCATGATTGACTACTGAAAATGTCGGGACCAACATCTTCAAATACCTTTCGAAGCACAGAAGCGTTCATGTAAATATCATGTGAATACATTATTTTTATAAAGATGGCGGGATGAACTAGACACCTTCAATAGAGCGTGGGTACAAAAAGCTTTGGATCAAGATAACTGGAGGGATCGTGGCGAAGCCTTTGCCCATCAGTGGGACATAACAGGCTTATAGTAATCGTAAATTATTTTTATGGTAATTAGTCTAAGAAGTTGGCAAAAGGCGACTACTTTAAATATTTCTTTTTTTCGTCGTCTTGTCTTTGTTTGGAACAGACGTGTCTTATTTAAATTAAAATAAACAAATAATAACTAGCTGAGTCGTGACCTAGTTTAGTGGTAGTGACTTTAAAAGATCTGTGTCATACTTGAGGTATGGACATTGGACAATTTGTAGTGTTTTTGTGGAAATGACAAGTTAATTCCCGCAAAAATGGACAGCAGTCCCTTTAACCGGAGCAGCAGGACTGCCCGCTCGCCGCCCCCCTCGCCCTCGCGCGCTCCCGCACCTCGCCCTCAGGCGCCGATCCATGGGGATGATGTCCTAGAAGTTATTTCTACTCCCGAAATACAGAACTGGATGTCGTCCATCGAACAGTGCCTGAACGAAGTGTGCTCTATTGTCACGGAGGGTTAGCTGAACTCTGAACAAAAATTGCGCATCAATGCTTTGTGCCGAAAAGTAGGGCACGGTACCTCGCAGATGGCAGTGACGTACCAGTCCCTTAAGCAGAGAACGATATAAGCCCACTCTTCCATACAGTCTCTCAAAGACCAACTTGACCTGTCTCAGCGGCTGCAAGAACTTAAGCTTAGTATTACGGAGTCCTCGAAACCTACATCGGGATATTCCTTTGCTGACATGGTCAGAAAAGGAACGAACAACTTTATTAAGCCGACTAATGTGCGTTCAGTGGCCATTTATCCTAATGACAAATTAAAGTCAAGCGAGGACACAAAATCACTTGTACAAAAAATTATCTGCCCTGAGCAATTGAAGCTTCACGTTAGAGGTCTGCGTAAGACAAGGAACGGAGGTGTCATCATCAGCACTGACTCTAAGAATGACATCGAAAAGCTCAAACAATCGGTGGAGCTAACAAAATCCGGCCTGATAGTCGACGAGCCGCATAAACGAAAACCTAGAGTTGTGGTTGTAGGAGTCCCCTCAGCGATGGATGAAAAAGAAGTCTTCACCTGCTTATACCATCAAAATCTGGCTGAAACGCTTCAAGATTGTAATCTTGATAAATTTTTGAGCTCCATAAAGTTAAGCCATAAATCAGGCAAAAAAAACACAGAGTCCTGCAATTATGTTATAGAAGTGCCTGCATTCATACGTAAAGTCTTGATTTCAAAGGATCGAGTATATGTGAACTGGTTATCTTGCCCTGTAAGGGACTTTACTTTGGTCACACGCTGTTACAAGTGCCAACAGTACGGTCACGCGGCTAAGACGTGTCGGGAGACCTACACCTGCGGCCACTGTGCCGGTCAAGGCCATACGATCAAAGAATGCACGAAGAAAGCAGATGAACCAATTTGCGCAACTTGCTCGCACTTCAAAAAGCCCTGTAAGCATAACACGGGTGCGGCTGACTGCCCCGCGAAAATAATGGCAGAAAAAAGGTACTTAAATTCCATAGATTATGAAGGTGCCTAAGAGCGCCGTTTAATTAGAAACACTATTTGATCTTTTTATTTTTTCACAATGATTAATGATTTAATTAATGATTTGGATAATTTCTCTGTATCAGAGTCTAAAATCTGTGAAGTTGAATAGTGCAAATAATATCTATGCTCTTACAAAAACCCACTAACCATTCTTACTCAAAACATAACAACAAAACACTTTAACAATTTTTGTACTTTTCAACAAAGATTAAACAATAACTGTGACATTATCGTGTTCACGGAATGTTGGCTCAACAAACAATACGACTTGCCACCAATGCCAGGATATTGTATGTATAGCAGTAATATAAACTACAACCAAAATGATGGGGTGATAGTTTACGCAAGGAACTATCTTAAGGTATCTGTAGAGGAACCAAATATTCATGACTGCAACAGACTTTTAATTAAAATCGGCTCAGAATTTGCGATACTAGCTTTATACAGACCCCCCTCCTTTAGAAACTTAAGTAATTTTACGGATTCTCTGAACAATACTTTACAAAACTTGTCATCCTATAATAATATAATTTTAATTGGGGATATTAACATAAATATTCTTCCAGAGAGTAGCGATCCCGCTGCCCAGGAATTTCTCAACCTATGTTCCTTTCATGGCTTACTTCCCGAGCACACACTTCCTACACATCAAAGTGGTTCTTGTTTGGACCACATCATGCTTAAATCGAGTTTTCCATCTATGACACTCATTATTAACTCGTCGATAACCGATCATAATGCTGCCCTATTAACCTTAAATTGTAAATTACCTAAAATAAATAACGCTCGCACAATTACTAAATTAAATATGCATAAACTTGAAGAAGATTTGCGTAACATAGACTTTGGCCCAGTTTACGATTCAGCTGACCCGCAGTTTTGCATGTCGTTTGTTATAAATAATGTACAACATGCAATTAAAATAAACTCTTATACTGTTCGCTTGAATAATAAAAATTATAACATTAAACCATGGATAACAGCAGGACTCATTCGATGCATGAAACATAGAGATAGACTACATAAAATAGCCAAATCTAATCCAAATAATTCAACGTTGCAATTATCGTACAAACGATATCGCAATTTTTGTAATGATCTTCTTAGAAAAATAAAGATCAACTATGACAAAATTGAACTGGAAAAGGCTGGAACAAATAGCAAAAAAATTTGGCAATGTATTAAAAATGTTGCACTTACCGCGAAACATCATGAGTCATCTTTATGTTTATTACAAACTCATCACAGCTGGCATGTGCTAACGCAGCAAATAATTTCTTTGTAAACGTCGGTAAATGTTTATCGGGAAAAGTACAAGGTTATTCACAGGAGCTTACTAGCACTCTTTCTACATGTAGCACAATAACAACTTCCTTTGTGTTATTAGATACGGATGAAACCAAGGTAGAAATGATAATTATGGGTCTAAAAGATGATTGTGCCGTTGGATGGGATAATATATCCACGAAAATAATAAAACAATTCAGGCAATTTTTAATCAGTCCGCTTACTCATATTTTCAACAAATGCCTACGCACAGGAATTTTTCCAAAGTGCCTAAAAAAAGCTGTGGTTGTACCAGTGTATAAATCTGGTTGTAAAGATGAGGTAACTAATTACAGACCAATTTCCTTACTTCCTGCGATGTCCAAAATATTAGAAAAAATTATAAATAAAAGATTGATGATATATTTGGATGATAAAATGATTTTGTCAAATACGCAGTTTGGATTTAGACCCAAAATGTCAACTGCAGATGCTGCTCATCAATTGACTAACTATCTTGCACAAAAACTTGACGAAGGTAACTACACTATAGGAATCTTTTTGGACCTCGCTAAAGCC
This sequence comes from Horisme vitalbata, assembly GCA_951804965.1. NCBI lineage: Eukaryota > Metazoa > Arthropoda > Insecta > Lepidoptera > Geometridae > Horisme > Horisme vitalbata. Next base: position 19,482,259 of record OX638099.1, read on the forward strand.
TTCGACACTGTCTCCACCCCAATTCTATTGCACAAGCTTGAAACCATAGGTATAAGAGGCACTCAGCTAAAACTTCTAAAAAGCTATCTAGAAGAACGCACGCAATGCGTTAGAATTGGTAATGTTCTCAGTGATGATCTAAATAACACAACTTTTGGAGTTCCACAAGGAAGTATATTAGGGCCAACTCTGTTTTTAATTTATTTAAATTACCTCTGTAATCTATCTCTAAGCCATGGCATTATCATATCCTATGCTGATGATACTGCTCTGTTGTTTTCGGCTGAATCTGAAACAGAAGTCCACAAGCATGCGCAATTCGGATTCAATATTGTAAATAATTGGCTTCAGGAAAACCTGAAAAAACTAAACACCGATAAAACAAATTATATAAAATTTTCAATGCGCAAAATAAAGTCAACTGAAAGTTCACCAAAATTGTATGCCCACTATTGTAAAGTCCCCACTGACAACCAATGTAAGTGTCCCGTCATTAAAAGGTCAAATAAAATAAAATACCTTGGGCTTTTAATAGATGAAACTCTTTCTTTCAAACCTCATATAGAAACTTTAAATAGAATTCGTAAGTTAATATTTGTGTTCAAGAAGTTACGTTATATTGCGGATCTGAAAATAATTAAACAAGTTTACTTTGCACTATGCCAATCAATTATAACTTATTGTATAACAACATGGGGTGGAGCTGGTAAAACTTTACTACTTACAACAGAGAGAGCTCAAAGAGCAATTCTCAAAGTGGCCACTTGCCGTCCTTTCATGTTTCCAACTAGTCTTTTATACGAATCTTGTGGAGTTTTAACAGTTAGGCAGCTATTCATATTGAGTATAGTACTAAAACAGCACGCAGCCCTTCTTTACAGCACTGAGCTTACTAATAAAAGACGGAAAGATATAGTTTGCCCCAAACAATCAGGGTCATACTCGTTTACATCTAAATTGTATATGTTCCTTGGTCCGCTCCTGTATAATACACTGAATGCTTTAGCTAATATATATCCCCTTAATTACTACAATTGCAAGAAACTCCTTAAGGATGTACTGCAAAAAATGATACGATACGATGATACAGAGAAATTATTAACTGTGCTAAAATAAGTTATAACTATAACGTATAATCTGTTTAATTTATTTTAAGTTAAGTTTAAGTTATATAAGATTTCTCAAATACTACCTACGTCATCAGAGACTGTTATTTTGATTTATTTTTAATTCACTATAATGTACATACCTATTAAATATTTAGTCGTACCTTAGTAATAAAATGCAGTAGCTTATTATTTTGTTTGATATAATTTTATTTTAATCACATATTTTATTTCCTATGTTCTATTTGTTAGCTCTCTTCGCCTGAAACACAGGATTACCTAGTTCAGGCTCTTGTTTTTATTATACCTATGTTTAATTAAGATTTCTGTACCTTTTAATATTTTTATGTTACCAATTTAAGAAATTTTGAATAAATTATTTTATTATTATTTATTTATTATTTTATTAATTATAAGAATAAATAAACGTAAATGAATCCACTGATTAGGTATATTCTAATTAACCAGAATCGCCATCTCACAACACATGCCCCAGAGTCAATCTACAGAGAACCAATAAAAGTTTTTATTTGAGCAATAAGACCGCCCCTCAGATATGATTACGTTAATGATGGAACTTAATCAGATGTCGTCAAATTAAGTGATTAATTCAGGATAATGGAATTGGTTCGTTCCGCGGCGAGATGATTTAACGGGATTCTTTTTAGATGAATTTTAAGATAATGAAGGATGAGAATCGTAATAACTTTTAAAATTGATATTTAAAAGTAGGGATTTTTTAATGTGGCTAGCCTAGATGGCGTGGATTGTGGTAGTTTGTAGGTACTCATAGTTCCTGATACTTTCAACACAAAACACACTATATATAAAATACTAGCTTCCGCCCGCGTCTTCGCTCGCGTGACACTGGGATAAAAAGTAACCTATGTGTAAATCCAGCGCGGTGATTGGCTAACTCTGTTGCAAACAGAAATGATTGAAACCGGTCCTGTTTTTATAAACTGTGATAGCTCTGTTGTCAAATTACGTCCATTGAATTTCGATACATGAAATTTCAAAGTTTGTAAAAACAGTATCGGTGTCAATCATTTCTGTTTGCAACAGAGTTAGCCGATCACCCCGCAGATCTTATATAAATACCTATACATTCCAAGATTCATCCAAATCCGTTCTGTCGTTACGAAGTGAAGCGAAAACAAACATAATCACACATAAACTTTCAAATTTATAATAATTATAATAAGTATGTTGTAGTTGTTGGGTATGTTGTAACCATAATCGACATCCTCTGTGCCCAAAAAGTTATATGTTTAAAATGTATACGTATTTAAGAAAAGGTATTTAAGTAGTAGGTATATCCGTCTTGTGGTTCTCTTATTACAAGTTCTGCTTAGTAACCCCTAGGCTACATGATGCTGTGTGTTAGTGTTCAGCATTATTTATTATTATTATATCACTTTATTCATCTCATTCAACTCATTACATTTTTACTACAAAGTTAAACATTATTAATCTACTATGTACAAAAATAATATAAAAAAATATTATTGTTTAAAATATATCCAAAAAAATTGGACCAGTGACAGCTGCGCAAGGCTGAAACGGTCGGTGGCTAGGGCTGCAGAGAGAGGAACCTCCGCACAATGCGCGCCGAGTCCAGGAGAGCCGCCGCGTGTATCTGACCCATAATCCAGCTGCCTAGCGAGAGCCTCATTATTATTATAATGAGGCATTACATAATATTATTATCATTATTATGATTAATAATCGCAAATCAGCTCCTTTGCAATATCAGAAGTCATAAATCCATGCTCTCGAACTCCAGCCATCACCTCGAGCTCATAAAACAAATCAATAACTGGCCGATACCAGCGAGCGCCCACCTCACAACTCCAACTGTCGTAAATGAGCAATAACCCAGAGACTGTTAACTGCCAGTTAAATAAACACCGGTTATTGTATTCAAGTTAGCAAGTTTTATCGTTAGTAGGTACTTTGTAGTTCCGTAGATGTCGGGTATTTTTTTGGTCTCGGTTCAGCAAAATTTGACGCTCTTGATGGTGATGATTTTTTTTTACAGAATTCGGCTTTAATAAATTTTAATAGTAGCAATCATTACTATTTATTAATATTTCTAAGTTTATATTTAACAATCTTATTTATCCTTCTTCGTGCGAGCCGTAAAACGGTCCGAAGGCCTCTCAGAAATGTCTTAGCGAATTCTCCATCCTGAAAGAATAACTCAACCTGCCTTCCGAAGCACTGAAGCGCCAATAATGCTACTAAACGGTCACACACCCAAGTCGTGACTGGGTGGTGTGCTTAACCAATATTCTTCTAAAAATACAGAAGTAACACCACGAGCGCTTAGATTTTTCTATGAACAATTTATGTTACGAAAAACATATATTCCTTGCAAGCGCTTTTGTGGTAGTAGTTCAAAATGTCTTATTAAATCCTTAATAGACTCACACAGCTACTCACTAAATTACAGTATTCAATTTGAGTATAAATCTGATGGTGTAACCAAAGTATCTATCCATATTCACCAAGGGAATGCTGCTATCCAACTCTACGATATTATTTCCTTAAAAAAATTGCTTATATTGGCTAGGACCATAACATAATAAAAAGATATGAAATTAGATCACCATAACTATAGTAGGTAGGTACAGCAAGTGTAGTAAACAATAGGTCCAATGAGCTAAGAGAGACACACTATTTACTGCTCTACTGTCAATATTCTGTTTCTTATCATATTTTGCGTGGATACGGCCGCAATATATGGACTTGAGCAAAACAAGTTGTATCAGTATGCTACGTCACGTCCGTTTCCGCCCCCTGCAGAGGTGAGCGCAGCCTGCGGAGACACAGAATAAGTGGCCACGTGACAATACACAATATGCTAGAGTATGCAGTATGTGCAGAAAGAAACACGTTTCCTTCATGAACATAATCTTGGGGTCTGACGATTCCCACCGACACTGTTTTTTTATGCCAAAGTTGGCAGACGGACAGGCGGGCCACCTCATGGAAAGTGGTCACCGCCGCCCATGGACACCTGCATCACTAGAGGCGGTACTGATGCGCTGCCGGCCCTTAAGGTGATGAAGTACCCGCCTTTGGTTTACCTTTGCCTTTGCTGCCAAAGCATTGCTGTTTGTAACGTCCATATTATCTTTTTGTGCCGTTATTCGCAAAAAACATTCTGAATCTGAATTTTGCTTAGAAGAGTGTGGTTGCCAAAGTGCATAATTTTTAGCCACAATGCGGAAAAGGTATGCACCCCAGTGACATGTCGTTTATAGGAACTGCGTCGCTATTTGCAGCTAACTCCATAGTTAGATTGTGACTATTGTACGGCGTTGCGAGTGAATGTATGTTCAGTGATGAATTGTATTACAGGTACTGTTGGCACATGATAGTGTGGCCACGTGAGCCTGCGGATAATCCGTATTGATAACTATCGTGTCCGGTGAATCAACTTCCGGCCGCCGCGCGCCGCGGGGGATGCAACACATACGCCACACGTTTTACAGAAGAGATTTATTCGTGTTTGCGCAAGGTGTTAGAGAGGACGATATAGTTGTTCCTAAGTTTAAACTATAACATACATTTAAGTTTCAATGTTTAGCATTTTATCATTCGCAGGTCATAAGTCATAACTTACGAGGGTTAATCAAGTTCTTGAGTGGAGACCGCGCCTCGGCAAAAGTAGTGTAGGCCAGGTGGAGTGACGATTTGCGAAAGGTTTCTGGTTTTATAAGCTGCATGCGTCGAGCTCAGGACAGGGCTCAATGGCGCTCATTTAGGAAGGCCTATGTCCAGCAATGGACTGCTAAAGGCTGATGATGATGATGATGGTGATTGTGTAGTCATAACGTAGTTTTTGGGTGATCTGTTTGAGCCTAAGCTTGAAAGTTTTTTGATATAAAATTGTATATTGAAAAACGCTTTGGGATATTGTGAATTGTGATCTGTCTAACATCAGCATAATTTCTTAGCGACGATATTGTCGTTGGTTATAGTCAACGCTGTATCCAACTGTAATTTTCTTTTTTATAAATAGAGACAAAACCTTAGTAATATAACCAGTTGGCGTTTCTATTTAAACAAATAAATAATTAAACAGCATACTTACGTACTCTCACAAAAATGTAAATTAAGGAAGAAGAAGTTCATTTTCTAAAAACAAGTCAGTATTTAGAGACCAATAAGAAATTACTAAACAATATAAAATAACAAAACATATTCATAACAAAACAAGACACAGTAAGTTCAGTAGCGCAACTCTCGCGAGCCAAAGTACCGCTCCTCGGCGGTAACTCAATTACATACAGCGACACCTCGGTCCGCGATAAATGCCTTCGGGACACGCGCCGAGCGAGCCAAGTGAGCCACTGTAGCGAGCAAAGCAAGAAATACCAGCGATTCGGCATTTTCCTGTCTTTTTCTCAAAACTATACAAAAACGTTCGCCAACCTTGTTTCCTACCAGGTTGACTGGCAGAAAATGCTTTAGAATGCAAAAGGAGGACTTAATGAAGTCCTCCGTTTGTAAAATTAATTTAGATTTTTGTAGAATAAACTGTTAAATAAATTATTATAATAATAAAACACAGAGAATATTACTATTCATAAAACGGTCAGAATATTTTCTGTTTTCCTTTTTTTTATTTCATAAAAATTGAAAACAACAAGAGAAGCGAGAAGCTGTGCCTTGCGATCCCCAATCTACATGCCCAGCTTGGGGATTATGGGCATATCCCCCTTTATTAGGGGAGGCCTATGTCCAGCAGTGGACTGATTTAATCTGATGTCTATGTGTGTGTGTGTGAGCTATGGAACGAGTTATGCTCGGAGTTTCTATGAAAAATTGTAAACGTAACGAGACTATCCGACATAAAACTAAAGTAGTCAACATAGCGTAGATAATTAATAAGTTAAAGATGCAGTGGGTTGGCTATATCTACCAATTTCAATACTAATTGTTA